>VZTD01000739.1:1326333-1459517 GCA_013397725.1 Rhagologus leucostigma | reverse complement strand
ACCGGCACAGAGGTTTATGCTCATTTTACAGCAATCTGGTAGGTTTGGTACCCGTGCTCAAGGCTGACCTCTCCATGTTTAAGTTGGAACCCATGCTGGCTTCAGCTGGCAGAGATGGAGGGTCCATAGCCACTTGGATATGTTTTGTTTGGGAATAAGGCTGTCGGTCTCTCTCAAACAACCTTTTGGAAAAGAAAAACTGATCTGCCCTCAGCCTTGGTGTCTTAAGTCCTCAATGGACTCCATCTCACTTTCTTCACAATCACTAGTGTAGATGAAAAGGTGCTTGGAGCAGCCGTAGTTTAGCTTCTCTGCTTTCCAGTCTTCGGGGGTCCTGTTTTTATTCTCTAGGACATAGTTATTCATCAATCTAGCTGTGGAAAGACGTGAGGATTAATTTAGGTCTGTTCTCTTTTACATACCAAAAGCAAAGTTGTGGAGATTTTGTTATTTCACAGTTGGGTTCCCAGACAAAAGTATGATTGAAATCTTTTGAGTTTATTACAGTTATGATAATAATGTGGTCTGCTTCCTTAAGAAAAGAACTCTTTCAAACAAATATTTTTCTGCCAACACTGTAATTCTAGAACTGGTACACTGCTACTAATCTTATCCTCATTCTAACAAGCTTTGGTTAATTCAGACTTCTTTGCTTTAGAAAAAGGGTTTCCTTTGTTGAGTCATCATCCCTGGAGGTATTTAGAAGATGTGTAGTCATGCCACTTAGGGGCATGGTTTAGTGGTGGACTTGGCAGTTCTGGGTTAATGGTTGGACTCAAGGATTTTAGAGGTCTTTTCCAACATGAATGATTGTATGATTTTATGGGTCTATGATGCTGCTTTGTTTCAGCTGCCAGGTTGTGTGAGCTGCAGTGACCTGAATATACCTAATTCCTGGGGTTAGCCAGCAGGTTTTCTCAGTGTGTTTCTTCTAGCTCTTTTCCTTCCCAAGACACGTTAGAAGTCTAATTACAGACAGGCTTTGAGTAAGAAGTGGGTAAGGGGACTGAAAGGGAACAGAGCTGAGTTGGCATTGCCTTGTGGCAGAGCTCAGCATGGGGAGAAAGGCAGAGCACTGCAGTCTCTCCATCCATCTTCTACCTTACTGCCTTCACAGCAGTTTTGGGAAACTATCCTGGAGGCGGCCAGGAAGTTTCTGCAGTAGCAAGAAATGAAAATATTTAGAAATTTTGCTTCAGTCAGATGTACTTTCTTTTTCTTTCTCTCCCTCTTTTTTCTTAATGGAATCAGTTGCCTAAACATTTCTGTGCCTTTGTCTCCAGTTTCTATTCTGCTCTTGAAGGCAGCAATTTTGCTCAAGAGATTCATAACAATAGAAAATAGAAGACAAAAGTCTCATTGATATTTTAGACAACAAAGGAAAAACTGAACAAGAAGGTAATTAAAGTAAAATCCTGAAAGCTCTTCATTCTACAAGGTAAAAAATGTCTCTAAATCCCAGTTTAATTTTTCTTGTCATGTTGACTATCCAGATCCAATGAATAGACAAAATGTTCTAGTGTATCTCCCTTTATGTACATATTTTAAATTCTTTTTCCTGTGCTTATATTACAAAATGTTGAGAAGCTAGAAGTGGTTATGCACACAAAGGAAGAGTATTTGCTCTGCAGTCTGATGCTTATTAGGTTTTAAATCTGTTTGAAATAATGAATTGTAATCTACTGTAATTAAATATAAAACATTAATTGAGTGTTATTAGCTAAGTAAACCAAGAACAGTTTGTAAAGTTTGTATTTCCTTTCACAGACATTTCCCTGCATATGAGAACTCTGTATGCTAACCCTTAAAGACTCCATGTCAATCACAAAAAAAATTTTTCATTTTCGGATGGGAGAATTGCATGTCTTTTTTCAGTGTAATATTATATTATTTGAAGTTCAGAATTATTGTATGAAAAGCTTATGCAAGAATTTTAGCAGTAAACCTCATATTTCTCTCATAGCAGATATTTTGCTACGCATCAGTTCCAGCAGAAAGATTAATATGGGTGGTATCATTGAATTACTTGAATACACAGAATATTCATGATATATATTGCATGATAATTTGGCTCTGAAAAGCCATGCCACAGATCATTATCTTGAGCACTCCAACACTAAGAAGATTCCTTCTCACAGCAAAAATTCCATCCAGGAGCAAGTAGTCGAATTTATTACATGTAGCTCAGATCCTAATTTTTAAGAGTTAATTGATTCTGTCCCATATAGTACTTTGAAGGGCAGTTGATGAAAATTACTTCAGGCCAGAGGGTATTTGTCTTTGGGAGACCTTAACCTAAGGCTTCTTCAATTTGGAGAAGCACAACTTTGCCCACGATAGGCATGGTAGCAGATGATTACTGAAGCAAAACATCTTTGGTTGCATGGTATTGTGCACCACCTATTTTCTTTTTTTCTATCTCCCTGTTGCAAGGAACCTGCTCACTCTAATATATCACTGGGTTGCATGATGTGCCTTCCAGGATCCAGCAAGGTACAAACCCAGGTAAAATTGCTCTTTCCCCTTCTACTCACACTAAAGGCAGCCATTTGCCCAGCACACCAAAGCAAATAAAACAATTCCTAAAAACTCAGCAGCTTCTGGGCTTTGGAAAGAAAAACATTGTGAAGGAAAAGTGTTTCCTTCCAGGCTCTGAGGGGAGAGAGACTGAAGAATGGCTCCAGAATACAGTGAGAATTTGCTTTGAGCAGCATCCAAATGCCAGTATTTCACCAGAAGTGCAAGTCTTTCTGCACCTTGAGTCAAGCAAGAGTCTAATTGTTAAAGTAGATACTTCTATTAGGACACATGGCAGCACACTCTGCAAAAGTGAGGGGGCTCTGTAGCCTCCACCCTGCTCAGAGAGCAGCACCAGCAGTACTCTGCTAAGCTGTATGCAGAATGATGTCATTTACACCCTTCTAAGGAGGGTTTTCACAGGATTTCCTCCCCATGTTAGTTTTAATTCTGTGACATGGATTAGGAGTAAAGATGAAGCTCTGCAATCCCTTTAGCCCATTACTTCCCAGCTTCTCAAGACCCACTGTCAGTAAAAGATAGATGGGTTCAGGTTTATGTCTTTAGCTCCCTGTCCTCCGAAGTGCAGGGGAGTGTTTGCACGGGTTTTGTGTAGCTATCCTTAACCAAACCTCAGTGTTCCACCTGGTTAATCCTCACGACTTCTCTGTGCGCACATAATCCAAACAGCCATCTTTCCCAATATTTTACTTTCTTATTTTCTGTTTGTATAACTCCTGTGAGGTTTGCAGGCTGCATCTAGTTCCCTCAGGGAGGTGGCAAAATCACAGCAAATCAGGCTCTTTGCTCTAAAATTTCCCAAAGATCAAAGTTTAGTTATCATTAGAATGTAAATGTCACAATATTATGAAACTGGTGCATCAGGAAAGAACATATCTTCCTCTTTGAAAGTGTTTCTATGTGATGTGACATTTTGGTAACATTTGAGGTAGGCCTTCTTTTTCTTTTTAATGATCTTTANATTTTTTTTTTTTATTTTTTTTTTTTTTTTTTTTTTTTTTTTTTTTTTTTTTTTGGCCATTATAAGTATGCTGCTCCCACCTGCTAAAATAACATTTAAAATAAAGTATTTCACGAAATCTTTTCCCTTTTCAAACTGACTCCAGCATCCACCTTGTTGTTTTATTTAATGTGTTTTTCAAGGCTAGAGAAATTCGAATGAGTTCATGAATATTAAGAAAGCATGGCTCCTAATATCTTCATAAATATACTCAAATTATCAATATACCACAGCAAGAGATGGGTTGCTGGGTGTATGGGAACAGGGGATCCACTTGAGAAAATATTGATGAAGAAACAGAAAACATGAGCTGATGACATGCTACATCTCACATTGGAGGTGTTCTATGCCGGTCGAGATTGAAGCATCTCACAAAAGCAGCCATTAAAGTCCTTAAACTAATGTGACAGAAATTTCCAAAGATGTATCGCATAAAGCATTGACTGTAGGAACCATGTAGTGATTATATCAGGTAATGTTGGTACATCGGGTGATTACTTTAAACCAACAGCCTGAAAATATTCATCCCCACAGCAGCCAGGTTTAATAAATTCTTAGTGACGTTAGTCAGCTCAGCCTGAAATAACTATTCATTATTAGTATTATTTTATCTCAGGGACCTGGAGACAGTGGTCAGCCAGTCAGTGCTGGGCTGCAGATGCATCCCACCTGCCAGTCCCTCCATGGTGCCACGGGTCAGCCTCCAAAGCACAGGCAGATACCTCTCATCTAGCATGGCCCTCATGTGTGCAGGGAGAGGTGGGAGCAGCTCCTACTACTTTCTAGTGCATTAAATTCAAGTTAATAATTTTAAACTAATGCATTTCTCCAGCCATAATAAATACCAAAGCGAAAATGGAGAAGGTCACTGAAAATTGCTTGGGTGGCAGAAGGTGAGGGATGATGTTCTTTTTCCACAAGCATTAGAAACCACCTGTATTTTAAATTATACCTTTTTGAAGATCAAAATTTGCAACTGTTGAATCTTGGCCTGTAAGTTTTAGTGGAGTTATCCCTGAAGGATCCTAATTCGCTGATGCCTTGGAGGGGCTACCTGAAAACAGAGGCTGGACAAAATTAAGAGAATGAAAGCAGGTATTTATTGAAGGGCCTTCAGAGGTACACCTTGGGCAGTCAAAAGCCTCCGAGAGGCTACACCCAAGATGGATGCTGGGTCACAGGTTTTTCACACTTTTATAAGTTTGGTCCATTTGCATATCAGGGTTAATTCTCCAATTACAATTTCAGGTAATGATGTCATTACCCCAAGTTTGTTCCCTCCTTCTAGAGGTTTAGTTTACATATTTTGGGGCCTGGAACAACAGGGTGTCCTTGAGTTCAGGCCCAGAGAGGGTTTGTTATGTCTAACCAGAATGGGAGAACAGTAGCTAACAGGCTATGGAGTTTTAGAGCTACATACCAAAGTAACACAGGATCTGAAAAATATAAGAGCTAAATCCTAAGACATCATCAGAACAAAACTCCTGAAGACCAACAGTATATTTTGGTTTTTAACTTTACCGCTCAGAGACTCCTGCAAGTCAGGAGACAGTCTGTAGCTGTTTAAATACAAAAAACTTTAATGACAGTGCTAGTGGCCATTAAAGAGAAATTTATTAGAGAGTGGATCTTGTAAAAAAGAAAAAAAGTCCAGACTGTATTTATTTGCACATTTTGGCTTGGACATCTTAAGGAATATTTGCACTCTTAACTAGCTTAGGTGTTTGGTTGTTTGTTTTGTTTTTCTTTATAGTGCAGCCAGAATTATACCCTGTAACAACTCTGATAAGACTTGGAAAGGAAACATATATTCTAAGAGTTTTAACTTGGCTTGCTTTATTTTCCCTTTTTTTAAATAGCATTTTTCAGATTATGCTTATATTTCTAGGGTTTTTTTCCCCTCTGTAGGTAAACACTATCAGCTTACACCATCATATCATTGTTAGTGTGCAGCAGGCTACTTAAGTAAATTCTGTTGTTCAGCCTCTGTTGTTACAAACCCATTTTTGTTTTAATATGACTAAATTGGTGTGGAAAGGTACGAATATTGCCTGTTATTGCAATGCTGTAAATACATTGCATATGGAAAACCTAAGTGATAAAGAGCTTAATTAACTGTGATTTATATTGATCTATATGATCATAAAATCACCAGAGTTTGGAGCAACCTAATTTGTTTTTAATAAGTGTTGCCTGAAAGACTACTAATTACAGTCATAAACCAATTACTGAACTAAAGTATAGTAAATTTAAAAACAAAAGCAGTCACAAGATACTTCTTTAGGAAACCCACTAAGTTAAAATGAAAATTAATTTATGTTTATATGACACTGGAACTGCAGTAGCACCTGTAAAAGGTGAATTTTGAAGTAGTTTCCCACTCTAAACTCACATTTTTTGAGGTTTCCAGAAATATTTATGGTTTGGCTCAATAGTTGTAAGCGTAGTCGAAAGATGTCTTGTTGATTTAAGTGGACACTGTTAATATTATTTCTGTGCTGTGTGTGGGTAAGAAACCCTGAGTAGACCCAGAAGTTGGCAGGCTGGGGTGAGGCCACAGTGAAGGACTCTGGAGAGCAAGTTTGTGGATTAGTAGAGCAAGAGTTGCCCTTGGCAAAGCCAACAATTGTTGACTGATATATGAACTAGACAAGTAAGAAGCAAAATCATTATTTTCACTCTTTCAAGTCAAATACAGTTCAGCAGGAATAAGCCAGCATGCAGAGGTCAGGCTGTCTGAGAAATGATGGGAGCCCCACAGTAACTGAACACTTACATACAGCACTATGTTTCATCTCTCTTCTGCTGAAAATAACTTTTAATTAACGTATTTCTAAGGAGTCTGAGAGGAAGTTTAAAGTGTGATGGCAAAAGGACAATGAAGACACAGCTGTACTAAAATTTCCACTGTGGTGACACTTCGTGGTGCCTGTTATAAGAATCAGTTTCTAGAGGGGGCCCTAAGTTCTTCTGAAAGCTTGTGCTCAAGGCATGATGACACTGGGGCTCCATTTCTGAGGGAACGGAAGAGAAAAGGGAGTTACGAGGAGAAAGTAACTACTCCACGTGGTGAATGGAGACTGATGAACACTGTAGCTGTTTTTATGTGATCTCTGAAGACAACATTGAGGGTTACAGATCTGTAAGTTGTAAGTTCCCACAAGTTCCCACAAGTGTATCAGTAGAGCTCCTGATTGAAATCTGGCAATGACTTACAACAATAAGTCATTGAAAGAGAAAATTAGAAATCATTAGTAGTAACAGATCATCTCTCTTGGGAACTGCAATTGCTTAAGAACTTTGAAGATCCATGGCTTTTTTAACAGATAAAAGAATTAGCAAAATCTGAAAATGGAGCAAAATTGTTTTGTTTATGCCAGAGCAAGCAAAGAGCCTGACGACTGCTGCACACTAACACAGCAAGATGCCTGGTCAGAATGATGTCTGGTGAGATTAACCATCAGCTAATACAAGGCCAAGTGTATTGAAGGGATGGTGTACAGCTGGGTACTAAGGTAGGTGTAAATGTTCCAGAAAAAGGGGGTCCTAATAAGGATTGTTCAATGGAATGTGCAGGTGACCCAGGGCAGCTGCTGATGCCATTGCTCCCCAACCCCATTCTGTCACCAGGATCTAGGTTAGCCTTAACTCTTTGAGCAACGTGTTGCTTTTTTCCTGTTGTTTTGTGAATTGTTTTTTTAACATGGATCATTGCAGCTGAAGTGGGTTAGGGAGAAATGGCACGTGGTGTTGTGCTAACATGTCTGGTGACTTTCTGTCTTGTGAATGGCAGGAAGGGGCAAGGCTGTGGTCAGGGGTAACTTCAGACATGGCCTGTGAAGCTCAGCCTTCGCTCCAACACGTGCAAAGGCTGCACAAAGACAAGAGAATACCATTAACACTACATCAGTGGTGCGTGCAGGGTTACCTTGGCTATGCTAGTCACTTCTGCTAGGACACCTTGGAATGGGTAGGATGAAAATCTCTTCATCTGACAGCTGGTTGGTGTACCCAAGAAAAAGTTAAAGGCAGACACACTCACAGTCTCTGTCCAGTGAGCAAAGCTGTGGTAGCAGGCTCTTCAGCCTGGCAAGAAAATGTACAGCACAACCTCAGGGCTGCTCTTTGAGGCTGGACAAATTCAGACTGCCAAGGAGGTTACAATTTATCTAAGCAGGGGGTTATTAACCACTGAAATGATTTAGTAAAAGCTGTTGTAGGTTCCCCATCACTGCCTTTGTTCAAATCAAAATACGATTTCTCAACTGAAATACAGTGTAATTCGAAGGGGAAATAATTCATGCCTGGTTATAATTGGTGTTATAGAAAAAGTCAGGCAAAACAATTAAAGTGATCTCATCTGGCCTAAAAATTGATGAGTCTGTTTAAAAGGAAAAAACCCCAAACCAAACATAACAAAACTGACTCAGGAAGAATTAAATTCTAGAGACTACATTTCACAACAGTGTATCGCTGTCTATTAGCACAAATCTGTACCTTGGGTGATAGTGCTGCATTTCTCAAAAACACCGTTTAAGGAGACAAGCTACTTTTTAAAGGAAGATGCAATTGTAATTCTTGGGTGAAATCAGAGGCTCAGTGACAGAAATGACAGGAGTTTCATTTCTACAGGAGGTCAGAATTTTATCTGCTTTTTCCCTCCTTTCACAGCCATAAGTGTGTCTCATTCTGCCGGATTTTATAGGATACAGGGGATTTTCTGCTCTGCAAGTTGTGGTATTTCTTTTGGAAATGGAGAAAACCCAGCATACACTGGCTAAGTGGTTGGTTTTGATCTGATGCTGTCTTGAAGTCAAGGATTAGACAAACAGAGGAATGTCACTGATATTTTTCAGCTACAGAGGGTTGCAGTTACATCAGTGTGGAATCCTCAGAAATAATGATCTGGTGGTTTTATAGTTCATTGTTAGGAAGGTCTCAAAATCAGAATGAAAATGCAGAGCACATGCAAAGAATCACTGCTAGCAGCCCAGAAATTGAACTACAAATGAAAACATATATGACACATTTTAAATACATTGAAAGAAAACTGATTAGGTGAAAGAGATAATGGATAAAGTTTCCAAAACAGAGGAAAGACAACAACCCTCCTTAGAGCAAGGTTATAGTACGCTTACTGTGCAGCGGAGGTAAATATTGGGTCCTCAGTGCAAAGCCTGCTGCATTTTGATACACTGATGTGTTATCTCTGTGCGCATACTGAATTGTCCGAGACATTCCACTTGGCGTCCAAGGACCCTAAAGAAGCCTCCTGTTCAGATTCAGACCAGGGCTGACTGCCAAGCTGAAATGCAGCATTGTGTTCCTCATGTTCACATTCTGAGGTGGCACTTTGTTGGAGAAGGCAGTCAATCCAATCCCACCTCTCAGTGGTTGCCAACTCGCAGCTGTTTTGCAATCTGAAACCTAATGTGCATAAAGAAAAATCTGTGGCCTCTGTTTATTTAGATTTCAGTGGTTTACATGTGACAAACGTACATATTTTACAATATTTGGTATGAGCACGGACCCTTTTTCTGTAGTGTGAACACTCTTGGAAAGCCTAAGAAAAGGAGGTTTTATTCCTACATTTTCCTACAGAGAACACATCTCTATGTTTTTCAGATTTTCTCTTGGAAAGAACTGGAAAAAGGAGGGACTGTAACTGCTATAAATGCCTACTTCACTTTACAGATTTGCCTGAAACAACAGCTGGCAGTTGTGCTGACAAAAGCAACCCTGTCTCAGGAAAGAGTTCTCTCCAGAAAAGATTGAGATCTCAAACTTCAGTTTTCAAATAACTTTGAAATCTCACAAAGAGCAGAAAACACAAGCCTTTGTGGTGCAGAAGAGCAGGGTCTCAGAGCAGAGGTGACTTGACCATGGGACGTATTGATTTTGATGTCTGTGAATTCTCCAGGCCCCAAAGATCCAGCCAGTTTAGACACGAGTTGCTTCATGCCAGATGCGAGCTGGTACATCAGAGGACACCAGGGGCTTCACTGCCCATCACCAGTTGCGATATCATGTTGTGGAAATACCTTCACACCATGCCACGTGTATGCTCTTACAGAGCACATTAAAAAATTCACAGTGGTGCAAGGGCTGCTCATGTTTTTTGAAGGAGACTTGTCTTTGGGAAGTGGGGAAAAGAGAATTTGGTAAAGCAGCTGCCATCTTAGAGCCTAAACCTCATTTTAAAGATGGAGCCAACACCACTTGTGAGCAGCAGCCCCTGAGAGGTGGGCTGGGACAGCAGTGGGGCAGGCTGAGGGCAGCATCAGAGCCCTTCCACTCCTTAAAAACCACAAATTCCCGGGAGCAGAGATTTATTGCTCTTTCATGACTCACTTGTCAATCAAATTCTTTGCTAGAAATAATGCAGAACTGTTTCAACCAAATTATTTGATTTGGAGTTCCTCTAACTTGAAGGTGGCTTTTTTATTTCCCCTGTTCCACATAAAATTTTCTCAATGTCAGTTCTATTATGCACTTTTGAAAAATAAGCAGAGCTCAAAATGAGTTATTTCTTGTGGGAAAACGGTCTGTTGGGAACACATTACACATTCCATTTACTAATCACAATCTTCTGATAATTTTTACTGTGCATTGCAAATGCAGGCAGCCCGCATTACATCTGCAGTGCTCAGATAGACTGGAACTGCTCCAAACTGCTCCTCAAAAATTTATTTTTAAAATTTTCCATAAACTTACTGTTCCTTCATCCTGGTCACAAATGCATATTTATGCAACGGACTAACTACACGCATGCAATAGTTTAGTAGAGTTACATGTACCATAGCATTAAAAAATAGCCTGTCCCTCAAAGAATGTAGAAACTGTTGCCTAAAGAAATAAATGCTTCAACCTGAGGGAGCTGAAAGACTGAAAACATCAGCAAGAAAGATAAATGGCCTCAGCTTACAGTAAAAAAAGGCAACAGGAAAACTAAAATTTTAGTGATATGCTTCATGAAACAGTTTCCTATGGCTGGTCATAAATAAAGTTGAGACCCAGGTTGTTGTCAGAAAAATTTCAAGGATGAGCCAAACAGCTGCAGCCCTGGCTTCTGGTTTCACCACTCAACATCAGAATAATAAGGTCCAGGAGAAAGGATGTTCAGCTCCTGAGTAGCTGATGTGGAAACATGGGGCTGGGAAAGAAACAGCAGTGGTGAAATACAGGGCAAACACAGAGACAAGAAGCACTGCTCTACAGAAGTGCACCTTCCTACACCGTGGTGGGAAGGGACACGTGAGCCAGCGAGCTCCTGAGTGTGTCATTTCTCCCCACACCTACTAAATCACTGTAGAAATGCTGCTTATTTTGCAACAGCAAAATGTGGTGGTGTGCAGGCCAGGACTCAAAAAAGTTGCAATTTGTTGTCAGCAGAAGCTCTGAGGGACCGACCGAGAAAAATTTCCTGGACTCCTGGACCTTTGCTATCGCTCTCATCTCTGCTGTGTTTCACTGCTGAGAGTACAAAGACCTCCAGTATTCTTATCTTGGCATTCCCCACTTAGGGGAATGAGAGAAGCATTACAAATGAGTCTGTAGGGATGTATTGTGAGAGCAGCAATAAAAACTAAAAAGCCGGCACCAGTGGCCGTGGTCAGTCAGATCCTTTGGGAGCCCTGGGCAGTGAAACTGTTCCACATCCCTGCTCTGAAATGCCTGGCATTTAAACCTGGTGACAAGCTCTGCTCCTACAGACTGTTCATGAGGAAGATCTTATGGTCAGACTGTCACAGTAATGTTATTTTCAGATCACATTTCTGTTCCCCCTTCTACCCTCCTGCAGTCCATGTGCTAAAGCAGCCGTCTCTCCCCTTGCTGTCCCCCCATACCAGACAGGACATGATCAGGATACACTAAGATCAAAGTTGCTCTAAAAATTCATGCTCTCTTTCCTGCTTTCTTGTTTAATGGTTTTAAAGACAGTAAGTCTACCTATATTTTTGGAGCCTAACAACTTATTTGTAGCTGTTGGGAAAGACGTGCAATAGTCAGCATCAGTCAAGAAAATAATCTCTATGTTTTATTTTTAATATTTTTCTGAAGACATTCATCTTCATAACTCAGCTATTCATAACCTACTAACAACCCCATATTATTATCTACATGACCTGCTCTCATCTGGCCCAGTAAAAAAAAGGTGCTCTGTGTCAACAGCTGCCAGGGGTTCATATTGAACTACTTCTCTAACTTAATACAAAAAAAATAAAACAAACCCCCACTATTCACAAACACATTAAGACAATGGATTAGATTTACTGTGTATTATGAGGCTATAAATTATTCTTAAAAATACTGTAGTGAAACATAATTAATTGCCTAAGCCTGGCTGGTGGCATAGCTTTGTAGAGCTAATCCCTCCTTCCAACGCACTCAGTCTTCCCCATAGCTGGCATGTTGTGCTGCATCACGGAAGGGGCTGATGCAGCTGCAGGACTTCACTGCCCCTGAACTCACACACGCTCTGCCCTTCAGTAAGCCCATCAGACCACTGACTTTTGCCCAGTATCTACTGAATCTGAGTGCTCTGCCAAGATTTCAACCATGGGAAATGCCATTTTTTGCTCAGCAAAACATTGTCGGGAAACCCCTTTCCATAAGCTTTCAACACATTCCACGATTTCATGGCATTACACATCTGTTCACTCAGCAGCCCCCTGAACACAGCATGACCCTGAGCATCAGCTCTGTGTGGAACTGGTGTGGGAATGAGCCCATGACAAAAATCTTCAATTCCACACCACAGCTGCCTTTGGGTATCAAAGTATCCATGTCTCTGAGCTGCGACAGCACATCAATGTCCTGCACATGGTGGGGGAATTGCCAGAACAGGGCCCTGAAGAGCTCTGCTTGCTTGCTCTTCTGTAGCAGAGCTGAAAATAGGACAGCGACAGGAGAAGTGAACACTTTTCCATGGTGACCTCCAAGGAGCAACGTCCATCTCGAAAACTTCAGAAATGATCTCTCAAATAAATAATCACCTATAAAGATTTTTGATATCCCAGCTGACTACATAAATGTGGTTTGGAGTAGGGTAAATTTTTTTTCAAATAGCACTGGTCATACATTGCTCCTGTAAGACCTTGTTGGTGGTTGGAGATGAGCAGCAGGGGCACCCCTGAGACTTGATATGAATATTCATAATGGCTCATTAGTTTGCAGGTTTTCCATAATCTGGTCATTAGCTGGTCATTAAAAATTCAGAAAATAAATTATAACGTGTGCCACTTATGTGTAGAGACACACCCTGTGCTGGGCAGAAAGGTCCCGACCTTGTCCTCACACCACTACTAGTGGTCCGTGCTTCACCAAACCTCTTCTTTGCCTCATCTCTGCAAGGTTTCACTCCTCCCAGGGCTCTGACCTGCAGTGTCTGGAGGGATTTCCCCCTTGTACTTTTTGAGCAGACAGAATAATAGGTGAGAAAGCAGGAGAAAACTAGTCCACGATATTCACAATACAGAGAAAGAAACCCCATCCACCCCCAAATAGGCCAAAATACTAAGTTCTCACAGTGGGTGAAATGCTGCCTGTACCACTAAAGATCAGTAGTAAAATTCCCATGGACTTCAATGGGGCCAGAATTTGGGTATTAGTTTTTCCATGGTCTTCCCAGATGAAGCATCCAGACAGGTTTTAATGTTTCCTTACACTAGACAGGTTTTAAGGTTTCCTATGGGCGAAACCCTGAATCATGGAATGATTTGGGTTAGAAGAGACCTTTAAAGGCCATCTAGCCCAATCTCCCGGCAGTGAGCAGGGACATCTTCAACTAGACCAGGTTGCTCACAGCCCAATCCAACCTGACCTTGAATGTTTCCAGGGATGGGGCATCGACCACCTCTCTGGGCAACCGATGTTTTACCACACTCATAGCAAAAAATTTCTTCCAAATATAGTCTGACTCTACCTTCTTCCAGCTTAAACCCATTATACCTTGTCCTATTGCTACAGGTCCTATGATATATTTTTGCACTTATATAGCTACACACACACACGCGCACGCGCACTCTATTAGCTTCTTTGGCTCTGTTTGACTGTACAGCATTTTGGAGGAAAAAGACCACCAAACCTGCAATTTCATCAGGAAAAAAACAGCATAACAATTGTTTTACACTATGGCTCCATGCCTGTTCTCTACCTCTTGAATTCAATAGCAGAGAATATGTGTACTGATACAAACCTACTATTTTCATTCAGTATGTACAAGAGAGTTTGTAAGCCCTTGTTGGCTGAACATGATAGAAACAAAACCATGGGAAACTGAAAGCACTTTGACAGCTCTTTGTTCAGACTCATTAAACACAAAACAACTGCAGAATCTCTTAGGTTGGAAAAGACCTTTAAGATTACCAAGTGCAACCATTAACTCAGCACTGCCAAGTTCACCACATGTGAACAAAAAACCATGTCCCTGAGTGCCACATGTACATGTCTTTTAAATACCTCCAGGGAGGGTGACTCTACCATCCAACACTTTTTCCCCTTATCCTGTCACTTGTTATTTAGGAGAAGAGACTGATTCCCACCTGGCTACACCCTCCTTTCAGGCAGTCATAGAGAGCAATAAGGTCTCCCCCCGAGCCTCCTTTTCTCCAACCTAAACAACTCCAGTTTCCTCAGCTACTCCTCACAGCACTTGTGCTCCAGATCCTTCACCAGCTCCACTGCCCTTCTCTGGAAACGCTCCAGCACCTCAATGTCTGTCTTGTAGCAAATACACCAGGTGGACACAAGCCCATAAGCTTGCAGAAAGCATTTTCAGATGGGATGAGTGAGTTTTGTGCCACATACGTGTAAGCTGATATGCTCCGAGGTATGCAAAACATGAATGAAGAAAATCAAGCCTTTGCCAAAACCTAATACTGTAATTTTCATGCAGACACACTAACCTGTACTTCCCAGTCTTATTTGCAGGACAACGGTAGTAAGTAAGACTATGTTAATTTGCCCCCTACAATCAATTTAAAATAAAGAACAAAACCACCACCATCCAAAATTTTAGTAAAATAAAGTTCACGTTCAGCTAAGCACCCTTTTACCCCGTTATTTAAGTCACTACAAATCACCATTGGTACATTTCTAAATGCTGTGTGCTGAGAGTAGCAAAGCTTTTACAGCTCAGAATGGCAAGACAGACTTCATAGAAGATTAACATACTTGAAAACCAGGTCATTTATTAAAAGATCTTTTAAAAGCTTCCTTTCTTAAAAAGCAAAACTATCCGCCCACCTCCGCATCTTGTCTGAAAGCATTTGCATGCACAGCTGTTCTCCAAATTTCAACCCTGTTCCTTTTTCCATCTTCGTGTTTTAAGACATGAATAGCAGGTATTTAGTGAAAGAGCAGCAGGCTTCAGCAAGTGCCTTCTGCTTCCACACACTGATTTATCCTGTCTCTCAGACAGCCAGATACCCTTTTCTCATACACAGGATTGAAGTCTCAGACCTGCAGCCCCAGGGCTGCATGAGATAGCAGTTTGGGGACTTCAGCTTCTAAACCTTCTCTTACCACAGCTGAAAGGTTTCCACAACAGCCAGGGTGAGGACAGGCTTTGCCCCTCCTGGATCTTCCACTGTCCTTTTGTTTTACAAGTCCTTTTAGGCAGTGCTCTCTGATTGGCTGCCTGGGAACTGCGCATGCAGCGTAATCGGTCTGGATGCCAAAGGTGCAAGATGCACAGGTACCCTGTTATCAAACAGCAGAAGGCAAAACAATAAATATTTCTTGGATAGTGGGCTCATAGCATTCTGTTCACTGGAAACTGTACCACCTTTGCACATTGCAGTCCTAAAGCCAGCATTTTATTTGAAGACAAAGAAATAGCAGGAGTATGCATTGAGTGAGATAACAGAGCAAAAAATACAGACAATTTTGGACCAAGAGGTTTATACTTCTGAGATATGTTTGCTATCCTGTTCTTCACAAGTGTTTTCAATCACTACATCTTCCTAAAGAAGTACCTCTCGCCATTTCATCTTGCCTGCATAGAATACGACAGAAAATTAAAAATAATCCATTAAAAATATTACTATCTTTTCAGGACATGGCAGCTCAACTGTAGCCACGGAGTTACTCTCTTGGGAACAGGTTGTCATGAATACAGTAGTTATAAAAGACAGAACAAGTTGGGGGAAAGTTGCTTTGGAAGGAGGTTAAGCGAGGAGAATATGATGACCTTGGTTGTAAGTTTCAAAGAAGAGATGATGTAAAAGTCAGACAACACAAGGGAAGGAACACATAAAAAAGAAGGAGGAAGCTGGTAAAACTCAGACAGGGCGAGACACCAAGAAGGTGGAGACGACTTGCTGTGCCAAAAGCAAGAAACAATAATAGCACAGATACTAGCACTCTCTTACTCGTCATAAGATCATCATGAAGTTTACTTTAAATTTAGAAGAATGACATTCAAGAGACTATTTTTTAGTTCTATAAATGATTGTTTTTCATGAATTTTTTTTTAAAAAGTCACTGCTTATTATTAATCAGTTTTGATGGGCAGCCACAACCAAGTTCCTAAGTGATCATATGTAGAATATGCTTGGAGGCTGTTCATACCTACCAGGGCAAGACAGATGGTGCAGAGTAGGTGTCTCCACTTTAGATTGCACTGCAGCCCAAGGGACATCAACTGAGCATTTAGCAATAATATAGTAACTGTAACAAACGGTAGGACTCAGCTATCGATCACCATTAGGGCTTTCAGGGAGAAAAATAAAAGGCATTTATGGGTTAATACTTCTGATTGAAATGTGCTTATTTAGAGGTTCACTTGACAGATGCCATCATCAGGAGATAAAAGTCCTTACACTGAACAGACAATTTTAATGGCCTTTCCCATTAAGCTATGGATGACATATTTCAAAGGGCAGATTATTGGAGTCTTTCTGCTGACAGCAAGGAATGTCAAATGAATTCAGAATATCAGTGAATGTTTAAGCCTTGGTAACAAAGATTTTAATAAAGAGCTATCTTATAATTCAGGACAAAACACCTTGACCAATTTATTCTCCTCTATAGCACATTTATATCTGCATTTACATTCATTGCCAAAATAGGCAATAGACCCTTACTGTTCATGGGAACAAAACTCCAGATGCTCTTATATTCTAAGCCTAATGTGTTCAGTTACTGGCGTGGCAGCATTAATCACAAAGAACAAGAGTTTTACAGCCTTGGAAAAATGGAAACTCCCAGATTTGTTAGACTACTCTGCTTAATAAAAAGTTTCTTATAAACAAATGAGCTCTGAATAAAATGTACTAAACATATCATCCCATAATCAGTAGGTATCAGGATGACTGTTTTTAAGGTTTAGTTCCCTTCCCGTTCTCCTGCAGACTGTAATTATTCAGCTCTGTACTGCAGAGCTCCATTAAGCACTTTGTTTTTCATTGAATGACTAGAATCAAGTGCGTATGGCCTCCACGGATGGATAGACTGCTGTAAAAAGAGATAAGTCAGCAATACTGATTGGCTCTGTTGTCTGAGCGTGCCTTTTGATTTCTGAATTACTGCCAAAAGCATCGTCATTCTGTGTTTACCCTTCAAAAGCCCTCGGTCACTCAGATGGTGCATACACTCACAGCACAGAGCTCTCCCTCACAGAAACAGTACCCACAAAAAAAAGACAATTCCAATACTTGTATTTGTTGAATGTAAATTTGTGGCACAGATCCTCTTACCTCTCATCTTTCATGACATTGTTACTATATAATACGAAGTGATTAAAAGACCAGTTTTACTTTGATGCCCATCTCTTTCACTTAGATAAATGGTTTATCTCTGTGCAAAGCTGTAGGTAGCTTTCAAAGTGTACTTGGTCACACAGTTTTTCTCTCCCCTTCCCTCTCTGGCAAGAGAAATTAACAGAAACACCACAAACCTCTGTGGTGGTTTCTTTTGTGTGTGTGTACAAGTTCGTAACAATCACTGAAGAAACACTGCATTTTTCTCCACTGCTGTGGCCAGGACTGCCAGCACTGGGTTCAGTGCCGGCTTTCACAGGACACCACAGGCTTGCATTTCCCTCCAGAGCTGCAGCAAGAGCTGCTGTTTAGCTGCGAACACCTGCTGTGCACTTTGTACCTGGGTAAATGCCTGCTGGACACAGCAGGAGCATGACCAGAACAGGTCCCTGATGAAGCATTTGAGTTGGTTACAACTCCTTGTGAATTCAACATTCAGCATTCAGGAATCTCCTAAGGCAGAGACAAGTAACACACTCGTGACATGATAGGATGACCTGTCTGCAAAGGCAGATAATATATAATATTATATTATATTATATATAATGGTTACTGCCATTTGAATACAAAAACAATCAGACACCAATGATTTGGGTTTTATGCAAACATTCAGGTAATAACAAGACTATAAATAATTAAATACTATCTGCATAAATGGCAATAAGGTGACAAATGAAGGCAATTGTCACCTGCTTGTTCAAAGCCTTGTGGACATTTTGCAATCCCGTGATTTCTATTACTGCAATCTCACCAGAGTTGCAAGTTCAGCTGACTGTGAACGTCTAGGTCCTGTAAAATCTTACTCATATGCACACTGTAGGAAGCAGGGATAGCTAAGGCAGAGCATGTGCTGTTTCAAAGGTGCTCCCTAAGATATTGGGTGAGGAAACACCCTCTTACAGTAGCCCACAACCCCTTGCATGATTAAAAGGATATGATTTTGATTTCTCAAGAGCCTATGGCTTCCCAACAAACTTTGGGAAACAAGTTCGGAATACCAGCATATGCTCTAATCCATTTTCTAGTAATAAAGGCTTCTTTATTACTGTTTTTGGCTGACAACACTTGAGATAGCATGTTTATCATCATAAAACACTTGAGAGAGAACAATATAAGTGCATTTTTTATTTCGGTTTTAACTTCTTTATTTCATTGCTGTACAGCTGCATTACACTTGGCTTTAATCCCTCAAGCATTATTTTCCTTGGCAAAATAGTCACTGAACTGAGTAGAACTTGCTATTGGAAAAATATGCTTGAAAAACCAGTGTGATGTCAATGCCAACTGAAACCCATGGAGCTTAAAATGTCACAAATGTGCCTGTAGCTGAAATACAGAGCCCCTCATTTTTTTTTTTTGTCTGAGCTAGGAATGTTGTAAGTCTTAGGTTGTGAAGTCAACTGTAAAAATCATAGAGTAGCCTCCTGAAGCTGAATGTGTGCTGAAACTGAATGTGTGCTTCCCCCCCTCCATGAACAACCATTTAGAGAACAATTATATAAAACTGGATGTAGGATAATTCCATAGGAAACAAATGGCTGCATGGCTCCACTTCCAGTCTTGCCTGCATTAACTGTAGCTATCTGTAAGAAGTTGGGCTACAGGCTTCTCAGAGAAAAGATAGAACCCGACTTTGTAAAACATCTTTAATATTCAAATATATAAATAAGCACTACTGAAGAATAATTCAGAAGACTGCGGTGATTCATTACGAACAGATGCTATAAACAGGAACAGTAACATTGCTAGGTAAGGAAGAAGCAAGCTATTTTAGGAGTCTTGAAAATCTCTTCTAGTTCTTCAGACAGATCATGCTGCTATAGTTATTTTATAAAAAATTATATTCTGAAAAGCACTTTAGTAAAAGAAACCTTTTACTGGAACTATTATTTAACCAAGACCTTCTACAGCACTAAAACACACTGCAATTGAGTTCCTGATATAGTTTTAAGAATGGGAGGGGTGAAAATAAGAACAATAAAACCCTACCATACCTGCACCAGGAGCTATTTATTAGCATAACACTCTTCCTTTTAAAGATTTCGTAACAACTGAAGTATATACAAAGTCTTACAGCATTTACACAATAAAAAAGTTTCCTATTAGCTGATGTAGTATAAGGTAGTGCTGCAATTTACTTCAAAGCATGTATACATTAATAATGAAGCAGACCACTGTACTTTCAACTTCTCCACTACCACACACCACCACTGTCAGTTGAAATGACAGTTAATTAAACCACTGGGAAGACACAGATTGTTGTAAGATTTGTAACAGGTTGATTCGCAGCACTAACCATCTTAAGGAGGAAAAAGAAAAGAAAAGAAAAGCTACATACTGTCATGTTTCTACACTTTCATAGAGCTGGAACAAACTTTCACAGCCTTAGATATAACATATGCAAGACAATATAATCACATTTTTTCAGATAATAGTTCAGCTACTGAGTGTATTTACTTCTGAATAGGAGGCGTTATATTGATATGGCTGTGTGTTTCCATTTTTGTTCATTAACTGTTCAAATAGGTCTACAAAAAAAAATTAAGACAGCATGGAGTTTGTAGTCATGATGTGTTTTGACTAATAAAGGCATTCAATATCAGCTATAGGATCTAATTATTCCTGTCAAAAGTTTAAGACCAGGAATCTTTGAGTAAAAATCACAGAATCCTGCACCTGCGCTGTTTTCATCTGTTGACTCCAACCTTCTTTAAGCTTTTCCAACTGGGATAATACAAAATCATTAAAATGCTTACACCAACCCAAATGCAAGACTCATTTAGTTTATGAGAGGTCAAGCAGATTCACTAGACTACTGCTGTAAAACAGAGGGAGCTTACCTAGGAGAAAGAAACTTTTTACTGAACAGTGCCTTACTACAAGTAGGGATATATAGTTTAACAACGATACATAATTTAAGAACATAGCATTCTTTGCTTTTTAGAAACAGCTTTTGTGTGCCAATAATGCACTTTCTACAAGAGATAAGGCTGCTTTGCCTATCGTCATATGCCTAAACCTCTTATTTTGGCCAATTTCACTTTTCTTCCCCCCAAAGGGATTCTGTTTCAGCTTAGAAACAAGTAACGTCAGTTGACAATATCTGTATTAAGACAAAAAGTGACATATATAAAATCCACAAGGAACCACATAAATACCAGAGAAGTCATATAACCTTTCCATGTAAACACTTTGATTATACTGAAGCCCTAATCAGATTCTTGTCTTAAACTTTTGGCAGATAATGTGTATGCTCAGCCAGGCTTTGTAGTTAGTTATTGTTCAAGTGGAAGCCAGGTCAGCTCACATGTTGACAGGCATGCAACTTGGAAACATTGCACAACAAGCAACACAAAGAGATTTGAGAAGGGTACAAGACTTCAAGTAGACTTCACAACCCTTCACAAACTGAATATTCACAGACAAAGATACAGTCCTTGCTTTTTCCTACGGTGGATTTCTCTCTCACACATGGGACACTTTCTGTGACTCTCTAGCTTGCTTGATGCTATATAACCACTTGATGATTCTGGCATTCCTTTCAATGGCAGAAATGCCATATGGCACACGGTCATTGGCACTGTCATCATTTCTAAGGTCACTGTTGCTGTCCTGAGACTGTTCACAGTCTGAGCTAATCATGCTTGCACTGCGAAAGTTGAGGGATATAATATCAGAGTTAGCCCTTGCAAAGTTTTCCATCCCAAGGTTTTCAAGCTCTTCAGGATCCAGTCCGCAGTAGTTAAAGAATCGTTCAACATCTGCATCAACGCGAAAGTATCTGTCGCTTAAGTCTGATTTTGATCGCTGTAGGGAGGGTCTTCTACTAACTCCGCATCCAGACTCAACTGCCTCAATCTCCGGGGATTTCAGGGTGGCAATGGCAGCGATTTTGGGCTTTGGAGGCAGAGGTGGGGCTGAACTACTGCAGGGTATTGCTTTCAAGGGCTTTGCACTAGTTACTTTCCTAATGTCTGAAGAGCTGTGAGAGACATGCAAGAAAGTCTCTGCTGACTGATCTAGAAGCCTTCTGCTGACACTGGAGCTGCTCTCCTGTGGGCTGCTACGGCCCTGCGTGGGGTAAACCTTCAAGGATTCGGCGAACGAGTGTCGGTTCAGCTCTGTTGAATCGGCTCTGTGGGGCGGCCAATTTCGGGGACCGTGCTTATGCCCTGAACCTGAGCTGGAGCCTTCAGAGCTGTTGATGATGTTCTTCAAAATCTCAAGTTTCAGATTTTCTCTCTGGACTCCACTCTCAGTCTTTGCATTGTTGCTGAAGACTTTCAAGGTGGGGCTCCCCAGCGCTCGCTTGGCCGCGGGACAGACTGGCGGCTTCGCCAGCACTGCCGGCTTCACAGGCTCCTGCTTGGCATTGATGACCTCCTGGCTCTTGACATATTTCGCTTTGTCGGCTTCAAGCCTCTCCACTGCACTCAGTCTTTTTGGATTAGGCTCCGCCTGCCTGCGAAAATAGTCAGGTCCTTTGTTCAGGATGCGGAGAGGAACGGCAGATGTGAAAGTCACGGCGGGGCTGACTGGCTTCACCATGCTACCTGTCGGTAATGTTTCTGTAGGCATGTTTGGTGGTCTTTCCCCCGCAGCCGTTTTGGATTCTTCTCTGGGATCTCCTAAATGCACGGTGCAGAAACATGTACATTAAGCACAATGAATAGCCGATGAATCCCAGGATCTGAGCGTTAGCAGCAGTGCCTCATCTCACAGCTCATTAAATAACACTGCGTTTCTCTTTTAAAGGCAGCCTTTGTAGGGCAAGGGCCCCCGACACAAGTCCGTATTAGTCTGCTCCGCTGATTCCTTTCTTCTCACTGAAAGATGTGGGAGTCTCGCCGTCCCCTCTGCGCTCCGCGACCGGCAGCGATCTGAAACGCAGAATAACCAACCACACGTTAGCGGGAGCGCCTGACATCAGAGCGATAGCAACAGCCGCCTCCCGGCCCTCCTCTCCCACCGCCGCCTGGGATGCTGCCGCGGGCGGCACAGGGAGGCAGCGCCCAGGGTGCGCCTGCCCCGCTCTTGCCCAGCACCCCTCTGCATCTTACAAGACATGTACTGCTTGATATTTACACTCTGAGCTTGGATTTAATGAAATTCCATTGGGAAATTAAAAAAAAAAAAAAAAAAACAACTCAAAAAAATTAAGCCCCACCACTATACAGCCATACATTTCCAGAGGGAGAAAGGGAAGCAGAATGAGACAATTCAGAGACTTAGACCCACCCATCTGCCAGTAAAAGAGAACTTCATATTAATATATTTGGCTTTGTTAAGTTGGATTGTGAACATATTTTATCTCTAAACCCCAAACATTTTTCTCTTTATAGGAAACATACTGTATAAATCTCAGCAATTAAGTGTATTTTCCTTATTCATTAAATTGTCCAGAAAACAATCTGGTCTAAAAAACAGAGAGCAAACAGAAACATGTAGTGTTTTAAGTGCAGTGCAAATCTTTCATTGTTAATCTAATAAAAAATCAACAAATAAAAACAGGAGATGTCACTAAATCCACCAATTCCAGTTCCAAGTCTGTTTGAACATTAGTACCCATAGCACCGGTGTTCCAGCAATAAAAAAAGGCTTTCAGAGCTCTCATGATCACCTTACAGGCTTAACAGAACAACAAAAAATGGCTTTGCTTTTTTATTTAAGACTTTGGGAACACGCAAAAACATTCTGACTGAGTTTGAAAAAAAAAGAACTTGTCTTCAACATGCAGATATAAACTCAGGTTTTCTATTAGGCAGTAAGCACAAATGAAATTTATCTTCATCTAAATTATTTTAAGGTTCTATCACTTAGATTGTCACAACAGTCTAAAATCCAACACCATGGATGATATTACAAGTACTGAAACAATTTTTCCTACACGAGGCACTGAAGGGCACTTATCAAGGAATCTACTTTTCAAGCAGCGATTTCGCTAATGGGTCTCATTTGTTTTATTACTGCCCCATTAATCTATGCTGCCCTCTTTAATATCCCGTTTCTATTATCACTGTGATCTTTAGGGAGAGAAAGAAAAGCAGCTGCTATTTTTTCACTCTATCCTAAGGAACACAGAGCAGGATCCTTCCATTGGATGACTTGCTTTCATGTTACTGTCATCCTGTGTGTGCTCATCTATCACTACCCAACTTACTAATACAATGTCATTGTTTAAAAAAAAAAAAACCCACAAAAAAATTAAATTCCAGCTGAAGTTACATTAACAGTAAAAAGAAAACCACTTCAACTACTGATGCTCAGAAATACGTGATATATTCATTGAATATTCTCTATATATTATCCAAGGTCAAAGCAAGCAAATAAAATATACAAATGCTATAATGAGATTATAGGAAAAAGCTCAGCTTTCTCCTGAAGGCTCACTGTCACAAGCGTTCTTCAAATACAAACTAACATATTTGGTGGGTGATAAACCAGACACGCATTCAGTGCAATTAGAAGGGTAGTGAAATGTTAATTAAACTTCTCTTTCAATGTTGTTTTATAAATCCTAGTGCTAACTCCTCAGCAGTTTGACTTCCTGAATTTAAACTAAGTCTCTCTGAAAGAGAAAAAGCTTTCCTCATTTGAATCAACATATTTATTGGTGCTGTTTTGAAATTAAGTATGAAATTTCCAAATGCGCAGAAGGCAATTCCAACATGCATCTGCACACACATTTCTCTTCCATACACACAAATAGAATCTTTTCACGTTGCCAGCTCAGAGCTGGATGGCTAAGTGCCTGTATAAATACCCCACTGATATGCATATTTAATACTTGTGTGTGGAAATCAAATCTATGTGAGAGCAGGGGTTTCGTCCAGAGGAAGAAAACCCCACAAACAACCCAGTTCTCTGTACCAAACACTGTCACCCAACTTAGTTAATACTACTTGAGTAAGCAAGACAACTTTCCTCCTTGACCACTGTCATTAAAGGTGACCATGGTCCTGCCCCAGAGGACAGCTGCCAACTCCATTCTCCTCCTGGTGAGTGGCTCCACACATACCACACTACAGATCAGAGCTGCGGGAACTGAGGCCTTGGGCTTGAGGCTGCTTTTGGAAGCCTTTTCCCAGCATTTAACAACTTCCTCACTTTGGATAGCCCTCATCAATGTCAGCAAGCATTGCTTAGGAAGCTGAGCACCCACATTGGCTTCAACACCACACTTAAAAGAAAAAAAAAAAGAAGAAAAATAAATCCCACCATGCAAGCATGTTTATCTGAGAGAACAAGTGTGCTTGTTTGCAAGCACGTATGGAGCCAAGTGCCCCGGAGTCAGTGGAAACATGCTGCAACTGGCAATGTGCTTCAGCATCCAGAAAGAAAAGCAAGGACCTGGTGAGGAGCCAGGACAGAAATGTCCACCTGAGCCAGCACAGGGAGCCCGGAGGGTAACAGCCAAGTGGTTACGTGGCCAGCCATGGAGGCTTTGTACCTGTGGGGCTGCTGGTATAAATCAAGGAACATGCAGCTATGAAAAGGGATCAACTTTTTGTGTATTGTTTAAATTGCTCCATTTCACTGAAGTGCTGCACTTGAGTATCACCAGAAAGCTTACTCAGTATTCTCATCTCAGAGAGATTAAAATTACTAACCAGATACAGTTAAAAAAGGAAGTGGGATGAAAGAAGTGGAGGAATGTAAAATCTAATGAAACTTCTGCCTGTGCTGGTGATGGCTGCAGCCTGATCCTGCTGCTAGCTGGGAAAGTGAGTTTAATTCCTACCAGCCTGTCTTCTGTCCACGGGCACCTGAAACACCATAGCGACACTACAGAGCCTTGCTACCTATTAATTTTATTATTAATGATAGAGGCTGAGAACAGCAGTACAGTGTAGTCTCAGGAAGACTTAGATTCCAGTTGTGAAAATCATCATTGCAGCAACCAGGGCAGAGAAATGGCTTTTTTCTGGCTTAAAACTCCAAAGAAACTCACTGCTTAGGCATCTGAATTCCCTCCTGGGTACATCTCTGGTACCAGTAACGCCCTGCAGAAATTCAAAGGCAAATAGGTTTTCTTCACCGACTCCCAGAAAATGTGTGAAATATACCTAGGGACCCAAGAAATGTTCCTTTCTCTGTTTACACCCAGATGTCTCCTCTGTAGGTGTAATCCTTCCACGGACTGAACTGTGTTTTTCAGGATTCACTCTGGATTTCCATTATTGCTCTTCCTTACAATACTACTGGACTTAAGAAATTTTTTCAAGAAAAACAGACAAAAACCTTATGCCTGCATTCAAACATAGTTCTACTTAATACTATGCATACATTAATAAAACCTTCCTGAAAGTTCTTACTGAGCTCCTCTAATACCCCACGACTATTGCAGACCTGCTGAGTAGAATACAAAACACACAAAGTTTTGGGTTTTTAAAGCTGCATTTTCAGCCAGACACTTCAATTCAGGATTCCTTTGTGGCAGAGGCAGAGATTCAAAGCATTTAATTCATTCTAGGCATCACACTCTAATCATTCTTAGTCCATAATATGTTTGTCAGATATTCATATTTAAATAACCAATGCACTATCTGCATGATTTAGGGGAACACAACACAGCCTAGAGCAGCAATAGCTATACAACTAACATTAACTACAAATAAATCTCCTATAAAATATTCTTTCCTTGATTTAAAGCCAAGACAGCAGGAGGACATAAACTATGCAGAAACTTTGGAATCCCAGGCCCATGTATTCTAAATACGCAGTTTCTTGAAATGTATGAGAAATTTGCGAACAAACCCCACCTGTGGCAAGTATTTTTTCTAGCACTATTACAAATACAATAGTATTGTACAATAATAGAGTTCATTTTTTTCTCTCATACCTAAAACTGCATTCTAAACACAGACTGAATGATGTCAACTGACAGTAAATAACACGTTTCTCGCCTCAGTTCTGTGGTGCCCTGTAGCTCCTATACATTGGCCACGTTTCAGCCAGTCTTTGTCTGAAACTATCCACAGAAGGGCATTACGTATTTTAGCAGTATTCAAGTTACAAAAAAAGCAGCAAAAAGCAATGTGAAAATGTGGTCCAAACGAAATTAGTGAAATTTCTGTCCTTGACTTTAGTGAGGACATTGCTTCACCTGACAAAGTTACAATGAAGCTCATGCTCTTAATTCATCCCTCTGGGACAGCAGATGAAGGGATTGCATAGAAGGTAGGATGATGTACAGTGGATAAATATAATGAAGGCTGACAGCCTTTACTCTGCTTTCCTTGATATTTAAAGGCCCGTGTCAATTTTATTTTCCAGGTGATAAAATATCACTACAACTACCTCAAGATGCACCAGAAACATGACATAAATTCCAATGTAAGTAATCAAGAAGCAGCTGCAACAGGACTCAAAGAGTTCACGAGACAAAATCTGCACAGGAACACAGGACACAGATGGAAAATGTCAGGTTCCTCTAACGCCTGGGTGCACTTCAGAGCTGCAGGTCCCGTTACGAAGATGCTGGTTTGTTAACAGTGACTGCAAAGCCTACAAGTGAGAGCTTCACTGAGAATGACTGGCTACACGTCTACGCACTAAGTTATACTAATGTATATGCCTAAAACTGATACAAGTTCTTCTGGGGATAACTGTCTCTGTAAACCTCACATATATATGTTACTAAGTTTAAAAATACAGGCAAAGCCTAAGTAAACTTGGCTGAAATTGATAAAAGGTCATCCATATTCAGAATGGCAGCAGTATTTCATTTTTAAACCAATTTTAGATAAAGATGTGTATGCTGTGTAGATTTGGTCTCACATAATATTAACTGTCAAGATAAAGCATAAGGAGATGAAATAGTCTTTCAGATACACCATGACTCAAAATTCTAATGAACGTGCCTATTTTCAAATCTGTTCCTCCCTAAAACATGGAACAGTGAACAGTAAGAGCAATATCTATCTGTTCAAGTGTACATTTAAACCTTCGAAAGGTCATTAATAATGTGAACTACGACCTAAAACAAAGAGTGGCAGAATTATGTAGACAAGAGAAATTTCCACCAAGTGGGACGGTAGTAACTTTAGCAAAGGCAGTCACTTTTAACTGCTGATATATTACTTCCAACCAAAAAACCCCAAACTACAACTAGCATTGTTTGCAATAGCTTACATAGCTGAGCATAATATGGGCTGATATATTTATGCTAATTCTGCTTTGCTCTTACATCAAAGACTTTTAAGACAAACCTCTTCATAAATACAAGAGTGTCACCATGGAGCACTCTTTCTGTTTCAATGTGCAGTGAAGATGATGAGGCTTAAAGCAGGATGTTGCCATAACCACAAATGCTCACACCGTTAAGCTGAAATAGCTGCTGGAAAATCCATGGAGGTATAAACATCTGGAAAGCAGGAAAGCAACCTAGCAGCTATAGTTACCCACTAACCCTGTAACGTATGCCTAGAGCTCACTGGGAGCTGCATAGAGATGCCTCTTTGAAAGAAAAAACTTTAGAAAGTATTTTGCTTCTTTTTAGTTCTGAAATCCATCACTGTTACATCTCCTACCCAGTAGCAATAATCCACTCTCAGTGATGCTTCTAGGTTAAATAATGCCCTATAGATACCTCACAATGATGAAAACTCTGATTTCTTTCAACAGGCTGCATAAATGCACAAGAAAGCCCAGAAATGAAATTTCCCTTTCTTCCACTGAGACAGTAAAAACCAATATAAAAAGTCTTATTATTTAGAGCAATACTACAGGCTGTGTTTGTAAAAGCTGCAGTGGAAATCAGTCCTGTTTCCTTTGGACCCCTTTGTTGCTCACACAGCATTGTGTTCTTCGCAATAATTTCAGTTGCTCATTTAACCAAAAAAAATCAGAGAAGGGCCTAAAAAATTATAACAAGGAATGCAATTTTTTATTACATTTGTAGCCTTACGTGAATCTTTCTATTTCAGTGTTCGTTTGAAGAGAATGATGCTGTAAACACTTCATAAAGTTTTAGGAAACACCATTACTGCTTGTTCATCAGCCAGTGTCAATGGTCTCAAGTCCAAACCACTTTTACACTTTTAATTCTGCATCTCTCCATAACCATCATGTTTTAAATTTACAGCCCCCTCCTTACAACAAGGCCATAATTCCCAGTTTATCCTGTGGTCTCCTGAGCCTACACAGTTTTCCCAGGATCTTTTATGTACTTTTAGAAATCACCACAATCTCCTTCTTCAATACAGGACACTTGTCCCTGGTGTTCTTTTACATTTCAGAGGTTCATCAAACCCTGATCCCTGTTGTACCAAGTCCCACCTGCTTGGTCCTTGTTCTCTGGGAAAAGGGGGTCTTTTACTTCTCTCCTATCTCTCCACCTCCTCTTCACACCGCTTCCCCATTTCACCACCCCATTTCTGCCAGATGCAGTAACTCCTGCTCTGCTCTGATGGAAGGAGCAGTGCTATCTGCACTACACTTTTCCTTTCTTCTCTACTGATAGGAAAAGTTAGCATGTCATCTCCTTGCTCCTGATAGATGTCCTTCACAGCTATGCTTGGATTTGGCACCCTGGTAAACCACCTTTTTTTCCTGGTGGTAGCACTTCCAGTGTGCGGGGAAAAAAAAAGTTAATTGGGGGTTCACTGGTGCAAGGTTGGGGAAAGCAGACGGAGGCGGAACAACAAAATAATACCAATTATGAAGCTCAGCAAAAACGTTTTAAACGGAATACTATTCATTTTAGTGCCCATCTCAAGTCAATGGTAATTCTTAAGAAGTCTACTTTCAGAGTGAGACATATTCTAAGCTACCAAAATCTTTATGGCGATAGGTTTCGTAGAAATCATATCGACTTGCCAAGAAAGAAACGAAAATCTATCCGCAAAAATGTGGAAATACACTTGCAAAACACCCTCCTTCTAGTATTACCACAGATACATCACATCACTATCAGGATTTTCAGATTCCATCACCCACATAGCCCCCAATAACACTGCCAAGTCTGGTCCTCAACAACAGAAGCACAAGTGTCATCAGTAATCACGCAGCTGGGAAACAGCTCTAACTTCTGCAGCATCCCTCACCAAAAAAATTATAGTCATTAACTCACCTGTAGAATGAACATCTTGATAGCAGTATTTTCAAAATGCCAATTCTGAGACATTTGTCACACTGGGATAAATTAAACATAATCCTAAATCATTTAAATGTTTGAAAACTTGTATAAATGTTAAAGCACTCTACTGCAGCATACCAGAGCAGCTACAGGATCAGACTAGGCCTTAATTACACTATGGAGTAAGCCCTAAAACATAAATCACTTCGGCTTAGAAGAACTTGTTACCTTGGAAATACTAAGAAATCAAGCCAGATTTAAATGGACAAAGTGCAAGTATAGATTTTCAAAATGAATGTTTATATTAAATGTGCAGTGTGTCTACCAACACAGCCTTGTAGTGAAAGACTTGAGGACCCATGACCAGAAGACTTCTCTATGTTCACCTCCTTCATAGCTACTGCTGCAAGGCAACATGACTTCAAGCTGAGCCCTCAAAACTCATTAGCACGGAAACATACACACCTAAAATGGCATATTCTGTGGGGAAACAGTGTCTGTTCACCATTTAAGTGGCAGCAGTGCTCATAAAGTTTTGGGTAACTGATATTTAAGCTTGGATCTCACCAAAAAGCACATGTTCCTCTGCCAGTACTTTTTCCCCTCAACTAATAAATTGAGAATCACTTTTGAGCTCTTTTGTCTGCCTGCAAGGCCTCAGCTATGTCCTGAACATCAAACCAAGTCAAAACCTGGAAACTTTCTCCATCTCACATACATGACTTCTATGGCTGCCCATCTCTCCTATTCCACTTTTATGAAAGGTAACTGTGAGAAATCTGGAATGATCATGACCACGTAGGACAGAAAAGATGTTCAGGGAAAGAGGTCCATGAGCATGCCCTGAACACCCATGCCACCTAGCATAAGTGAAGCTCTTATTTCTACTAATAACCCTGATGATAATTCCCAAACTGTAGAAAAAACAGGGATCTCCTCACCTTAGTCATCCACACTGTCTTATCCAGCAGGTACCTGCCAGCCCTAAAAACGCAGTCAGAGTTGTGGAGGATGACAAAGAAAACACTTCCTCCATTAGATTTGGAGTGGAAGCAGCCCTCCAGGGCAGATACTCAGAGTACCAGGCTACACCTAGCATTATACAAATGTCTCAAATGTGGGTGTTAAGACGATGGTGTCAGACTCTTTCCAGTGGTGCCCAGTGACAAGGTGCAATGGCCATAAAAAAAACCAGAGGAAGTTCCACCTCAACATGAGGAATAACTTCTTTACACTGAGGGTGGCAGAGCACCGGAAGAGGCTGCCCAGGGAGGTTGTGGAGTCTCCCTCTCTGGAGACATTCAAAACCCACCTGGACATGTTCCTGTGTCACCTGCTCTAGGTGGCCCTGCCTTGGCAGGTGAGTTGGATGAGATGATCTCCAGAGGTCCCTTCTAACCCTAACAATTTTGTGATTCAGTATGTAGAGACAGATGCACTCCAGCACTTCCTTTCAAAGGCTTCCACTTAAAAAAAAAAAACAACAAACATATTTGCAAGTTTTCTTTAAATAAGGAAAAGAGCAAAAAAGATCACATAGGGTACTTGACAAGCAAATTGGGTTACTAACCCTGCTCCAGTGCAATTAAATAATTTCTAGCAAGTAAGACATTTCAACCAAAATAGGAAGACCAACTTGGTTCTTCCTCAGGAGGTCGGAAACTTGCCCCAGTTTGGGGACTGGGGATTTGATCCAATCTCCCATTTCTCAAAAGAGTGCAGCAATCTCTGATTCTATGTACATAAACACTGCTGCCAGCTTGTTCTTGTGGGAAAGGCAAATATTTACTGTCATATAAGGCCCAAGGCCCTGAAATATCAAATTGCCATGTTTAGACTCTTATTTATTGATGAAAGTTCTCTAAAACCATTTACAATATGAAATACATTAAAGAACATAATATCATAGGTATGAACAGATTTTATGTGAGAAATAACCATAAACCCACAATGAAAAAAGCTTCAGTTAGACATTCCCTAGCAGTTACTAATCCTGCAAAACTCCAGAAATGTTCAAACACAAGAAGACCCAAAGTAAACAAATACAGCCCAGAAAAGAAAAACAATTCCAACAATTTATGCAGTGAAAAAAACAGAAACCAGAAAGAGCTATTATAAATGGAAAAATACATCATACTTAAAATTTCCTTTCCTTAAGAGATTTAATTAGTAAAAGAATCTTTTGAAAATGCTTAGTTTCAACATTTTAAAGCAAAGCTTAACAGCATCCTCCTGAAGTTTCTTACATGTTGTGAAAATATATTTGAAAGAAATAGTGCCCAAGCATACGCAATATTTCTTATAATACTTGTCAGGATTTTACAAGCAAGAAACCAGAAAGCCATCTAGTTATTTATGTTTGAATATTTTCTCTCTTATTTTAACAGCTTATCTTGTTGCATGGAAAATTCTTTTCAATAAATTCTATACATGATCACAAGTATTTAATCTTTAGAAATAAACATTAAAATATAGCTAATTAACATCTTCTACTGATATTAAAAACTTAGAAGGCCACCTTTAATAGGCAGTACAGTAGGCACAATTGAAAAATGAGCATGGCAAAGCCAGTACCATTAGAAAAATGATAATGTTCAGCCAGGGGGATACAACAGAGCGGCCTAATTCTGACAACTGCGGACTTTGGGCTGCTCTTCTGATTAGCTGTGGGGTCTTGTTTGTCAAAACTCTTTGTATTAAACAGTCTTTTCTGTAACATGAGATGTTACTGCAGCAAGGTCAGCACGGCTATTTAAAAATAATGACTACAACCTAATTGTCCTGAGTTAACCATTTCTAAGCACTGCAGCTTTACACACATGAAATATTGCACTTTAATTTTTTTCTTAAATAAACACACCGTAAAAGTTTTGACTATGTAAAAACAAATCGAGTCTTTTTAAAATTATAACTGAGAAAAAAAAAACCAACAAAAACAAACCATACATGATTTACAGCAGTGTTCCAGGGCACTGCAACCTTCAGAGCAACTCAATGAATGATATTTTTATTTTTGACTGGTACGCCTATGTTTTTCTCTAGATAAGAGGACATTTTCCCACACCACAGGATAGTTCATTCTCCTTTTCTCCAACCTCATGTCTAAAGGTACATGTTGTTAGAAGTCAAGAAAGAAAATTGAAGGAGTGCATAACACTATGTCTTGAAGACATATCTCTGTATTACAGAGTTCTTCAAGCAGATGGTTAAAAATACCAGTTTTGGCACTGGAACACAATGCAATTTAGATCTTCATTGTTATGATGATGTTGCAATTAATGATACAGCTGTATAACTCAACACAAGTGCTACATGTGTGCAAGGTCACAGGCTTGTGTGTGTAACCCCTTAGACTACACCAGCACTGACTACAGTTGTTGAGGTGTTTGCTGTTAGAATACACTGAGTATATTTTCTTCTTGGTTGCTGTATGGGAAATATGTGCCACAGAGTCCACATGTTAAACTACAGATCTTCACAAACTGTTCACAACCTATTTAACTGGAGATGAACATCCACTTAGCTACTTGTTAATGAGCATGCAAACTTTTGTTTAATATGCGAATTTGACACTCAAAGTGTGGCTTTGTATTACTGTTTAATTTAGTGACTCTTCACTAAAACAATATTCTTGGAAAGCCTCGTTTAAGAAATCAGACTGTCCAGACTCTTTCTAATGGTTTTTGCATATCTGAGGGGTTTGGTGAAGTTATGATGATGATGCTGGAAATTCCTCCTGCCCACAGATTTTAAGAAACCATAAAATCCTCACCATCTTAAAGAAAACAAAAGCTGTATCGAGTCATGACCGCTGCATTTAATTAAATGGAGAGAGAAAGGCAGTGCAGGGAGAGTGGAGGCATCCCCTCTTCAAGAAAACAAACTGAAGAAACCCAAAACCTGGAATTGTGAGTGTGGGGACAGACAAAAGAAGAGTGAGAAATGACAAGACACGGAGAGGCAGAAGAGAAATGCTATTAACCAGGCAAAGAGCAGAGAGGAGAAGGTGTTGGGAATAGAGAAGGAGGCACTGAACACTGAGTTGGGAAGCAGGAGTAGATTACAAGGACAGAGATGGATTATACGAAAAAGGAAGAGACGCCTCAAGTTCTCTTCCTCAACTCCTCTCTTGCAGCTCCTACATCCTGCAGAAAGAACAGAGCTGGCATAAGGGCATTGTGGAGAAAGGTGAAGCTCCCAGTGAAGCTCCCTCCTGAAGCAAAGCTCCAGACCATTTTTGGGTTGCAGGAGAGAGATACGTCATCTCTCTCCTGCAGAGTCCTGTGCCTGGGGCACACTGTCTGCTGAGCTTAGAAGGCTGGTGGCAAAGGAGCTGGCACTGGGTGGTTGGCAGGAGGATATCACAGAGGGATACCAGGCTCAGAGCACCGCACACTTTCAGGAGGAAAATGAATAGTGGAGTAAATCCAGCAGCCAGAAATACTGACCAGTCAGCTGAATGAGTGCTGAGGTTTGCTGCAGACTCCTCAGTAAATCCAGTTCTTCCTTTTGGCAATGCTTCAGACCCTTTTCATGTGCTGATTCCATGACAAGATACACAACAGGCTTGTCCCTGGGGAGTGCTGAGCTAGGGATGCTCTTCACCCTGTCCTCACAGGTGCCATAGCCTATGGCTTAGAAAGACTGCTTAAACTACTCCATTCCTGCCCTCCCTTTGAGTATCAGACTACCCCAAGATTGCTACATAGCCATTCTCCTCTAAGATATGTGATACACAGCCACATTAATAGATCTCCCCTCTTCTGTAAACAGAAGTAAATCTCCAAGCTGGAAGTTAAATACAGGATTGATATTGGCTGCCCAAAGTAACAAAAGAAACTTATTCCAAACCCAGAAATCGGATAGAGGTATGCCAATCTTGTATCTCCTGCTTTATCTTCATTAAGAGATGAGTATCAGCAAACTTTTTAAGTAGTTAGCTGAAACAGAGCATTGCAGGGTGAGGCTGCCTAAGCCAGACAAATAATGGGACACGGAAACCAAGGTGCCAAACCTCAAATGAGGGCACATGGTGTCTGTTTTCTCATCTGTACATGCCTGCTTCATAAAGGTAACCTCTCCGGCCCAGCTGCCCTGCCAAGAAAACATCCCCACCACCACTGGGGAACTGAGTCCCTCCACTTAGGATGTCCCTCACTCCCAGTTCCAGCTCATCACTGATCTGGACTGGTTTCAAGGCATTCTTTAAAAGCTAATGAAAAGGGAGGGTTGGCTGTGTCACCCCAGGCAGTACTGAATGCTGCTTTCATCAAAAATCACAAATCCAATCTTTTTTGTTGACAAAACGAGCAATATATTTCCAACAAAACTACAGACCTACTGGAGCATCTGTATGAACACAAAACATTGAATCCCATTTCTAAGATGGCAGAAATAAATCCCATGCAGCATGACATGAGGAAGGTAAAAATACAAAATGTGACTGTAAAATTAGTGTAGGTTAACTTGTGATCACAAAAATTAACACAGATCTTTGAATGTTCCTGGTGTCAGTCCTTGGCACAGCTAAAATGGTTTTGCTGCCTTAATTTCATACTGTGTATGAAACGTATCTGGAATTTCAAGTTCCCAATTCCTCAGCTGACAGAAATGGCTTCTGAGATGATTTCCACATTCTGGGAACAGATTTTTACCCTTAAATTAGCCATGTGTACTCTCAGACTTAACATTTTGTCTTGAAATAAAACAGCAGCAATAATTGTTAATTTAAGACCCCACACAATGCAAATTTATGTTCTGGAGCCAAATATGGTGATTGGAAACAGATGAACATGAAATGCCTTCTACTGAGCAGAATTAAAACTAAGTATTAGTGAAGTGTGTTGCTAATTTGACACATGACACATCAGACATTGATTACTGATTTTTTTCTTTGCTAAAATGAAATACCGGAAGTGCTCTATTAGTCTTTCAAGAATTGTACAGCCATTGCTATGAAGTGCCACATGTTCAGCTCCTGTCCCCTCCTGCCCCCATGGGTTTCAGCTGGTTTCCTTGTACTCACCTAGGATGAAGCTACTCCTTCCATTATTCCTGACACTGGATTTCCCCCTTTTGTTTAGGAGCTTTAGTGACAAATTGAAGATTTTAAGCTTTAATGCCCATCTTCTGTTCAGACCTTGAGATCAAGCTCAGAGTGCTGTGGATGGACTTGTGCCCGAGGACTGGAAAAAGCACCCCAGCTTTCAAAATGGGCAGGAAAGAGGATACAGGAAATTACCAGCCAGCCAGCCTCACCTTCATCCCCAGAAAGGTGATGGAGTGCCTCATCTGGAGGCCATCTCTATCCACATGGATGACAAGGTGATCAGGAGTACCAGTTTATTACCTCACTAGTATCAGTTTAGTCCTTCACTAAAGGCAAATCATGCTTGACCAACTGGATTGCCTTCTGCGATGAAACGACTACCTGGATGCATGAGGGGAGAGCAGTGGATATTGTCTACCTTTACTTCAGCAAGGCTTTCGACCCTGTCTCTCACAACATCCTCATAGGCAAACTCAGGATTGCCTGGACTGGATGCCTGGACAGTGAGGTGGATTAAGAACAGGCTGAACAGCAGATCCCAAGGGTCATAATCAGTGGCACAGGGTCCAGTCAGAGGCCTGTCACCAGTGTCTATACCAACTCTGGTGTCCCCCAGAGTTCTATACTGGGCCCAGTATTGTTTAACTTGCTCATGAGTGATTTGGATGAAGCAGCAAACGCCTCCTCAGCAAGTTCACTGATGACACAAAGCTGGGAGGAGCGGTTGATTCCACAGAGGGCTGTGTGGTCCTTCGGAGGGACCTCGACAGGCTAGAGAGATGGGCAGAGAAGAATCTTCTGAAGTTTAACAAGGGCAAATGCAGAGTCCCGCACCCGGGAAGGAACAACTGCATGCACCAGCACAGGCTGGGGAACAATCTGCTGGAAAGCAGAGAAGGACCTGGGGGTCCTGGTGGATATCTGTCCATGAGCCTGCAGTGTGCCTTCATGGCCAAGAAGGCCAATGGTGTCCTGGGCTGCATCAGGAAGGGCATTACCAGCAGGTCAAGGAAGGTGATCCTGCCCCTCTCCTCAGCCCTGGTGAGGCCACATCTGGAGTGTTGTGTGCAGTTCTGGGCGCCTCAGTACAAGAGAGACATGGAGCTCCTGGACTGGGTTCAGTAGAGGGTTACAAAGATGATTAAGGGACTGGAGCCCCTCTCTTACGAGGAAAGGCTGAGGGAGTTGGGCCTATTCAGCCTTGAGAAGAGATGACTGAGAGGGGACCTCAACAACGTCTATAAGTATCTGAAGGGAGAGTGCCAAGAGGATGAATCCAGGCTCTTCTCAAAGGTGCCAAGCAATAGAACAAGAGGCAACAGGCAGAATCTGGTCCACAGAAAGTTCCACCTGAATATGAGGAAGAACTTCTTTACCAGCAGAACTTCTTAACCAAGCACTGGAACAGACTGCCCAGAGAGGTTGTGGAGTCTCCCTCATTGGAGATATTCAAGAACTGTCTGGACAAAATCCTATGCCATGTACTCTAGGATGACACTGCTTAAGCAGGGAGGTTGGACCAGATGACTCACTATGGTCCCTTCCAACCTCACCCATTCTCTGATTCTGTGTGACTCCATATTTTGAAAGTAGTATTAATAACCAAATAAGTAACAGAAAGCTCTGAAGTACTGAGGCTACCAGTGCTCGTTTGTACTGAAGGTCTCTGTCACAAAAAGCTAACACAATCTACTGAATGGAAAAACAGTAACCAAAGTACAGGCTGGGAATAAAGGATGGTAAAAAGCCTGGAACTACTGGAATACTTCCAAAAAGGAGTCAGATAAGTAATAGGAATAAATAGAAAGCTCTGAAGGACTAAGGCAAAAAGTGTTTACTTGCACTGGAGGTTTCCATTGTAAAAAGCTAAAACAAATTTACTGAATGGAGAGACTGTAACCAAAGTACAGGTTGGGAATAAAGGGTGAGAAAAAGCCTGGAACTACTGGAGTACTTCCAGAAAGGATTCTGCAACGTTGACACACTGCTGCGTGACTGAGGCCAGCAAGAGAAGAGAAAGGCTCAATCTTTCTGAAATGGTATGGAACTATAAACTTGCAACTACTGAATCTGCCAACCCAATTGACTAGTAAGGTAGAGGAAGAGAAACTCATTATCACAACATAGCTCCCCAAACAGCAGAGGAGAACATGGTAAAGTCTTTCTGGAATTGCCCTCCTTTTATCAACCCCCGGGAAAAAATGTGCATTTTAATTCAAAAAGGTACCTGCAAAAGCAGAATGCCAAACTCTTGTCCACACTCTGAACAGGGGAATGTAATGCTCCAGAGGACTCTGAAAAAAAGACAAAAAAGGAATATATGAAAAAGGCATTAAAAAAACTCAAAACACAATGTAGCAGTAACACTGCAGGTGCATACACGTCAGTGTTGAAGGTCATGGAAACAAGACACCAAAGCTAGTCCATGCCAGGAGAAGGGAGGGGAAGAAGTGCACGGCAGCCACAACAGCAATCAGGACTATTTCACATGAAAGGTGAGATAAATGATGACATCATCATGGCTGAAGCCTATGAGCTGTGTAATAATAACAACTAATTAAAGGTCATTTGGGAAGTCTCAGAACACAAGCTCGCACACAATGCAGTATCTGAGGTGCGAGATGAAATGCATCCATGCTGGGGATCAATGAATAAATGCAAACAGGGCCAAATGTCGAAATGCAATTTTTAATTCACTGACGAAGGACAACACAAAATTGTGCATTTTAAATTCTTGTTATGGATAGACAATCTTTGTTAGGGTTTTGGCTATTTCCAAAGGAAGAAGAGCCAAAATACTGCAAAGAAGAAAACACTCTATTTCTATGATACAAATTTAGCAGGGTATGGAATCAATGTCAGATACTTTACAAGCAACTGAGGGAAAATATCAACATGTAAATGTTAGTGCTATTTCAGGGCAGCTGCTAGTTGATTTTGACATGAAAATATGGAATCTACAGTGATGATCTGTTTTCCCATATTCAAAGTTAAGGTCAAAGAGCAAAATATTTGTGTGCTTAAAAACCCTCTATACCTCCCCTGCTGGGAGGGCTGACAGGATATGTTCCAAACTAAGAACAAAAAAAACCATCAAATATCTACACTTTAATTTTTATACGTCTATATGTAAAAATTTTGGGGTTTTTTTCTTAGTCTCTTTCTCTTTTCTAAAACATTTTAGACAACACTTTTTTAAACCATGGCAGTATTGTATTTACAAAACACTACTCCTGTCTAGTCAATTAATACATCTTTCGTTTCATATGCAATACCTTCTCCTTTTTCTCCCCAAAATTATTAGCTGCTTTTTTGAGATTTAAACCAGTTAATAAAGTCTACACAGAAAAAGAAATCCAAACCTTTGTATTTTGTGTCACCCGCTAAAAATAATTGTGAATATCTTCACAATAAATTGGCTGACAGAAAAGCACATAATTTTAAAATTTTGAGATTGTATTCCTGTAATTAAGCATTTGTGTACGCAATAGGTAAGGGAAAAATAAGTCAGTGTATTCATTTGGGAGGAAAACAGCTCTGCTGTGGGGTGCAGCTTTCTACACATCTTTTTATGCGCAAAAAAGGCAGTGATGGAGGAAGGGAAGAAGCAGTTTTCTTCTCTGCTGTGAGGCTGGTGACAGCCAGCAGAAGGGCAGAAATGCCAAGCTGAGGAAGAATCACCATCACAATGGTTTTTAAGAGAGCTCCAGAACACAGACACCACATAAGGGCATATGCCAAAAAGTTTTCTTCTTCCCATACCAACAAGAACACACTTTTACTTTCTAAATGACACAAGTATATAGACATAATAACTCACATACACGTGGTTTGCTCCAATAGTAGTAATTCAAACAGACACATTTATGATATGAATGTCAGTGTGAACTATATAGTGGAATATGTTGTTGTTTAGTGAACAGCAGTGTACACTATGTTAAGAATGTATAGCCTATTTTATCTTCTAAGTGTTAGCGAGAGGTCACAGTAATAAAAAGTGGAAGTATTAATACTGGAGCAGCTCTTGTACAGTGAGTTGCCATAATCCTCTGGTGCCACAATAAACATACTGCTCCAGGTCTCAAGGATTTCCCGAGAGGGTATCCATTAAATTGTGAAACTACCAGGAAGGGACACACCACACGGGCTTCACTGACCGTGAAGCTCTGGACCCAGGACAAAAATGACTGAAGAAGATACACATACAAAACTCAAACAGATAAATGTTCTGCGGAGCTTGTAGTGCATGACTGGTTTCATCATTCACGCCATGGAACAAAACCCCAACAATACTATTTAGCATCTGCAACAGCAGTGTGCACTGACAAAACTGTCAGTGGAGAAAGCTTATAGAGTGATGTGGAGGCAGACCAAGCTCTGAACTAAGTTGCAGGCTGTATAAGTTCTTCAACATAACACACAATATTCTCAAGACTACGCATCTCACGCATGGGACCATGAAGCACCAGTGTGGACAACCCTCTGTGAGGACTCATGTCTCTGCCAGCAGGACAGCAAATCCTGAGACAGGCAGCACTGGCAGGTGCAGGATGAACAGCCCAAGGCAGAACCATGTACTAACTGCCCTGTTTAAGCAGATGAACTGTTCTGGTAATAAATGCCCAGTAGCACTTTATCAGTCCAAGACAGTGCCCTTCAGCAACACATTTCAGACAAACCTCCTAATCAACACAGCACTTGTAACACAGCTGAGAAGGGCTACATACACCACAGTGAGTATTTTTAAACATTAACATGGAACTGCAAGAAAAAGTAGAGAAAATGAAGAATATGGCACAAATTTCAGTAGAATTTATGAGCAAGGATTTATCAGGATAGCTAAAAGCACCAGATCCTCCTTTCCCAATTTAATATACAGCTTAGCATAAGAGGTGTCACACAAATATTTCTCAAGTTCTAATTACTCACAAAAGTGCAATTCTTATGTGTTTAGCAAGCACCATGCCAGACCCCATCACCAAATTTTGGTTCCTCCAGCTACCTCCCTGTATGGCCCAGTCCCAATGCAGAAGAACCGAGAAAGGCCACCACCAAGTTACATGCACTTGTTTTTCTCTATGAAAAGATGAAAGGAAGATGATAAATAGACAATAAATAAACAAGCTCTGCTTTTCCCACTCCTGTGGAACTTGCAGTACAAAATGCAGCCAGCCCTGCACTGGAAGAACCAACCTACTTGTGATAAACCACTACCAAATGCTTGGTCTACAAGAAGACAACTTATGCCTGACAACTACTATAGCTGATTCTTATGTGCTTTTTAATTCTTTCTTGGATTTCTTCCGGGATCTGGAGGTCCAGGATTTCATTTCTCCTGCAGCTGTATGATTCAGATGAAATTACAGCAGGGTATGTTGCCGTACCGTTTTACACTGTACGCACAGTAGAGTTTGAAAATGTTTGTTACCATTGAGAGCTCAGTGCTTCTTCCTGGTGATGGACAGACCTGCTCCCTGCAGGCAGGTGCAGTGGGGCACAGCTGCCACGGTGTGCACTAACAGCTGTGCACTGTCATCATTCCATTCCTTTCTCATTGACACTCTTTCTCAGATATTTTTTGCCCTTTTAAGTAACTTAACAAGGCCTGTGCAAGCAGATTTCTCTTGTAGAATCATAGAAGGGTGTGGGTTGGAAGGGACCTTAAAGATCATCTGGTTCCAACTCCCCCACCATGGCCAGGTACACCTTCCACTAGACCAGGTTGCTCAAAGCCCTGTCCAGCCTGGTTCACTCCAACAGGAAAGACTGATCTCCACAATACTTTTTTTAGGAACATTAAGTGTCCCTACAGTACTTCTCTTAAAAATCCATAATGGATACGCTGATATAGTGCCAAACACATGATAGCTGAGATACGTGCAAAGAACTGATTGGTCACTGACTCCTACTAGACAGGTGCAAATGGCCTCAACACGAATAATTAAAGCAAGTGTCCTTATCTTTTCGGTTCTCTTTGAGAAGAAAAAAAAAGAGAGAGAAAGTAAGAGAAAGAAAAATCAAAGAAATACTCTATACCATCTGAGATGTAAAACAGCATAAGGACAGGTGATATCAGACTTCTCAAAATCACAAAAAATCATGACACTGAGTGGCATACACAAAGCTGGTTTCCTTTCTGAGCTTCAGCCAAGATTTAATCTCTTCTGTATGGACAGAAAATGCCTCACACCTAGACAGGGAGCACCCCAACCAAGATAAAAAACTCTGGCCTAGACTCAGACTGTAAAAAATATTAACTTCTTCAATTATATAGGTGTGAACTACCACATTGTCCTCTGAACTGGCATTTCTCTGTAGCTTTTTTCTTTGTAAAATCCCACACTCACTCAAATTTCTTTCCAAAAAATCCTTCTGGAACGCCTAGAAAAACAGTCCACAATGGCTGGGCAGCTGGCATACTGCAATGGCTCATTATCCTAATTTCAACAGGAAATCTCTTATCTGCTGGTGAAATCAAGGTCAAGTAGAAAATTTTAACAACCAATATGAGGAGACCTGTGGGTCTTAAAGTCAAGCTTTTAACCAGATAAATTCTAAACATTTTTACCATTTCTTAGATATGTATTTTTTGACCATTTGGCAAGGCAAAGGATATGCAAATCGTTCAGGAAGGAGTAATGCTCCTTTTCAAGACTGATTGACTTGGGGACGGCCACACCGAGGCTGGGTACCAGCAGGACAGAAGCTCTCCTGCCATTTGTGGCGCCAGGCCATTCTAGTAACACAACACTTTTAGTAGACTCATTAAATAATACCTTCATAACGAGGTTGAGACCTTTAGAACTAAGAGTCATTGAAATGTGAACGTAATGTACAAAACTACAGAAAACTCCACTTGGTTCCACCAGTGATCCCTTTAGCTGGTCTCTTTCCAGTTCAATATCCTTACAATAAAAAGCACCCATGATACGAGAAAAACAAATCTCAGAGTCCTGTGACTGGCATTGCATATTCAAAATTTAAAAATCTCAAAGAAAGGAATGACCAAAGCATTTGCCACGTAAGCAAGGGCCCAGCGAGGATTTTAAAATGGTGAAAGAGGCCAGCCTAACATCTGGATTTCTTATTTGAGATACATCTGAAGAATGGAAGAGACATCTGTCCCTGGATATTATCAGCAGAGGGACGTATCTCATAACAAATTCTCAAAGGCATTGTCAAGGGCACATCTTCTTCAGCATCTCTTAACTCAAAAAGCATGGTGTGCCCCATGCCTGGGGTAAGCATGCAGGCACCGTAGTGAGGGTTCAGGGAGTGTAGCTAATTTTTCCTATTTTTACTTGCTGGAAAACAGGGAGTTTGCTTCCTCAGCCTGGCTCCTCTTTAGGTAATCACAACCTGAGAACTGCCAAAGCTTATCTCAGTTTAATCTCAGAGATATGAATCTTAATGAAGAATAATTAAAGCAAAGACTGTTTCGCCTTGCTGAGGGAAACTGAAATGAGAGAAAAATGGAATGAAACTATTATAAAACAATTTTCAGGTAGGCAACATCATGCCAACTAAATGCATCTTATGAAAGGCTAAAATATTTATACCTAAATATACTTTCTAGAGCTGCTCTGCTTTTTGCCTTTATGCAGGTTCAGAGAAGTCTCACCCTTGAACATTAAAATCATAGAAATACCACAACAGGAAAAGTGAAAGCCACACACGAAACTTTATTTGAACTACCTGGATGACAACAAATCTTAATTAGGAGACCACACACTGACATGTGCAGGCACACAGAGGGGAGTGCTCTGTGCCCAAGCTGGCCAACCTGTAAATGAGTGGAGAGGGAGCTCAAAGCTGCTGCCCATGCTCTGCTGAGGAGTACACAGTGCATGGAATACAGCAGGAGGTGGGAACTACAAGTTGCACAACAGAAAAGTTTACTTACAACATGTTTCCCATGACTGAAAAAAAAAAATTATGTTAAAACACGTCCTAAACATATTTCTTTGCAAAAACATTAATCTCAGTGCTTTTTTGAAAAAATATCATAATAGAGGGGAAAAACAAACCAAACCCCAAACAATCAAGGCAGTTACACAGCCACAAAAGAGAAATGGAAATGTTTAAGAGAATGAAATTCAATTCATCACTGACCTTTGCCTGAATGAAACACTGGGGAATTTTGCTGGCTTTGGTACTGCCAGCAAAAGATGATTTAAAAAGTTTGATGGTTTATATGAAATATTCACATTTAGATGTGTCAGTGTCTTATCTTGCTCCAAAAGTGTACCTGGTGCTTCCCATAATGGAAACCTCCATTTCTCTACTTGCATAGCTGTGGTTTTTCGTGTTTCGTTGGGTTTTTTTAGAGTTTCGCATAATTAGGATTCACAAAAATTTGCAGGTAGCCTCTCATTCTGAGAGTTAACACTGAACAGATTTTTTAACAAATATAATTTTGTTCCGTTTTGCCTAGTCTACCAAAAAAGAAAACCAATTTTTGAAATAAATAACTTAAGTTGGAGCACTGTAATTGGAGCACATTTGAAGCTTATTACCGTTCCCCACAGTTTGTCCATGTTATAGATATAAAAGTGTTTTTATAAACAGATACACTTTTTCATAATTTTTACCAAAAAAAGAAAAGTGAATTCAGGTACTGGAAAATCCAGGCCTATATTTTTTATGGAAATGCTTAATTAAGCCTGAATTCAGAGATTCTGTGCATACTTTCAAGAGGTACTTAGCATCCAAAAGTCAAACTGTGACCATGAAATAGGTGCTTGGTGCCTGTGGAGACCAAATTTAGCAATTCAAACTGGAATGTACAAAGTTGAAGACTGCCTTTTGAAATATTAGACTTCATGCACTTTAGCTACATGAAGAAGGCACTGTGCAAGACGAAGGAATGTAGTCCATTCCTCCTCATATCCCTGGCCCATCACCCTTGGCAGCAGATCTTACACATCTCTTACCAGCAGCTCTTGCTAAAGAGTAGGAGATGAAAGCAGGACTTAGCTGCATATGTGCCTCAAGTACCAAAATGGGATTCTTGCTTCCTGTCTACAAAAGCATCCCTTTGATTTTTATGCAGTTACCTAATTAAGTTTCACTGTGCATATTAAGTTTTAGGATGTCTAGCTATTTTATGCTCAACCCCAAATCAAAAGAGCACACATTCATAAACGACCCTTTCGCTAAAAGAAACCACTCCAAAAACTAAGATAAGTGTTGTATGTAAGGATATCCCCCAAGCTAGTTGTTTCCTCAGTTCAACCAAGGAGAAGAGCTCATGCACATAACTTCTAACTAGGTCACAAACTCTACCTTTCTAATATTTTATTCATGCACCTTCTAAAGGGATGCACATTATTTCAAGTTCCATGATGAGCATCATGCTATGAGCAACAGCTCTTCATGAGTGCTTCAATATTGTGTTGGGATTACTTCATTTTAGGGATGGAGACAGATCCAATTTCTTCAGTCAGTGAGAAATAACAACATAAAATCAAGTTGTCAATCTCCTGACATACTATTTGCTTTACCTTATACTCAATAGTTCCTTGATGAGTTGGTAGATTACTCCAGAGGAATTCTCAAATATACTTGTAAGAAGAAAATGCATTGTCCAAAATTTAAATTAGCCATGCAGAATTTATATGTATATTAGAAAATATTTAATGGTCACAATGTTTTTAGAATATATATGCAGAATAACTGTGTGTGAATTCTCAGCTGGGAGATGGTGGCTATCTTAAAAAATTACATGAGAATTCATCAAGTGCCATAGCTCTCTGCTCACTAACCTGGATGTTTAAGTATGCCTGATCCTGTTTCTCAGGATCTTTACAGCCTGATGTCTTCTTTCAGGCCAGTATTCATTACATCTGATTCACTAAGACTTAGAAATCCTGTCCTGAAATTTTCTTTTTTCTCCCCTAGCTAGAAAATGTTGGATATCTACAACACACTCAGCACTGCTGAGAAAGACAAGGGCCTTTGCAGAGGTTAAAAGCAGGCTCTGGGCACTGAGCCAGTCTCCAAATGTTCTTTGCCCTGCTAAACTGTGTTTGGATTTGCTGTGAGAGTATACAGTATCTGTATTGAAACTCTTCAAATACCAGAGGCAACCTCATATAAAAAAATAGGGAAGCAGAAGAAGAAACTATTTAAGTGACATTTTTCCACTTCATTTGCTAACAGAACATGACTTACACATAGATACTGGACCTGGAGTAGCATCCGCCTTTTTGAGTTGGATGTTTGCATTTGACTGCAGAATATTTAATTTTACACTGCACAATATATTTTAAGATCTTCAAGAAAGAAGTCAGGATGAAGTCTGGCTGGATAGGGATAGCTGTAAAAATGAACATCATGAGAGATAAAAGCAACTGAGTTAAGAATTAACAGTTTCTTTTTTTCTTTTCTATTATCATACATAGATTTTGGTGTGACATCATACTCCATGCAAGCGCTTGAAAATGTTACTCTTTTGGAGATGTCATGCAAAAAGGCTGAAAAAAGAAAGAGCTTAAGGTCAGTTGACATGAAAAGAGGAACCAGTCTCAGGGTGCACTTGGGATGCAGCAGAGAAAAGAGTTTTTCCTGTGGACATGCTGCCTGGACCAGCACAGGCTGACCAGTGCCAGACCCATGTTGACCCACCAGAGCCAGTGGTGCAGCTGGAGCATAGGAGGAGAGGGTGAGGGCATTGTGTTTGCTCAGCCCTAAAGAGAGAGGGCTACAGGGAGACCTACCCACCATTTGCTACTGTCTGATGGGAGGGGACACAGACTGTCCTCAAAGGTGCACAGAGAGGGAGGGGAGCACCGACCAGAGCTGCAACATGGGATATTGCAGCCTTATATGGAGGGAAAAAACTCTTTTTATTTTCAAGGAAGTGAAACACTGAAACAGAAGTCCAGAGGGTCAGATGGATTTCCATCCTTGGAGGTGCTCAAAACTATCCTGTGCATGGCCCTGAGCAACCTGATCAGATGGGACTCAAGTTGGTCAGCAGGATGGACTAGGTGACCTCTGCAAGTCCCCTCCAACCTATACGATTCTCTGATCTCATCATGTTACCTCTTGTTTCAGTGGTGCCAAAAATCAGTGTTTCTTTGTTTCACCCTCTCCTCAGCAGCAGATGATCCAGACATGGAAGACAGAGTAACAAATAAGTGTTTAAATTCATCACCATCTATATCCACCTCTTTCCATTTCTCCTTTTCTCCATGCCTCAAAGACTGGAAGATTTGCTTCTCAGTATGCACCAGGCATTTCCTCTGCTCTTCTGCTTTTTGCATCTCTCAGTGATTTACTTGCCAACAGCACACAAAACAGGATGACTTGAGGAGAACAAGAACTACGTAGAGAAAGAAAAACATCATCTCTTCCTTTTTAGCAGCAGGCACCTGTGACTTATGCAGCAAGGCAGCAACTTAACAGGCAGTGCTGTGCAGGACTGCTTTGTGCACAGCATTAAGGAATCGGTTCAGGAAAGGGGGTGAGAAGGATAAAACGCTGCTAATGCCAGTGTTTAACTGTCAGTAGAGGCTAAACAGAGGGCTGATTGGCTGTGCCACTCTGTGCATTCTGTGCTGTCATGCTGAATACATGCCCCAAATTCCCTGTATTGGCGATACAGGTATAAAGGGATACACAGGGACACACATGATATGCTGGGACAACATCAAGTGACAGGTATAACAAATACTGCTATTTAGAAACTGTCTAATCAAAGGAGATGTTCTGATACCTCAAAACACGTATTAGGCAGGGAAACTGCCGAGGGTACTCCATAAAGTTCTGTGGTACACATCACACGGACTAAACCAGCCAGTTCAATAGTAATGACGTGATCTGCTCCTTGCAGCTCACAGAAGATCATGTTGAGGCAGAACCGTGCAATGATTTTGTCAAAAGAAAATAGAAGATACGCAAGCAGTATTGAGTGAGGCTGTTTGACTCTCCCCAGTGTTTCTGCCAACAGTACAAGCAAGAACATACCAATATTTGCAGTGATACAACTCAGTACCAGTATTCCCAGCAGACACTGAGCAACAGAGATCACTGAATTAATTTTTTCTGTTTAGTGAAAGTAAATAAAAGCATTATTAGAGACTGACAGAGGACAAACAAACTAAAGCAACTCAGCAAACCCACACAAAACCTGGGTAATTAAACTCCCGTTTTTCACAGCAAGGATGTCTGGAATCTCAACACTGCAAAACATGTGACTCTCTTTCCCCATTCAATTTTCCTTAAATCAGCTCTTTTTCTTCACTATCTCAACCAAACACAAACTACATTTCGAAAGGATCCATTTTAAGAGATAAGCACAACTCCATAACGAAGCTACTGAAATCAAAGCCCAATCCTCTGGAACTTTGTCACATGGCTCCTGGGAAAGGCTGCTGGGAGTCATTAAAGAAGTACTCAGTGGCTTCTCATCTTAAAGATGTTCAGTGCAAGACTCAGAGCCTGGATTCACAGCTATCTTATCTGTTAGTTACTTATGCATAGAAGCAAACTTTGCAATGGTAATATCAACGAGCTCACCACCAGTGAACCTCCAAATGCCTCTGCACTGCAGATGCTGTACACACTGGATGTAAGCCACGATACTACAAATGTGGTTTAAGGTTGGTGAGGTTTCCAGTCAGTGTCTCTGCACTGCCAACAATCTCTTCTTCAGTTCATTTTCTCAGCTTATTGTCTATGCTGTCATTATCCAATCTAACTATTACACCAGCATGCCAGGAACCCACTGCAAAGGAGTACTTATGAGGGTGGAAATGTTTTACTTTAAATATTTCCTATGAAAGAATAAATGCATACGGCTCCCACCTCTGCATCTTTGTTTTCAGGATCCAAGCATTATTAACAACTCTTTTGATAAGGAAACTGTTATTGTTTCTACACAATAGGAGGCGGTGCTAAGGATTAATAATATATATATGTAATGTTTATTAATTTCATAATGAACAACTTATTTGCACTTATAACCTATACCTCAGCTACAAAGACAGCACAGCTGCCCTCCACTAGTCACCACAGTCACATTGCTTTCATCCTACAATCCCTCCACCAAAACTTATGGTGAAGAAAAGCACAACTAATGCAAACCACATCACTTCTGAATTGCTGCTTTGTGAGTTATGGGTATGTCATAGCAGCCACAATGCATTAACTGCAAAACACTACACCTAGCCCAAACTCTCCTTCAGCAAACTCCATACCTGGTGGGACCAAGCACCAGCGCAGAGATAGGTGAGGGGCAGCCAAAGCAGCGCCTGCCCTTTCCAGCCCACCAAGATGCTGGTGGATGGCTCACCTGTTGGATGAAAGCAGCTTAGAGTAGGATCACCCTGGGAAGGGGCTGTGTTACAACAGCTCTCAGCACAGCTGACCCCTGCAGTGCTTGCTTTGCAGGGGTGCTCGCTGCTGTGACAAACTCTGGAGCAAGTCCCAGGAAGCAGGAGTGGAGAGAGGCAGAACACCCCAGCCCAGCCCAGCGGAAGCAGAGGGCACTGTTTGCACTGCAGGTCAGCTCCTGTTCCTCTGTCTGACAATGGCAAATCTCTTTGTCACTAGGCAGTTCTGGGAACAGAATATTGTCTTGTGAAATTACAATGCTGTTTTAATGCTACCATTATTAGCATTGTCTTCAGACAATAAAATGTTCTGTCACAGTCGCTGTGGGCTCACAGCAGTGAATACACACTGAGTCACTCTACATTAACTTAAATAGCACAACTGTGTGAACACATGTTCTTCAGTTACATCTACACACACTCAAAAGTAAAAATAAGCAGATCTCCAAGGAAGAACTCACTTTCTACACAATGCAAAAGAACCCTCACTGTGTGCTTCCACAACCTCAACAAACATGTGGCAAAAGGCTTAGTAAGACTACTCCTATTTTCTGATCTGGTAGTAGATGAGTACACAAAGCCACCGCCAAAGGGTTATGTAATTAAAAAATGTGTGTGCCTAAACCCGGCTTTATCTATCCCGGGACCTTCACAACACAAGCAGAGGCGGTACCAACAGGCAGCCACGGTGCAGCTTCCGTCCCCCTCCTTTCTCTTCAAGCCAGAACAGCACCTCTCAAGAATAATTGCTGAGATGCTTTCTCACTGTCTGTAGTAACATACCCCTCATGTTATGCTCAACCCCATTCAGAGCAGGAGATACCCAGAAGATCTCAGGGTGGAGCACAGGGACAGTCTACTGCCCAGACATTCGCTCTTATCACAGGACTTTCACAGGACTTGCTGTGCTGCCAATTCACCACACACTGCTGATACCAGAGCACATAAAACCAAAGCAAACAACTGATCTGTGTTCAGACTTGTCTGTGCTTCTGCCCCTTAACTAAACTGTCACTAGGAATAGAAACCGCATAGAGATTCCACACTTTGAAATGAAACTACAGAAAGCACAGAGGGTTAAAATCAGCACCTTTTTTTTTCCTGTTTTACACCTCTGAAACCATCCAGCACAGTCCTCCTCACACCAAAGCTGCACAGCTGCCTGCAGGCACATTATTTTACACTTCCTAAAACAAAACCATCTACTTCTAACAGTTCTAACACACAACCAGATATACTCCAACCAGATATTGTCATTTTAAAAGGATTTTGCTGCTGTGCACTCTCAAAATATTGGGCACTTGAACAACTGTCCTGCCTGACAGAGCCTGACTTCAGTACGATATGAATTCAAGGGATGCAAATTGAGGCAAAAAAAGCATTCATACCACCAAAGATACCTTAATTCCCTTTGTCTAAGACAAGTTCTGATGTGCTCACCTGAAGCTCCTGTCCTTGCCTTACTTCTTGCAGGAACTTCTCTCTCTTCCTGTCCTGTAATTCCTCGTGGACAAGAGCTAGTGAAAGGAAGTTCACCAGCTGCTTGGCAGTTTTAAACTCAAGTTAGAAAACACGAGTAAAGAATACAGCATACAAAAGTGTTCAAGTGAAGATCTAGCTATAGGAAAAATAATACTAATAAAAAGCCTTTGTTTTTTTACCACAGAGTAAATCTGAGGGGGACATAGTTTCACAACTCCCCTAAGTTCTCAATATCTCCCTCTCTACCTCTAAGCAACAGTGTCTAAGGTAAAGAAAAGCTACTTTCTTGCCTAACTGCGAGGAAACCTGTGGACCGTAGCTTCCTACATATCCAGAATGAAGGCAATACTTAAAAATCTGAAGAAACAGATTTTTTACCCCCATATTGGAATCCTTAATTTCTGCAATGGCCTGTACAGAACAATGAACAATGTTAGACAAACAGCCAGCAGTCTTAAACTTCACTTAAGCTCTGTTTTGGAGCTGGATGGGAGGAGCTGGCAGCTGGCCACCTCACCAGGGACCAAGGTGACAGGACACACTATCCTTTGGAGCTGCTTTTACCCTACACTGATTTCCCCTTTTATCCCTGGCAGGTCTCTTGTGCACCTGTGCAATGCAAGCCTGGTTTATCTCTGCCAGCCCAAAAGAGCACAGCCCAGCCCACGGAGTCTCTCCCAGTGCCTGAATTACAGACAAAACAACAGCGTGCCCCTGTCCAAAACACACACTGTGTGCCACAAGCTTGGTGACTGCTGGGGCTCCCTTGGGTCCCCACGGCACAGTTTATGTGGTGGGCAGAGTCAGCAGCTTCCCCAGTTCTCTCTTCTTCACCCCACAGCAACAAAATGCAACATGCCCTGTGCATGGAAACCAGCTAGAACAGCAATGCCAGAGATACTTGGGACACCACAACCTGGTGAAGAAGGGTACCACACTACTGTCACCAAACATTGATGAAAGCTTATCATACTCACTAAGGAAACCAATGACTTCAAGCCCACGGACACAGGGGAAGGAGTAGGGATGAGAGAAATTTGTAGGTGTTTGCTCCCAGGTCCCTCCTGCCCTTAAGTTTATTGCTCTTGCACGGATTTCCTTCCCCCACATGAGCCCATTGAAAGCCTTTCAGGTCATGGGTGGGCTGGTGCCACCCTTGCATGTGACACTCCACTCCTTCTATATTAGACAAGGGAGCCAAAAACTACTCCAGTACGGAACACAACTAGCATAAATTACAAGTAGCATGGGGATTGAGGGAAATGTTGACACAGTATTCCCGAGCTAAAGTTTTCTTTGTTCTCACATCACTACCACAAAGGGAAACAACCTTTCTGGGCAGGTTATGGCAGCCCAGCACTGCCTTGCATCAAGACTGCCTAAATGGCAAAGTAAAGCACGTTTGGCTGAGGGCTAGCTCCTCCTGTAAGCCACTGCTGCTTATGTGGAATCAAGACGGATATTTTTAATCACGCTTCCTAACTGTTGGCATTTTCATAGTAGTTGCCAAGCAGGTGAATCCTTCAAACAATACCATGCATAAACGACATAAACCCTTAAAATTTCAGGTCAGACAATTTGTTCTCCTGCTTAACACCCCAGATGTTTCAAACAAGGAGAGATGTGCAGTGCACAGGGGTAGTCTTCTAGAAAAGCTGACTTTCTGGGGCTTACAGCTTATCCTCTGTAGCTCCTGGAAGGCTTATACTTCAACCATGTGAAAATGTTATCACTTATTATTACACTATATTTCATGCTCAATATTTACGCCCTTTTCTCCAGTGCCAAAAGCTCATGCTGATACCTTAAACTTTACTGTGCAAATGCAAGATTTCTATTTTTGGGATGCCTTTTTATTTTTTTCCTTTTCTTTCTTCCCCCTCCTCCCTCAGACATGAAGGTAAGCCTAAGATTTGTTCAAAAATCCAAGAGCAATGCAATCTTGGTGAAAAAACATCTAAGATGACAAAATACCTTGAGCATTAAAATATATCAAAAACACTAAATTTTTTATTTCACACATTCAATCCTAGAGTGATTTTTATTAGCCTGCAGAACATTAAAGCCTTGTAAAGTCAGATTTACAACAGAACTTGAAACAGCCCCATCTACAGCCTACGAAGTGCTGTTATAACACAAATTCTAAGTGTCAAACTTTAGTGAATTATGTAACTCAGCACTTCCTCTCTTTTTCAGCTGTAATCTTATATGAAAAGCAGCTATCACAAAAACTGCTTGACCTTGTGCTGTAAACATCTTATTATTTTATTTATCTTACAGCTGTCATGAAAGTAAAAGTGACAAACCATGCATTAAATTGCTGATTTTGTGAACTTTTTTGAAAGCTTGAATTTCATTATGAGTTCTGGATTAAAATATGTGGATTAAAGTAAAAGGATAAGATAAAATAGGAATGAGTAGGCAGATAAAAAAAATCAGGTTTATAAGCTTTGTATTGGAAAATGTATGAGAGGCAATAGTCAACAAGAAATACCTGTCAAAACCACCAAGTTGGGCAGTATTTAAAATAAAGAACTGCATATTGTTTCTTGTTAGATTCTCTTAGTTTCTTGTAATTGCTCCAGGATTTCAGCAAAAACAGAATACTTTGATTTTTGGGCACAATCTTTGGGTAAATCTTTTTTGTTTTCTTCTCAGTAGCTAAAAGTAAAATTTAACAAGTATGAACATTTACCTAATTTCCACGGTTCACAAAGTGAACAAATACTGCTCATTCTGAAGAAAATTATATCAGTAAATATGCAAGACCCACATGCATACGTGCATTTCATTTAAGTACATAGAAGCACAATAACTTGGAGTAAAAAACCACACAAAATTGCTAAATAAATCTGTAAGTGCTACATTTTCACAGTGAAGCACCACATTCTATTAATGTTACACCTTTTTGATGTGATGTCATGCATGCACTGAAAAGATAAATACATAGCATGCTGCTAGGGAAAACTTCTATACAAGATTAAGATCTTTTTTTACACGACCTTACTAATCCTTATAAAACTGCTTTTCTTCCCCACTTGAGTTCAGTTCTATTCTTTCATTCATCACCAGTAGAAAACAAGTAACTGAAATGCCAAATGTCGCCATTAATACCAGTGTTGCAGGAGAAGGCTTAAAATCTGAAGAGATAATTAGGATTATAGAGTCATTAAGGTTAGGAAAGGCCTCTAAGATCATCGAGCCCAACCTTTAACCCAACACCACCACGTTCATCACTAAAGCGACAGCTTTAGTGCCACACCCACACACCACACTGCCAGGAATGGTGATTCCACCACTGCCCCGGGCAGCCTGTTCCAATGCTTGACCACCCTTTCAGTGAAGAAACTTTCCTAATATCCAATCTAAAACCCCAGGGAGGCAACTTGGGGCTGTTTCTTCTTGTCTTGTTACCTGGAAGAAGAGACTGACCCCCAGCTCATCACAAGCTCCTTTCAGGTAATTGTAGAGAGCAATTAGGTCTTCCTGTGAGCCTCCTTTTCTCCAGGCTAAACAACTCCAGCTCCCTCAGCTCCTCCTCATCCCACTGTGGCTCCAGACTCTTCATCAGCTCCATTCCCCTTCTCTGGATACACTAATTGGAAATACATGCTTTTTTTACATTACTTAGATATATATAGGTGCATGTGTGTTTATAGTATTTATTTATATATTTTATTCTGAATGCCAGAAAAATCACTGCTTTCCTGCCCAACATACTTCCCCATCTCCTGCAGAGAAGGATGAAGATCCTAAGCAAAATGTCATTGTTTATAATACAAAATATTTTGTAAAGAGTAAACAGAGTCTACCTCATGGATGGAGGAGATAAGAGTAAGTGGGAAATGTCAGAAATACTGTCAGAGAGTGAACCTATTCATTAAAGAAGTTATTTAGTTCCTAGACTAAAATACCAAAGAAGAAAAATAATAGATGATCACCATCCCTCCAGATCACTCAGATTTGGAGAGATGAGAAAAAAAAAATCATTTCTAGACTAACAAAAACTACAGCATATCAAATGTAGTCATCACATCTTGTGAAAACTTTTCATATTTTCCTCATGATGCAAATTAAAGATCCTTCTCCCCCCACAAAACCTTCTCTTTCAAGACATTTTCTGGATTAGCTCCAGGGGAAGGGAGAAGCACAGATGAGCTAAAACAAGTAACCCACCTTATCAAACACACTGCAAGGCTGGATGCATATGGAAATGAAATATATTCACAAGCGGATAGACTAGATATGTCAGTATGTTTTTGCCATCTCTGATATAAAAATAGGTGTCAGCAAAAACCCAGTATAAATTCTTGCAAGCCCCTGCAGGAATGCTGCTGTTTTCCTCTGGATTGTTCAACCAGCACAACCACTCAAAAACTCCTCATAATTAAGGAAAAAAAGGGATGGGAGGGGATCTACCCCAAACCCTCTCTCCTGTTGTGTTCAAAACCCCTTCCAAAAACCCCAAAATTATTCACATTAGCTGTAAAAAGTACTCCTGGGTCATCACCACTGACCCAGGGTTTGTCCCTTGTCCAAGAGGGAATAACAGCATTCCCTTCCTGTGGTACTGGTGCCATCACTGGGTGCCAGGAAAGAAGTATGCAGCATTTAGTGGCCTAGAAGCAAACAAAAAAAAAAACTATCTGCTTTTAACAGCAAAAGCAATGCAAGGCGTGCTCCTACAAGCTTCACCTTACTGAGGAAAACCTCCCTGGCTTTTTTGGTTCTGTGTTTTTCTGTGAGCAGGCATCACAACTGGCATGTGCGGGGGCTGATGCCAAGTGCTCCTCAAACTCGCACTCCCACATCTTGGATGTGTGTGCCCATGCTCACGCATGCATAAAAGACAGTGGCAAACTGTGGCAGCCGTGACCTGAAGGAAGCACCAAGCAGAGTCAGCCACCCTCCAAATCAATTTATGTAGACTGCACAGATGCTCTCCCCCAGCACCAGTGTGGGCAACAGCAACACACACAATGAAAAAGGAGCTCTCTTGAAAAAATTAAACCAAAAATAAATTAAAAAGGGGAATTAGAAATGTTTTGCCTTCAGGCAGCTCTTGGTTTCTCCTCCTACCCAAAAAAAGCTAATGTGTTGCTTTTGTAAGCTATTATTAATTCCTATATACATAAATATAGCGATTTCATGCGTGTTCTAGAAAATTAACAAATTGAACTGCCAAAACACACCCCATTGCATAGCCAAAATGTAATACCTTGTGCTTCGCTCAAGTTTCTCAATTAAAACTTGCCTTTTTCTGCATTTCTTTCTCTTGCTTTCTCTTTTTCCTTCCATTTTGCCCCAGATTTCCAAACTCCAAATTTTAGTAGCTTAAATTGGTGGAAATCTTGCTCCTGAACAAAATGCTTGCTCCTGAAGCAGACAGACAGGCTACAGCCTGAGGATGCTGGATCAGCCACGGAGCACGGAGCATTTCAAATTTAGGTCACTTGTGCTGCTCTGACCCCAGTGAACAGCGACGGCGTGTTTTTCCACACTTGACTGTTTTCCTGCTGACCTGCGTCTCGAACAAGACAACAAGTCCCAATGCAATTTAAAGAACAAGGTCAGCGCAAGAGATATTGAATGCCAAATATGCTAGGAAAGGAGCAAAGTGACTGGAAAGAAGAATTCACCTTCTCAAAGTTTGCTGATGGAGATTGAAGGCGCAAACACTAAAACTGCACGAGCACACACCCTTTGGCCGTGTTTGCTGCCTGCATGACTGGGATCCAAAGGGGGGACTGATGGCAGGCAGAAATTGTCACCATGTGAGGCAAAGCGGAGCTGAGCCAGCAGCACACATGATAAGAATTATCTCTGCTGGAGGCTGCTCGCTGCCGCGCCAGCACCTCGACTCAGCGCTGACAAACGCTGGGGGGAAGGCGGCGCCGCGGCCAGAGCCCACTGATGATAAATACGGCACCTCGGGCGCTGAGGCCGTCAGAACAGCAGAGTACCCACCTTACTGCAAATGAACCAACCCTGCCACATTCAAGAGAGTAAAACTCCTTGAGGAAGTAGCTGCTTGCTGCAGGAAGGTGGGAAATGCAGCCAGGCCCCATGGTAGTGGAAGGTGAAAGGGAGAAAGCCCCAACTCCCTTCCCTTGGGGAGGGTTGGAGCAGGAGGCAGGGCAAGCTCCAACTGCTCCTTTGCAACAACATCTACTCAAACTGCTTTCTAGTTGTTGGACTCAACATTTGTGTTTTTTCTCCTGTAGTTCTTGGAGAAAAAAAAAAAGGATTATACGCTTTGCACAACACAACTGTTTATACAAAAGAATGGTTCCTGCACAACTGTGGTGTTTAACTACACATGAATCCAGAGGGGAAAAGCTTAATGGACAGCAATATGAGGTATTTTAGCTTGCTCCTAACTCTTATCCTACAGGTTCAAAACTATAACACTCCGCTGTGGACATCCTCAAGCACAAGCAGCATGGGCAGTCCAAAGGAAGGTAACCTGGAAGGAATTTTGCCCACTGGCTACAGGCTTAGCCAAAGATTAACAGACAGACCAACCAGAGAAGCAACACCTACTGAACACACGCTGGCAAATAAAGCCAAGCTTGTCACTGGGCATTGCATAAGATTCCCAAAGGGGAAAACCAATCTGGACAGGCTCTAGTAGGAGGAGGAACTTTGTTTTAATGAGTTTTTGGATAAATGCATGGGTTAATGATGTTTTACCCAGAGAATGAAATAGTGTGGCTAGCAAGATTAGAGCAGTGATCTCCTGTACTTGGCACTAGTGAGTCTGAATCTCGAATCCTGTGTCCAGTTATGGGCCCTTCACTACAAGAAAGACACTGAGGTGTTGGAGCATGTCCAGAGAAGGGCAAAGGAGCTGGTGAAGGGTCTGGAGCACAAGTATTAGGAGGAGCACCTGAGGGAACTGGAGTTGTTCACCCTGGAGAAAAGGAGGCTCAGGGTACACCTTATTGCTCTCTACAACTGCCTGGAAGGATCTTGTAGTGAGGTGGGGGTCAGTCTCTTCTCCCACGTAACAAGCAACAGGACAAGAGCAAATGGCCTCAAGTTGTGCCACAAAAGGTCTAGATTGGACACTAGGAAAAAATTTTTCATGAAAAGCACTGGAACAAGCTTCCCAGGGAAAGGGTTGAGTCACCATTCCTGTAGGTGTGTAAAACATAGGGAGATGTGGTGCTCAGGGACACGATTTAATAGTGGCCTTGGCAGTGCTGGGTTAAGGGTTGAACTTGGTGACACTGTATGTCCTTTCCAATCTAAATGATTATCTGATTCTCAGTTTTAAAGAATTGAATAAGAAGATGTGCCAAAATAGACCCAACTTGTGAAAAAAAAAACAAACCACACTTTATGGAGATAGGTTACATGAAAGAGTTGAGAATGAAACTATACAGGAAAGAAAAGTCAGTATCATCTCTATATTATGACAACAGAAATCAGATCTGTCATAGTAAGTAAAGTTCGTATTGTCTAATTTAGTTAATAGGTTTTTAGAAAAACAGCAAAGTACATAGGGTACAATTTTTTTCACTGGTGAGAGATTTGCAGGAGAATCAGAAAGAGGCAGCGTTCTTATAACTTTCACACATATAAAAGACTAATAGGCAATTAGGAATTACAGACATTAAGAAAAGAGACTGATCCTTTCTCCAGTCCTGCCAATTGAAGATTATTCTCTACCATCTCTTAGCTAATGGCATGTAAGATCCAGTACTAGAAACCACAGGTGGTAGAGCCTTTTCCCAGTTTCTGTAGAAGACCATTCTCTGGATGTATGCATCTACAAAATGAGTACTTTTACATTTTTTCTCTGTAATTTCTGGTTCTTGTTACGTGACCTATATTGAAAGTTTCTTTTGTACTCCAAATTTATTTTGCCTTCAATTTCATTTCTTACAACATTTGTGCTTTTCTTTCCTGAAACACTTCAAATACTGTTAATAATATCCCCCAAGGTATAAAGCATCTATGACTGACTGCGTAGGTGAGGTGTCCACACAAGAGAAACACAGGGTTTGTTGCAATGACAACCAACATCAACAGTGACTCAACTTCAGTGGGGTCAGAATCAGACCTTCAGAACTCCTACTCCCTTCTGCAGTTGGGCATCTTTATATGGCCAACTGTTGTGAGGCTCCCTCCCATTGTATTTCAGACCCTGGCTGGTATTATTCCCAAGTATTTTATGGCATTATCCTTTTTGAAGTCTCTCCACAACATGCAATAGTTTCATTTGGGATTAACTTCTGTAAAGTTAATTGCAGTTTTGCATTTTGTTTTATGTTTCTGACCTCTTTAGGTTCTTTTGAACTTCGAATATTTGTCCAGACATGTATTTTCAGTTCTTCATAATTCGAATGTCATTCATACAGCATCTGAATCCCCTTCATATCATCAGTTTAGTTCAGAAAGAGCAAAAATGAAGCCTTTTGGAGAGACAAAGCAGGACAAAGTTTTTGAAGAAATGCACAGATAAATCTTGTTTAATCTCACCCCCCATCAGATTATTTTGTGGAAGCAATTTTTGACTGAAAGTCCTAAAGTACAGGCAGAAATGAAAGAGAACCTCTTTTGAAGGAAAAAAACCCAACAACCCAGAATTAAAGTTATATAAGCTTAGACTGACTTCTTTAATAAAGCAACGGGAAGCTGCAAACTGAGGAGAAAACATCAGTAACAGATCCATGGGTCAGAGATTATATTGCTGTATTAGAGAAAAATAGACACGACAGAGATGCCCACCTACTGGGAATACTAAATAACATTGCTGCTTAAAAAGTAAGAAATTGCAGAAAATAATTCTTTATACAGTTACAGCTAGGTTATTTTTAGCACCTGAGGAGTTTTTATATTTTCTAGTCTAAGAACAACAGTGCCTCTGCAAACAAAACACAGGAAGTGGGGGAAGAAGAAGAAACAGTTTGTACTGAAGACTTGAGTTTGGAAATGGACGATTGTTTTCAATAATTTTTCTTCAGTAGACAAATATAGAAAAGAAAGGTGATGTAGGGACCATATGGTGTGTTAATTCCAGTTGTGACAAGAGCTCTGTTGTCTGTCTATCCCTTTGCTAGACTGTGAGAAAACATGCAGCTTGTGTCACTGATACCAGGAGCAAAGCCCAGTCTCATCATGCATGGCAAATATTAATGTATAGGTAAGTAAAAGCTTGGAACTGGGAACCAAAATTGAATGACCAGCCCTGCAAGGCATCTCCTTCCTGATGGGGAGCATTGCTGAGTGCACAAAAAAGTAACAACTTCTTAGGTGTTCAGGACAGCTAGGATAAACCAAACAAAAATAACTCTGGAGCAAGGAGGAAACATGCAGCTTTTGAAAAAGAGCATACAACAACAAAAAAAATTATCCATACAACATGCTTGGAAAAGAAGCCTGGAACACTCTCCTATAAATCCAACCAGTCTGTACCGCACTAGCATAAAACCTAAGTGTCAAACAGGACACTGGCATAGGCGCTGTGGGTAAGAGCACCTCACCTTTGTGGGAAGTGACAGCCCCAAGAGCCAGGTGGTGATGCACCCACATCTTCCTTCCAGGTGAAGGAATGAGGAGAAGACAGGGCTGTCCTGTACTGCCAGTCCACAAACTGGCCCACAGCCTGCACCAGGATGCTGGAAGCAGGCATTTGGATTTGGGGCATGGAAAGAAACAAAGCAGCCTCTGCTTTCACATTCTGTACCGCGGCATGGCAGCGGGTGGCTGCTGCTGTTGGAGGCAGACCTCGGCTTTGTCTCCATGCTTTAGTCTCCTCCTCTGGCAGGCAGGCAAATAGTACACTTAGAGAAAACAAAACAAGGCAAGCAAACAGAATAACCAACCCCCCAAAAACCAAAACCCTCCCAAACCAAAAAACACGACCCAAGCGAAAAACCTCAAACCAAACCCAACGACTCAACACAGAAATAGAAAAAAAAAGAAGGAAACCACCAACACCATCTCCCCCCACCAGCCCTCTGAAATCAATTAGATTACGGTTATAAAAAAATCACCCTAATCTATTTCAAGCTTGAAAAACTATAGGATACTGGTTTTCTAGGAACTGGAAATGAAAAAAGCCTCTCAGACGTCCAGAAAAAACATTGAATAGCAAAGGGTTATGGAACTGGACAAACTAAACAGGGTGCTCAGACAGGACGCAAATTCTTAAACTAACTGTTGTCAAAATGCATTTTTGGTAGGTAAAACCAGAGAGACCTACAATTTTTTTATCTCTAGATAATTCCCTGGTGTCATTGCTGCCGCTAGTGAACTATAAGGAGCAAAGCACATGAAAAAAGGAAATTGTTCTTGCTAGGTAATGTAATTCAAACTCTAAATATTTATTTACTCTTGCAAGGGAGAGGGAGCAGCTGAAGCACAGCTGGGATAAATCAGCAGCACGAGCTGCCACGCGCTCCCCCACACCACAGCCTCTGGCTAGGCCTGGAGGCTGCAGGAGAAGGGGGAGCAGAGCCAGGCTGGAACACACAGCTGTGGTCCCAGCAGCTCCAGCTTCCACTCCCTACCCAGCACGCAAACTCAGCCTTAAGACATGGCCCACCTTTACCCATACTGATGAGAGGAGGCTGGATTTCCACCCACTCCATCCCCAGCAGTACTCCTCTCCGTGTTACGTCCAGCATCAGTGCCCATGGAAGGGTCCCACGGATGTGTGCCCCAACCTCACCTTGAGATCTGGTCAGGAGCCCATTCCAGTCTGAGACCAGCTTCCTTAGGTACTGTTCCAGCACTGATAAGTTACCTCTCTGACCTAAAATGAGGCCATTTTGGCCCAGCAGCACATCATCAGGATGCTGAAGACTGTGTGTCTGGGCAGGGTCAGGCTGCCAAGAGAAGAGGCTTGGTGATGAGGATGGGTGGCTGCAGGCACCCTCTGCAACTGAATAAGGCTGCTGGGATCTGTACTCGACTGGGAACGCGGCTTTTCCCACCTCTCGTGCGGCAGAGAGACCTTTCTCTCTCCTCTGAAAAACCCTTGGGTTACACTGGTCCAACTGCTTGTAGGGGGGCCGCAAAATCAAGATAAAGAACTGATTCAGGATAAAAATAATGTCATCTCCTCAAAAGGATGTAGAGAAGACAGGAAGGAAAAGCACGATTTCTAGTCTGGCTCAATTGCAAGTGCATTTATAATTGTGAGAAACATGCATGATCTCCTTTAGCCTTGTTCAGTTTTTCTTTAAAAATCCTAATTTTAACTACTTTAGTTAATGCATGTGACATGCCTTGTTCACAGCACTGTTTACTCCTTAGAAATTCATACCTGCACAGCATTAATCATGATGGGAAAGCCTGAAATCCTGGCACGAACATGACACCACCTTGTTTTGGTTTGGGGTGTTTCTCCCCTAGAGCTGCAGAGGAGCCCTGCACAGAGGAACACTCACTGTGTGTTCAGATGAGAAGATACAGCAGCCCTTAGACACAGGCTGAAGTTGTTCTGCTTCAGAGTCAACGCCCTCGAAGGCTGGTATGGCACACGAACCATCTCTGTAGTACAGAGACACCTGAGCGTCTGTCAGCTGCATTCTGCTCACAGATTTAACAGTAATCCTTGTGACCGGAAGGGCTCAAAATGTCTTATACTTTTTCTCTTTTTTTTTTTTTAATAAAAGCTCTAGAACACCCTCATTTTCCCCAAGCTGGTGTTACAACCTAATCCTACCTGTTGATTTCCAGATCTGTCAACTTAGTACCACTTAAAAATTAAGATTAAAACCTACCTCCACCCCCAAAAAAGGATTTAAGAAATTATCATGAAACAAGAAGTACACCAAGTTGCTACAAAGCAGACTTGGTAAAGGAGGTTACTGTTCAGTCAGTTCTGTTTTAACTGTATTTCTTGATATTCCAATCTTTTTGTCACTTATTTTCAGGCAAAAGTCTTCTTTAGTTAGACTGCAGAATCAGTTCAACCAATATCTAATAAATAATGCTTATTTCCCATGCTAAGATTGGTTTTGCTTAACTTAATTGAGTTAGGTAAAGAAGTGACAAATCCACTTGTGTGCACATATATATTGATATGAAACAGAAAAAACATTTTATTTTCTACTGTGAGTGAAGAATCGTTGCCAAAAATCCCCTGTAATGAAAAAGGCCATAATTTAGCAACACCCCAGGCATGTACAGGCCTTGCTAATCCCACATAACTCCAGTTTTTGCCAGCCTCAGCCAAAAACAAGGGCTCATGGCAGCCTTTGAGGCTGTTACAAGAACAGGTTCAAGGAACTGAGCCTGTGAATTTTTCAACCACATAGGAAGTTACCCATGACAGGAAGTGTAACAGGCATGCTGCTCCCTACTGCTGGCAACTTTTTTTGGTTGTTTATAAATTGAGTATCGTAGTACTAGTTACACAGCACTTCAACAGAACTATTTTTTTTCAAATATGCAGAAATGAAATGGCAGTAAACTTGCTGGTCCAGCTGACACAGTTCAATGCCACTGCAAAAAATCCCTGTGACCACACACAAGTAAGATGATGCAGGACCTGTTAACATCCAGGACTCAAAGTGCAATTTACAGTCTACATACCAGGAGAATGAAGCACATACCCCTAATAACAGCCCCCTATAGCTGGGGGACTAAGCAGCTGCACCTAGCACGGCCTTCACAATGGGACCCCAAGGTCCAATTCCAAGAAAAAACCAAAAGGATATAGTAAGAAACACAGTGCAACCATTAAGATAAACCTGGTTCAGATATTTTTAAGAGTATAAACAAATGTGGATCCTAATGGAAATTTTGAGGGGGGTAAAAAAGTCCACATGTATCTAGAAGGCTCATCCTAAACATTTAGCAGTTACTTTCACAATAAGTCTTCTCATGTTTTGGTATACTAGTGCAATGTTCGTGTTCTCAAAGCTAGCCTAAAGGGTTTCTAAATTAGTATGTCAATGTTACCATGGTAACATAATGTACTACCAAAAATGGACCACTTTTTATACAGCCACTATAATCAAGTTAGTGACCAATCAAGTTATAAAAAGTCTTGCTTTTTCAGTTTTGGGAGGTTGGGGGTTTATTGGGCTTTTTCCTTTGTTTGTATTTGGTTCTTTTAACTATTTATTATTATTTTTACTATTTCTACACCTTTCTAAAAATATTATTAAGAATTTGTTTTGTTTATCGTGCAGGAATAAACAAACAGAATCATCACCACCAGCAAAAAGCAGTTCTGAGGACTTGCTAAGGGTAGCTGTAGTTTCAGTTCCTAGACACACAAAGTTTTACACCCCATCTCTAGTTTTACTTTTGTAGACTGCTCACAAACGGAAGACATCCTTTCCTTGTCACAACACTATTTAAAACACAGCGACACTTCGTTCTCAGAGCTTCTTACACACCAGGATCCTGCCCAAAGTGCTGTCTCTGATATCCAGGGGCATGTTGAATGGCACTGGATGCCCTACAAGTCAACCTGCCATCCTTGATCAGACAATCTTCAAACTGAGAATATTCAAGTTAAAAACGTTCTCATATAAAGTTCAGTGTTCAAAAGACATCATCTTCACGGACATCACATCCACACAGAGCAGAGTATCTGTCCTACATTCACACAAATTTGTTAAAAACATGAGTTTCTTTGTATCTTCAAAAGAAACCATCACCCTGAGAATAAAAGCTCTCAGTACAGCCAACCCTCACCAACCAGTGCCTTTGTACAAGGGGTGCTACAGGACCCCACGTGGACAAAGAGCCACATCCACCCAGCAAGTTTTCGTGTAATGGTCTTTATTCAAACAGCATCAAGTATTTGAAGTAAAATCTTGAAGACTTGTTTTTTTTTCTATTAAAAGATGTTATCTAATTGTATATCTTTTGTATCATAAACCTGCTGTATCAACCTCTTCGGGGCATTCCTGTCGTCTTGCTGTTTATAAAAAGAAAAATTAAAAAAATATCGAGATTATACGAACTTATTTCTGACTCTTGCTAGGTTGAAATGAAAGAGGAAAATAAAAGTCATTGGTTTATGGTTGTGTCAATAAGAGCTTGATATACTGGTTTACAATATCACTTGCCAATAGCACTGACATTCTAAGTTGATTAGTAAGAATGTTTACTCCCTTTATTAGTGTGAAAGTATGTCAAATATCCAACTTCTCTACTTTTGGTCTGGCTGACTAGTTTTTATTCTTCTAGATGATAGTGCCATTTATAGTTGAGAGGGAATGCCTAAGCATATTTAATTAATCTACTGAAACCACTTACTATAATTTATATTCCTTTCAGAAAGCTGGAGAAAAAAGAAGAAACAGTGTCCAAAGACACTATGCACATCCTTCCAAAAAGACTTTTATGAGCCCAAAATTGCGCATCGTCTTCCTCTGCCACACAAAACTACAGTAAAGGAGAGAGTACCCCGGGATTCCCATCCCACTCCACCCACAGCTTTCCAAAAAATCACATCTGGAAGATATAAAGCAGAACAACAGTCAAAACACACTATATATATGTGTGTGTAGTGGCATATATACATGTACATACACACACACACAGTCTCTCTATGCATGCATACATGGTGCAACAGTTTAACTCGTGTGATTTCCACTGTGGATGCACTCATTTAGGTGTGAGTGACTTTCTGCTGTATGGGTGGAGTTTGGGGAAAGAGTATACCACAATCTTTTCAAAAAACACATATGCATGAATGAGCCGCCAAAGTGAAATTACACGTAAAGCTCAAATCATTGTCCACCTTCAACCTGCTTGACTTCCTAACTTTAAATGGCTGGTTTTAACAGAACTGTCCAGTCTGCAATACACTGCAATGGTTTGTGTGTGTGGCTTCCTCTTCTGCTGATTACAGCTTTTAGGCTATAACTAAAACAAAAGGTGGCTCAGGGATTTTTCATATACAGCACTGAACACATACCTGAGCAAAAAAGTTAAAAATACCCCAATCTTTTTTTATTCCCTAAAAAGTACAAAAGCCCTGTATCTGCAAGTGCTCCAAATGTCACAAGAAAACCGAGTTCAAAGGCATTAACAATTGTACATTCCCCTATTATGTTGTAAAAAATGCAGTGTGAAAAATCCTTTAGGATAATCTTCTCCAAATCATTAATTCCCTTCCATTTACATGAGAAAAGAAACACCAGATCTTTTTACGCAGTTTGTCGCAAAAATCACAGCCCGGGGTACTTCTCACTAAACATTGAGGTCTCACAACCTAGTCTTTTCCCAGCTGTTTTGAAGGACAGATCCTCACTTTAGGATTTTCCCATTTACATCATTAGATAAAATAATCCTCCCTCACTCCAGAAGTCATAACAGCTGCATCTTAATTGGAAAGAAAAACCAATAAAGACCAGAACCAACAACTGTTACTGCAAGCTAGTGGCTCTGAATGCCAAGCAGCTGCCTTTCTGCCAAAAAACAATACATGACTTGTAAAAGTAAGGTGCTTGAAAACAAATCAAATACCAAAACTAAGCTACTGCCAAGGAGGACATTGTATTTTAGTGATAAAAATGCATGAGACACCAGCCAATTTCAAGCTGCAATCACTTGAACATAATCTTTACATGTAAGACATCATTTATAGGAAATAATTTGAAATACCAACTGCAGAACTTATGACTTAATAGACGGGATGCCAACTGCTAAAACAATTCACACACCTGGTTGTTTTCATAGTATGTGAACTGATGGGGTGGTGCAAAAATTAAAGTTATTTTCGTTGATGACCACACTGAGAGCGTACCTGTCCTTTGAGGGTGGAGAGCACTTGTGGATCATCATCAGCAGACCTCTCATGTTATGTCCCTTTGCAGCACAACTGACTGTGATGCCTTCCTTAAAACACCAAAGTTTTACTGGAAAATTTTGCTTCTTGTCAGAGGAATGTTTAAAATACAGCGTCTTCTCTTGTCGAGAGCAATATTTATGTACATGCCAAAAAAATAGAATTGCTGTGACAGTGTGAAAGAGCTGTGAATTTGCAAGGGGAGCACAGTACAAGCCTGGGACCTTCTCCATCACCTTGGCAGTAACGTGTGGAAGGAAGGAAGGAAGGAAGGAGAGGGGCTTCTGGGCAGCCACCCCACAGTGCTCCTCCATCCTGCTCTCCTCTACCTGCTGCGAAAACAGTCCGTGGGTAAGGAAAAGAATCCCGTTTTGAAGTGTTTTGCAGTTGCTTAGCAACCACTACCAAACCTTAAGAGATTTCAGTCAATGGACTGGCACATCCACCTCTCAACATGCTGACAGGTACATGAGGAATACACCAGCTCAGCCCCAAGACGGCCCCAGCCCCAACAGCAGCACATCCCTCCTCATCTTTCAAACCTGCTGCCGACTGCTGCTTTCTTATCCATTCCAAACCCCCCCAGAACTACTGAGAGGCACAGCAAAAAGCACCCATGTGCTGCTGGTGAGATTATTTTTAATTGCAAAGATGCCAGCTACACCCGTTCCTCAGTTACCACACACATACAAACCACGTCTGCCCTAAAAAGCAATTGAGATTGAAAAGCTGTCCCTGAACTTGCCCTCCTGTGGTAGAGACCAGGTTTCTTCCCAAGCCATGCAATGCATAGGCAGTGACCATTCTAGGCAATTCCCACACCTGTTATCAGTTTCGGTGGAAAGCATTGGCCAAATTGCACAAAACTTTTGGCCTTTGTGATCACACCCCATTGTCATGCCAAATGTTTTCAGATTTTAAAACTTTATATGTATATAGATAGATACAGATATGTGTACGTGAGTATACACAGATTTTGATGTGGAACAAGGATTCTTCTACCACTCTCTGTAAACTGCCACTAGATGCATACAATCTATATAAACTTGAAAGGCCAGTACAAGGGAGTAATGCTGGAAAGTATATTTTCTTTTTTACAGATGCTTCACTCCACAGAAGAGCACATATGGAGGGGGAAAAAAAACCACACCACACTGCAGTGCAACAAGTTTGAAGTTATCAGTACAGAAAATGCTGCTAACCAAAAGTAAAAATTTATGCTGGAAATTAAACCATTTGTAACCAGTATAGGAGTTACGTTCAGAAACGGCTTCCAAGTACAGCAACACAGCCAACAAACTGCAGCCACATAAAAGCCATGTATCCTTTCCCTTCCACAGCTGGCAGAGAAGAAGGACCACCTCCACCACCCAAGCTGGTTGGAGAAACCATACCCACACCTGCTGTTTCTCTTCACCAATGGCACTGTGGCAACAGGATTGGCTTAGCCCAGTCAAAGGGGTTCCACCTTTGAGGTGAGCTGTCCCAGGGTGAGGGGCTGCAGAGGCCATTCAGGGACCCCTGCCTGTTCCAGCTTCCCCCACTCCAGCCCTGGCCAGAGCTGGGAATTGCCCAGCCCCAGTGGTTTTGTGCATTTTCTGTGATCCTTAATGGCAATTGTGAACTTCTCTCATGTGTTACCTTTACATTAGAATAACTTTAACAAAATACTGCCCCTGTGGTAAACCCAGAAGAAATAGGCCACCATATTTCTAAGACAGAGAAAGGCTCAGAGGCCATTTGAATTTCAAGCTGCATCTTGTTTCCTGTACTTACTTCAACCCTTAAACCAGGAAATTCCTTAATTTTAGTCTGTTCTCTCCATCCTTTAAACTACCCAGTAGTACCCAGTACTTTTTCAAAACTTATTTGCCCTAAGTTATCACCAGTGGCTTTCACTTATGAAAGTATGGTGGTACTAAGTGGACCTCTGTGATCATATTTCAAAAAACAAAACAACTCATTTGGTACTTCCAAGGGACCTGTTATATTCTTTATGCTTGTAATTCTTAGTATAACTAAAACAAATACTTTCTTAGTTCTTAAGAAAGGCACTGTTTGCAAATCTCTCCTAAATATCTAGTAGCAGTTAATATTCAGAAGTTTTTTTGATTTCTTTCAATAGTGCCCCAGTGATTTTAATAGCTCTGCACTCCCAAGCGTTTTTATGTGAACACTGGAAATAGAGGTAAAGGCCTCAAAAAATAGTTTTGGTGGTGGTTGGTTTTTTTTTTCCTTTGGTTGTTGTTCTCTTTTTGTTAACAGAGTGACCTAACAGTAGCATTACCAATTGCCTCCACTGGGAGCCAGGGCATGCAGCACAGTTTTGAATAATCTGGCAAACGAAACTGTCCTTAAGAGTTTCAGACATCTGTTAAAAAACCCCACCACCAAACTTGAAAGGACAAAAAATAAAACCTCCTCTGGTTTTCCAGAACGGTATTAAACAGTTACTTAATTAATGCTTGGAACCATGACATGGATTGGACCATGTTGCTCCCGTTTCGCATATGAAGAAAAGCACTCAGTGGAAGAGAAGTGCAATAATTATTGCAATTCCTCGCTCTTGAAGATCGGTTGCATCCCCTCTGCCAGGTAACAATGCAAGGCTCAAGTCTTCCAAAATGATATGTGCCACTAGACCTGCACAAATCATTTCAGGAAGCTCCACAAAACACCTACTGAGTTTATTTAGTACCTTCCATACCAAATAGCTCCATAACAAGTTGTATTTTGTTTCATTATTCTTTAAGATTTCCTTTATGTTGTATTAACGTTATACTTTATCTTCCTTCCCAGGACAATTTGCTTTTGTAACGGATGGTATTTCTCATTGCAGATAAATCCATTCATCTAGAAATGCCACTAGACTAGACTTGTTCTCTGTAATCAGTGACACCACAGAAAGTTTCTGTTGAATTACAAGCCTTTGCCTATCATCCGCACAGAAAAGCCTTCCCAGAAGATATGATTCTGCAGATGCACTGTTACAAGCATAGGCACGGGTCCTTCTGAAAAGATATTTTTCTAGGTCTTAATTGATATGTTACTAATACTCATTTTGCAAGATTGCCTGGTGATACTAGGTAAATTAAAAGAAGACCATAACACAGTGGAGCACACTGTATTTATTTAAACATTACTAGCTCTTCCCAGGTGGAAAGGATGTAAAACAAAGCACAAAGCTTAGTGTTTGAAAGTGTAACGACAAGGTGACTTAGGATGGCATTATGAAGACAAGAAACCAAAAATTTTGGTAATAAATGGAAGACGACAGATAATGTTAGGATACCTTATCAAGAGTTTCAACATAGGGTACAACAGAGAAGAAGGAACCAACAAAAGATGTAAAGACAGGTGATATGATCAAAGCCGCAGGGCTTGGGAAATGCTCTTTCAAGCAATATTCAGAATTGATGTAAGTGGGACAGGGCTGCTTTCATCCAGGCTTGAAAAGTGACAACACAGTACTTCAGTAGTAGGATGAGACACACGGATGGCAGATTTCATGGCATGGGCAGACAGAGAAGCCTGCATCTCAGACATGCTACGCTGGGAAAATCTTCAAGATATGGGCTTTCCCTGCTTTCGAGGGCCTTGGAAGAAATTATATAGGGGCAGGAAGGACTAGTCAGTTTTTATTCCATTGCTATGGTACGTGGTGATGACTGCTTTTGTTTACACCTCCATTTTAAATTATTACTATTATTATTATAAAAGACTAACATGTTTAAGACAGGATGAAAAAAAAGATATTTTCTAATTCAAGTGGATTGCATAATTTTTACCTCATGGAGAAATGATGAAAGTGCTGTAAGTGCTACTTTGTCTGGAAAGATCATTATAAAGGTTCCTTAAGGCGCAAGGCTCTCAGCAGATTAACTTGATAGAAATTGCACTTCCTACACAAGTTAAGTGACCTTTATCAATAAGAAATACTGGGACACTTCAGGGGTTTAAAAGGCTCTGAAAGCAAATTAAAGATTCCCGCTGAGCAGAGGACAACTAAAAAGAGAGATTAATGCTAACTCTGTTTTCATGTACTTAAAAATTATACAGACAAACCCCACATCTATACAAAAATAAAAGTTTTAATCTAACTATACCAAAGGCAACACAAGCATTCAAAACTTATGCAGTCTATTCAAGGACTTACATTTCAAGAGAGAGTACATTTAAAGAAGCACAAATCACCTCAGGTGACAGCTCATGTGAAATAAGGAAATCCCCCTGGGTTCCAAAACTACGCTAAAATCATGCTAGATACAATGGGGACTGAAACAGAATTACACTTAGTATGGTCTTTCTCTTTGAGGAGGAAAAATGCAATTACTTTTTTTGAGGCTGTATCAGTTCTGCATTTGTAACTGGGCCACCTGACTTCTCCCACAAGTGTAAAAAATTGAAATAAATCAGTAGTAAAAATTAACCTCATCCACCTGTTTCTAAGTCTTAGCAACTCATTTTCTAAATGCAATAAACAATTTCATTTTGAAGACAAAACTCAAATGGAATCCCCAAAGGCATCACCATAGCTGGGTTTCTCTCCTCTTTACAAAAAACACTGAGAGCTCCCAAATTTTTCCATAGCGGAGCAAGAGCACTGATGCAATAGTGCAAGGTACAGAGTCATGTTTTGATTGGTACCTCCGGCTGAAAGAAACCAAACATTGCAATGATCTCAAGCTATTGCAACGATCTCAAGCTACTGCAATGATCTCAAAAAGTCACACCTCTGTCACAGTGCTCTGCACAAAAGCCCCTGGTGGAAGTCTACTTTTGTGGCACTTGCAATTGTTGTTTCATCACCACTGGGCTTGGTGTGACAGGATCCTCCAACTGGCAGGCTTCAGGAAGAAACATCCTAAAAAAGGAGCTCATCCAACATCTTCACATTTAATGAAAACTCCTTTCCAGCTGTGAGGAAAAACAGGAAACTCACACCCTGGTACACGTTGAAGGCGCTACTGCTAACCCTATTTTGAAGGTCTGACATCACGTTCCTAAAGAAACCCCAGTAAACCCCAAGTAAACTCTTCTTTGGGGAGCACCATGCCAATACTCCAAGTAGTTAAACCAGAACTTCTTCTGACAAGTCCATTTTCTCTTCCCTGTGGAGTTTGGAAGGGCAGAACCAGGCAGGAAAGCGACAGTCACACTGTTCAGAGCCTGTGCTCGCTCACTGCTGGCAGCGCCGAGCCGACCTCTGACTTGCAGGGCAGCTTCAACTACAGGCAGGTCCCACTTTTACTGAAGAATGTCACACCAAACATTTGAACATTTCCAGATATATCATGAAAAGAAAATGAAAAGTAAGTTTCACACTTTAAAACATGAGCAGGACTTTTTCTTCTTGCTTCAGATGGCCTAACAGTCCTTGACATTGAAAAATCACAGCAACCATGAACATTACAGATTTGGGAAGAAAAGAGGCTGGGGAAGAGAGAGGAAGGGATGATTAAAAACACACAGACAAGGAGGTAAAGAAGAGCAGGAAAGGGAGACTGATGCTGTCAGTGCAAACCCATTCATTCTCCCTGGATGTTTGTGATACCTGACAAGACAACTTCACTACCAGTGGATACCTCTAAATGATTTTCAAAAGACAACTGCATTGACCCAAGAAAGCAATCTATTCAAGAGTAAAAGGCAGAACTGCTAAACTAAAATGAATGGTACAGTTCATAAGGATTAAAGGGTTTATCAGATTAATTTTTGAAAATTCAACAGCAAAAAAAGAGTTCCAAACTTCCTAGTGGCTGTGATTGAAGCTGGTGTGTTAAGCATGGAACCAAGCAAGCTCTCAGAACAAGATACTAGTTTCTTTCATTTTCAAAACAGATTTTATTTTTACTGTTGTTATTTTTGCAAGTGAATTTCTAAGAAGCTACTTCAAGACCTATGAAAAAAACCAGGAAAAACTAAACCTCACACCATATTTGACCATCAGTAGAGAGAACATGGCATTGTCATTTACTTAAACAGTGAAAATCTAAATGCTTATGGGAACAAAGATAATGGTTTTTTTCAACTTCTTATATAAAACCTCAAGTCTGAACGCCCTGTCACTTATTTTGGCCTAGATATAAACAAAGAAAATCTCTTCAACCCCAAACAATATAATACTAATGAGGGTCATCATTTAAAGAAGGGGAAAATTGACTTTAATGTGGGTTGAAAAGGAGAAAGAAAATGTGTTAATGCCATAAGGCAAGATTTGTGGCTTTGAAGGGACATGATGAAGAACTGTGCAAGTGTCCCCTTTTCCCCACAAAGTATCCAATTCATGCTACAAAGGGTGCTCACAGACAGCTTCCTCCAACACACCCCCAAGGATCACCTACACACCAAGAGACTGCATGTAGTTTTAGTAGTCAGCTTTGTCCAGCTTTCTAGTTTTGAAGAACACCGTAAGACAGACAGACACAGCTGTGGGCTGCATAAATAGGGCTGAACACCAGCAAAGCCATAATTATGAGCATGGAGGACTCCGAAAAGTATTTGAAAAAATCCAAAGTGTTGAGCACTCTATATAGATACACAAACTCGGGCCAGTTCTTACGTGTTTACTGCTTAATTTAGAGCTACCTTTCTGAGAAAGAGGAGTCCAGCTGAGGGTGAACCTCCCTCTTCTGACCCAGAGCCTTTTGCTCTCTGTTCTCTCTCCTCCAGATCTCCTCCTGGACGATTTGTGCCCACTTACACACAGTGTGCACCGGAACAAAGATGCAATTATGTATAAGCAGTGCCCAAGAGAAATCATCTAATAAAAAATAAAGCTTTCTTTAAAGCAATTTTATCTAGCATTTGTTTTACTATACAGATGTAGCATATTTATGGGAAAGAGAAAAAAAAACCTTGATGGCTGCATAAAGCATGTGTGGCCTGTATGAAATGGCATTGGGATATTTAAAATATATATATAAAAACATTCTACTCCTATCTTTTCCATCCCTGATATTCTCCAGCTTGTCTTAGTTTTCAAGTATGTTTACAGTGGAGACAGAAATAGGTAGGTGTGTACACACCTACACGTGCACACTCTCATACCTAGGGTATACCCAGGTATAAAATGTTAACTATTTGGATAGCAGAATTAATATATAAAGTAATAACATGCCTAGAGTTGCAAGGCCTGCTTGGTCTGCTATTTGGAGACTTTTAGTAACAGAATCACAGAACAGCTGAGGCCGGAAAGCACCTCTGGAGCCAGTCTAGTCCAAGCCCTTGCTGACAGTGGGGCCGCCTAGAGCAGGTTGCCCAGGACCACATATCAGTTGGGTTCTGAAAATCTCCAAGGATGAAGACTTCACAACTTCTCGGGGCAACCTGTGCCAGTGTTTGGCCATCCTCAGAGTAAAAGCATTTGCTTACATCATTTAAATGGAATTGCCTGTATTTCAGTTTGTGCCTGTTGCCTCCTGTCACGTCATGGGAAACCACTGAGAAGGCTCCATGTTCTTTACTCTCCCCAGATCAGTTATTTATATATCCTGATATTCCATAATTAATTTTAGTGAAAATTAGAAAAAAAAAAAGCTCTGGGTGGGATCCTAATGCTTCCAGGACTACGTTCCACAAAGCCAGAAGTAAGAGTAAATATAAAAAATCAATGGTAATTCAACACCAGATGGATTTAGTATCTGTAATGTCTTCTAAGAATGGATGTGTTTTAAGAGTTAGTTACAGACATGCTTTTGTTGCAAATTTAGGCTTCAGAGTTGCAAATTTAGGCTCCAGTTCCTCACGCTGAAATAAAATATGAAAGCATAAGTTGTTTTGTAGCATAAGGAAAGAGAAAATACTTGCAAAAACTCTGTCTCTAAAGAGAGCTCAAAATCCGAGTTGATAGTAAAGAAGCATCCCAGTTTTTCTACACCTATCATAGTCCTCATCAAGTCACACTACAGATGAAGAACCCAAATCCTGCATACTTTAGCACAGGATAGGAGCATAATCTGCTTGGCTGTTTTTCTGCAAGGAGTTAGTGAAGGCAGTCTGAAAAGCCTCCTCCCAGTGGACAGCCTGTGGCAGGATCCTTTAGGCACGCAGCGCAGCAAATGTGCCAAGTGCCAGCAAAAGACGAAGAGCAAAATAAATGTGACTTTAAGGCAGTTAAGTACCCACACATCTTGGAGCCCTGCAGGCACCAGTGAGGCTGTCAAAATTCAGGTCAGTAATGTGCCACAACTGTCTGAGACACCTTTGAAGAGCAGGAGGAGCAGAAGCAGCTCCTTGGGTCAAGCTCTTACAGAAACACAGCTGGTGTGAGGTACCTGTAAAAAGGCGTGATGGAAAGGAGCCCTGTTTGCAGGAAGTGGTGAGCAAAGCTCATAAATCAGACGAGAAAGGCCTGATCTAGAGATGACAGGAAGATGAACGGAGATGCTTGCTTTCAGTAAAGAGGTAACAGGCTGAGAGGAAAAAAAGCAGTTATGTCAGACTTGAAAAGGTCAGGGGTACAATTTGTATTTGTCAGAATGAGCTTTCCAAGCAGGAGTCAAGGACATCTTGCTCCAGCAAATAAATACATAATACCTTAAAAAAATCAAGCATCTTCGGTACAAGAACTTACATTCTTCACCTGTGTGCCGTCCTCGGGCACCTCTGCATAAATTAGATTTTTAGATATTGTTGTGGTTTAACTCCAGTCAGCAGCCAAGCCCCATGCAGTCACTTGCTTACTCCCCCAACCAGCAGGATCAGGGAGAGAATAGGAAGGGTAAAAGCTAGAAAGCTCATAGGTTGAGATAAGGACAGTTAAATAGGGAAAACAAAACAAGGAATTAATTCACTGCTTCCCATGGGCAGGCAGGTGTTCAGCCAACTCCTGGAGAGCAGGGCCCCATCACGTGTAACAGTGACTTGGGAAAACACCATCACCCAAACCCTTCCTCCTTCTCCCTCCCACTTTAGATCCTGAATATGATGCCTTATGGTCTGGAATACGCCTTTGGTCAGTTGGGTCACCTGTCCTGGCTGTGTCTCCTCCCACCCTCCCATGCACCCCCAGCCTCCTCACGAGCATGGCAGCACAAACAGCAGAGAAGGCCTTGGCTCTGTGTAAGCACTGCTGAGCAATAACAAAAACATCTCTTTATTATCAACCCTGTGTTCAGCACAAATCCAAAACAGAGCCTCATACCAGCCACTGGGAAAAAATTCAACTACCCCAGCTGAAACCAGCGCAGATATCCACCTCCCAAAAAGGGGGAGGTGGCTGCAAAGGTGTCAAAGAGCCCAAACTTGAATGACGGCTAGAAACTGAAGGGCAGAGAGAGGGATTGGAGAAAGTGAGAAAAAAATAAGAGTAGATTCAAATGGGAAAATGGAGCAGACAAATTTAGAAAGGAGGTGGCAGGAAGGAAAGGAGAACTGTGGTGACGAGAAACAAGAAGCACCAAAACACTGGAAGATAATGACATCATTGTATTCTGAGGTCCTCTTCTGCTGCACCCTCCATGGTACCTATCTTTCACAGAAAATTTACACCAATTGCACAGCCCCTGCTAGGCTTTACCCAGTCCCTGGAGAGCTAGGAGCCAAAATGGCAACCCCTGCACTCCACAATATGGTAAAGGAAAATAGGGGACACCCCATGGCACAGAACAGAGAACAGTAGGGCTGATGTAACAGTAATGGAAGAGGAAGAAGTATAATTTATCATGTCCCTCATACATCTTCTGACTAGACTGCTGTTGTAATGTCATAGTAGAAATACAAAGCTGCACACTCATTTCCAGATGACTGCAATGCCCAAAATACCCAACGACAATTATGACATTGAGACAGAAGGAAATCATCCTTACTCTGGGAAGTTTGTACTGTAAGCGCTTATATAGACAGGAATAGTTACATTGATCTTTTATTTTTCACTCTCTGTAAAGACATTTGCAGTGGTGGTTTATAATCCTACAGCACAGACTGCTCAGTCTACCTTGCAACTCCACAGTTTGTGGTCACATAAAAGATAATTCACCTTTATTGTCCCTGTTTCTCCCTTCCACTCTAGCCTTTTTCTGCCTAGATTATACAGGCAGGAAAGATTTCGGCACAGGCACTGTATCATATCATGCTTTTGTATTATAGGCCAACACACCACATTGTATTAACATCTCTCCTTCAGTAATATTATATACAAAACCAGTACCCAGACCTTAAAAAAAACACATATAATCGTGGACTCTAAAGGACCCTAAATAGATGAAAGAGCCAAATATTCACAAACCTGTGAAAATGTGCATACCACTGCAAATCTAGATATTCACATTTCTCTCCAGTTAAACAGCACTAATAACCCATACAAGTCCTCCGACACATTGCATTACTTTGCCACAGAATTGTTTCTACAGATTTTCTAATCAGGAAGTAGACCAACCTTTCGCTTAGTCTACCAACTTTCACAATGCTAAGCTCTCTCAAAAGAAAGGCTTAATATGCTTCTTTGCCATTAATTGGGTTTCTGTATTACACACATTCAGGAAAGCCTGGATGACACAGTAAAATTATTCTACAATACCCAACAGATAAGCAGCCAAATAAGGAGATGGCCATAGGACCATCATCAATGTATAAATATTGTTTAAATTTATAAACCAATATACTATGGAAGTATGTGACAGCTACATAACAGGGCACAAACCCAAATAACATCTGTTATGGAACAGACAACTAATGTTTAAAAATGACATATACCCAAAGTGAGGATCTGGGTTGGAAGCTCCAGGTGCTTCACGGAAAGATGCAGCAAATATTTGTGTCTACAGGTGGCCGAAGCACATCCATGAAAGACAACGTGAAATTAAGACAGGAATCTCATTACCAGGATTATGCAGACAACAGCATCCAGGATTACTATTTGCTGGTTGTATTCTATATTTAATCTATCATGTCACACTTAATACTGCAGGTAATACTTTTAAGAACAATAAAAATTAATCATAACAGGATTAAAATTAATATCCTTTTTGCTTTTAATTCACCATACCACTGTGAGAACTACAAGAAAGAGCCACTTTCACCCTCTGCTCTATAAAACACAACCCTACTCTCAACATTGCAAGTGTCTGACACTCAGCTGCCCAAAGCTAGACATATTTCATCCATCCAGTTTCTACATCCACATGGTTAGTCCCCAGCGTAACTTGTGCCAGGCAAGCAGAGCCCTGCAGGAGGGGAAGGCAGGGCAGACATTCCCTGCCATTGGCTCTCCTGTGCCCAGTCCCAGGGCATGGGAGGACATATGTCCCTGAACTGGAGCAACAGCTGTCTGCATACAGAGAACATGGTCACATTTTGGACCCCGTTAAACAGTGCTGCTGCATCAGTGTGGGAAGAGTGTCACAACAATAAGGCCTTCCCAAGCTGATGCACACTGTGCAGAGCCCACAGAGGGAATCTCCACTGAGAGGGCTCATCCTGCACCTTCACACCACCCAGCCCAAAAGTCTTCAGATTCGAAGAATAAAATGACCTTCACTCAACAAAATACAGAAAACAGGCTATTGATTTCCCACGAACTCTCAAAGTGTTATAATAAGCATTTATAGACAAGCTATTGAATGTCTCAACCATTTAAGCAGTCATTTCATCAGCAAAGTAATAACTGGAGTTGGTTCCAAAAACAGAGGAAAAGTAAAAAGGAGCTTTAGGGCACAATGTCACTTTCCTCATTCTAATACAAACCTTTAAGCATATATCACTTGCTGCTACTCGACTTAAAAACTGTAAGGCATGCAAGTACAAATTCTACAAAATAAACACCATGGTAATACTTTAAATCCTTACGACTTTTCCTGGAGTATCTCTTTCATTGCTAACAGGCTACAAAAAAAAAATGCATTAACCTTAAGTATCATCTTTCCCCTTTAGACTTGGTAAGGGTTTAAGTAATGCAAAATTCACTTACATGCATAGCAGTAAAAAGACATAATATCTTAACAGGGAAGAGCTAGTGCAGCACTGTTTATTACAGCCACTCAGTTTACTGCATATATCCCATCTCCAGCCAGCAGCCAAATCGGGTGTTCCTAACATTACTCTTCCAGGACTATTTCTATTGGATTATGATGAGAATACTGGTATAACATTGGAAGTGTTTTCTACACAAACATATACGAGATTTACATGGTAGAAAATATATATGTATTTATACATATTTACATACATATATAAATTAAACACTTGAGATCTTGATTTTCACGACATACTTTTGAGCCTTTACCATACATATGTATATACACATACATACTGTATTCCTGTTGCGAAAGAAACGTGTTCCTTTTCACATAACAAAGGACTTGGAGATTTAACTACAGGGCAACATATCAGAAATGAGAACAGTTCACAGAGGCACATAACAAATATGCTATGCATACATCTCCTAACAAAAGGGTAATTAAAAACTTCTACATCAAGAAACTCACTGACAAAGCTTGAATACAAAATTTCATTGATAATAATCTTAAATGTGTTAAATTCCCTGGAGCAATACACTGGTTATAGTTAAAATATGCTTATAGCAAAAAGGATGTCAACTTTTAGAGAGTAATTCACACAAACTTTTGCTTCAATTTGTTTTCTTAGTTTACCAAGGAGAAGAATAAGGTTGTAACAAAATGAAGCAATAACAAAGTAGCATAATCCCTGTTGTTAAGATATTGCAAAGTTAAATTACAATGTCACCAGTTCTAATTTCACTACTGTCACGTTTTCTTGTGATGCTTGCAAAGATCATCACAGCTCTTTCTGGAGGCAGAGACATCCACGCCTGAATAGTTGCCGGTGCAGCACTTCAGTTCCAGTGGGTGGTGGTATTACCTGTATTCACCACCAAAAATATGATAACTTTTACAGCATTTTTCCAGGCATACTTTACGTTGCTTATAAATAAGAATAGCCTAATAATGGAGTAGAAAATATCAGCCTCTCCTCTCCTGAAAACCCACTATCTGGATATACATGTTTACCACTATCTGGTAAACATGTGATTCAACTGAGGATATTACCTTCTACATTTCATTGTTACTAACATTGATTTCAGTTACTCCTTCATGGGATGCTGTTGTAAAGGTTATAAAAACATAGATGAATTACTTCTGTTAAAGTTAAAGGCAGAAGGCCTAAAAAGGCAGAAGGCATAAATCAGCTTAGAGCATCTTTAAAACACTTTTGGTTGGTAACTTGGGGCAATGAGGGAATGTGAAACAGCTCAAGAACAACATGCCTTCACATCCTGAGTCCTCCCTGCCCGGGCTTAACGGTCACAACACAAAAATGCCATTTTCCAAGTCTACCTAAAAGAAAGCAATTTTGAAAACAACTCCTGAAATATGGAAAAAAACTTGCTCTTGACTAAAATATATACCAAGTTAACTGTTTTAGTCAACAGGAAAACTTCAAACAAACTGTTATGTACCAGCTGTGATTAAACCTCCCATATACCCTTCTGTTTGAATATAGAATCACAAATAATAAAGCACATGTCTTTGTTGTACCCACTGCCACATAAAGTTGATCACTGAATAAATGCTCACATTTAAAGGTATCTACTCAGAAGGTAACACAGTTTCACACCACATACTTTAAAAGGGAACAACCTAAATTTTGCTTTGGTTTATACAGTAGAAAAAACCTCTTCAAGGATAAGTGCAGAGGGAAGAACGAAGACTAATACCAAAATAGCTCCTGTTCCTAACACCTTTCTGATCCTGGCTGAGACAATCTTCTCGTACCTCGGACGCATGGTGGCAGCCAGCCAGCCAGATGACTGGTGACTTAATAGACAAGTTCATGTGGGCTCTGGAGCCTGACACAGACAAGGGCATTAACTCTGAAGTCTCACCAGTCAGCCTTAAAATTCAAAACTCATCAAATGAGTCATGACTACATTATGAGACTTTTTAAAAAATACTTTATGCTTGCTTCCTTTTGTTCTGAACAGCTTTCACTGTAGAATGTTCTCATTAAATATGCATGCTTTTTATAGGAAAAGTTGTGATCAATTGATGTGTAGGTCAAGTATGAAAAGAGCTGAAATGAGTATGAGGCTATGATAAATACTGTAATAGTCTCAGAATCACAGATTAAAAGATTGGCACATATATATCTTGTTTCTATTGCTGAAGGCAGTTCTCACAATAAACAAGGCTTTGGGCCAAAATTCAGCCTTTGAGAACAATAAATATGTATAAAATACATGTATGCGCAGGCAAAGGATATATTGAAATCTACCAGGCTGAATAGCTTTAGTTTCATTTTGAAACCCACTTAAAGTAACACTCAGTAGATGAAACAAAGAATCCACCCAAACATGAAGGCTCCAGCATCTTTGTTGAAAGAACAATAGCATATTACTCCTCATCCCTCTACCTTGTTGCAAGAGAACCATCAAGATAGTTATTGCTACAATCATATTAAAGGATAGTTCACAAAATTATTCTTTAAAACAATCACTATTTACAGATTTATCTTCATATGCTAATAGTTATAAATGCTCTAATTCTATTGCTCGGCAGAAAACATTCCAATAAAAGAAATATTGCCATTAGCATAACAAAAGGCAACCAGTAAAATCACTTCCATGCACAGGCTCAAAATTTCAAATGAAAGCAATATTCTTGCATAAATACACTCTATTTTTGAACTGAACCCACTAATGATATGTTTTGCAATCTGATGGCTGTCCCACCGGAGTATACATAAGATTAATGAAAGCAAGATCAAATTAAACAGATGACATGATTAACAGTATTCATTTCATGCATGACTGTTTTACCGGAGAGATAAAGACCTGAAAGTAATTACCACCAAGTAAAACTCCTTCACTGACCTCTCTGCTCCCAGCTAGCAGTCGGTAAGTACTGATGCCTTGCAACAAAGACCAGTGCCTTTCATCTGTGGGCTTTCTTTTACGCTACAAGCTGAGCACCTCTCCCGTTGCATGCACGCAGTACCTCTGTATCTATGTCTGTAATGCAGCATAAAGATTACTGAGGAAACCTATCAAACCGGCAGGCAGCAACCCCGGCCGCCAATAAGCGGGAGGCACATGCAGAATCCAGCACATGCTCGCTGAGGCTCGCAGGCTGGCACCGCTGCTGAGCAGGCTGCTAATCTAATTATAGCCCTCCGCCGAGCACAGGGCTGCTGAGGCACCGCGCGCGGAAACAGAGCCCGACTGATCACACCTTTCAGCCCACAGCATCAACATTTGGGACTGCTATTTGTCTGGGTGCGTCAGGATAAAATTCCTGTTTGGGTTTTTCTGTTGTTGTTGTTTTTCTGAGTGATTTACCTATGAGGGGGTTTTGTCTCCATCTCTGAAAACAAAGATATATTTAGGTGTGCTCTTTGAGAAGCTGACCACTTGTAGTTTGCTGGGTCTATTTCAAGGAGACAATAAAATGCAGCGGTTTATTCTGCCAGTAGGAATTCTTGTTTTGAATGTACACATTGCCAGCACCACACACAACAGATCTCAGATCGGGTTTTGCACACTACTGCACAGTCTACAGCGTGGACCTCAGACCAGCAAGGCACCACACGCATGCTTTCAGTGCACAGTAGTCCTACAGAAGTCAACAGGACCCCTTCTGTCTGTCCTTTACGTTTACCCGTGGGCAGACACCCAGATGATCAGAGGGCTTCTGTGTGCATTGGCACATAAAGTACTAACTAAGCTTTCACAAGGCTAGGGTGCAAATGCCAAGGAAATTTTTGCCATTATGCAAAACAACTTAAGTCGTTTGGAAAATACTTATCATGAGCAAGGACTACTTAGATGTATGGGGAACTAACACAACCAACTCCTACATGCTTACTTATGCTTATTTTATAACTAGGTCCATAAAACAAAGGAATGTTATGATCCAAGAGAAGAACACTGTGTATTTGAAAGATGCTGGAAGCTTCTACAACATCAGGTAAATAATCATGAAAAAAAGATACAGACACTTGTTTAGTCTTCTTTGGCAGCACATTTCAATTAATCCTCACTCTGTTTAGCACAAACAGAAAAACACTTCAGATGTTTCCTGTTCCCACATGGTTCATATAATCACCTAAGCTCTACACTGACCAAAAGGTTTTCAAACATCAGTGACAAGATGGAAGTACACAGCCCGACTATCAGAAGTCCCAGTTGCAGTGCCAGCTGTCTCTTGTGAGATAGAGTACATTTTTTCATGACTGATATTACAAAAATATCATAATGCTACAGCATCATGCACATTCAAACTACAATGCATTTTTAAGATGTTTCACTAAGTTACACATAAACCATATCCATAAACATTACACTAGCAAGATCCTGAACCCCAGTGCAATAATGAGTTCCACTGTGCCCACACTGGCATTTTTCCTAATTCTTTACTCTTATCACCAGCACCATACAGTATCAGGCACAGTCCAAGAGCATGATATTAAAGGCTGTCTATAAACCTTTTTAGCATATTGTACTTACTTAAGTACAAAAATTATATTTGCTACTTCATAAAATTTTACTAAGGGAACAAGACCTCAATGTGGTAACAGTGCAAGACCCTATTTACTGGCAATATGTAAATAGCTATGTCACAGCTTTCTTAATCTGCCAGTGAAAACTGCTCATAAAGAGTTGCTCTGTGCTAGAAGCAGACCTCATCTCTGTAAGACTAATATTCTCAAAGCTATATATGGCTAGAAATAAAAAAGAAATGCAGGAACAGTGACATTTTGCTCCTTGATTCAACGTTCAGTCAACATTAAGTTTTGTGTTGCAATAAAAGAAGGAGGCTGTTTAATTAAGTTTTTCTTTTTAGATTACATCATCTAAGGAGCTCATCAATTTTTATAAACTGTGCTTCTACAAAATACTGTGGAATGTTCCAAGTTTCTCAGCCATACTGCTTGAAACCAGGAAACTACATATTTAATGAAGAAAGGCAGGAGAGGCAGTTATACAGGGGTTAAAAACTTAACTGGAATAGTACAAGAGGCATGTGAAAAAGATGCACAGTGAGTTGATGATCAGATCCACAATGCTGTTTTTCTAACAATATTTTGCCAAAGGTAGCAACAGGGGAATAAGACCAATAAAGGTCTTTACCTTAGTCCTCTGATCCAGCTATTGGGAATGCTCACATTTGCTGAGCAGAAGAAAAGATGCACAAACACAAAAAATAAAATCAAAGAACTTAAATCATTCTTTCAATCTAATCCCCATTCACAAACCACCAAGGCGTGTATGACGTGAAAAAATGACCAAGAAAACTGAAACAGGAATTAACCAGACGGGACTCTCAGTTTTGGCTCCCTCCCATGCAAGCTGCTAAGCCTACATGTGTGTCCCCCCTCTGCCCAGCAGCTCCCCAAGGCCTCGCTGCTTCACCCTGTTGAGTTTCAGCACGGCTCCCCAGCAGCCAGCCTCCCGCCTCCTCCCACAGAGCTGCTGGCTCCAAGGGCACATTCAGCCCACATCCCCAGCAAGGGCTGCCCTGGCAGCACACTCTCAACATAGCATTGCAGCAGGGTGTTTATTCCTGGAGTTGCTTTCTTTTTTCAAACCTCATGGTAGCAGCTGTAGTTGAAGGACCCATAAACAGCTGTAAAGGTGAATTTCAAGAAACACCTATTTGTCTCTGCAACATAATCAATACTCACTAAACCTCCGTGCTTAGCAGATCATCCAGAAGAGGGCCAATGTCTATCTTAACTTTTACACTAGCTTTTAACCATCATGACAATATGATGGGTCAGGAAGGTATGGGGAACTGGTACAGTGGGGCAAACGTTTAGAGCTGGTGGTCATTCACAAGAACCCACATTTGGCAATGGCAGATGGCTAAAACTCCAACTGAGGACAATGCAGAGCTCCACCAGCCTGCCCTGCCACCCGTGGTGATGGCACACGAGCACCTGGACCACGCACTGGACCTATAGATGTGTCAGCAAGAGAAGCCAAGACAGGTTTCATAAGGACACAGTCACAAGAGACTCATCAAATCCCAGAGAACACAGGTTTCATGAGGACACCGTCACAAGAGACTCCAGCAAGTCTCTGTTGGAACTGAACAAATTGTGAAAGGTACACAAGTTGGCCAATATTCGGCAGACTTTCATTGAAAGCAAAAGCCTGTCCCTGGCACAAGTCACCCTGCCTGTGCTAAGCTTCAAGTTCCTGCTCCTCCGCATGGAAACAGAAGGTCTCTACAACATTTTTAGCAATTATAAGCAAGCTAGACTTTCTCTAGCTCAGTTCCTTGACAGAAGAATTTCAATTAAAATTTTCTGAAACCATATGGTCCGAGGCAGATGCCCATCACAGAGGGGAGGAGAGAGGAAAACCTATGAGGATATGATGAATTCATCATATGACACTAAACCCAGCTTCCTACAGTGAAAACTGTCTAGCTAGCACATTAATGAATTTTACACTTCATTTAGGCATATCTAAGTGAATTAACAAACAGATTAATATTTTGGGAATAAGTAACTTTTTACTATGTTATTATCACTTATATAAGTACTTCCATACCCAATTATTTCAATACAAGAATATCTTAAAAATTTCTGATGTGTCTTGCAACTGAACAGGTTTCACTCCGGATACCACTTAACCTTTGGCTTAAAAATGTATCAAATATCGCTCGCAAACTGCTACCTCAGTTACTTAATTAGATTTTGCATAGTAAGCATACGGAATGAAAATGAGTTGAGCAAAATGGTTGGTGAATCAACATACTGCATTTCTAAAGGCAATAGCGTGTATATTTCCAAGCTGTAGCCTTGAGAGGTTGAACTGAACCAATTACTCTAATGAATATTTTACTTGGCTTGATGCATTCATTAGACGTTCAGAAGTAAGCTAAACCATCCCATGGTTATGTTTATGTAACAACAAAATCTTAAGGTTTTTGGACGGTACTTCTGACATTTACACAATTTAAAACATAAGGGACAATTTTCTCTTCCACAAATTTTTCTACATTTCAGTTTTCTTTCCCAAATAAATTTATCTAGCATTATTTTATTTTTCTTTTGAAAACTACCTTTGATTTCACAATAGTTATTTGCTGAGCTCTTTCCTTTCCTAGCAAGTATTTGGGAAGTCTGCCAGCTGGTGACAAACTCATCACTAGGCCCATCATCATTTATGGAGGAAAATAAAACCTGGGCCTAGTGTTTGCTATATAAACTTTTCTCTGGAAGTCACAAATGCCTTGAGGTTGGCACTCAGCATCAACAAACTTATTCTCATTTTGTGTAGAACAGGGACACTTCTTAGATTCCTCCAATTTTGATTGGTAAGCAAGCAGTTACCTGTCCACATGTGTGCAATGTCAATGCTCTCAATCATGTTCTGAAGTTGGACAGCTAACCTGTAACTTCAAGCTACTTTTTTTTCAAATATGCTCATTATATCCATAAATGCCCCAGACAGAACTCTTCTGTTCTGTAAGTTTAATAACAGGCAGAGAAGTCTCTATATTAATGCCAGAGACTCATTGCAGGATGCCACTAAGTTTGATTCCTACAGACTATTTTTTATAGCATTCTTATTCACTTTTATCTCAAAATTATAAAAAAAGGAAACAAAAAAATCCCCCACACCCACATTCCAAAGTACATTACCATCCCTCGCCCCCACAGTCCTACACACTGGCAGTACCTTCACTGCAGACCTGACTTACTGAAAGGATGACACCAGTCCATCACTGCCACCTTGGAGAGCCAGGGAAGGAGCAGTTCAGCTGCCAGTGAGGTGGGTTTCATCCTACCACTGATGGATGTGGCAAAGAAGGATCTGCAAGAGGTTTACTATGCTGAGCACTTGCACTTCAGACACAAAACCAAATGCGGAATAACACAGTATTATTCTGTTCTTAAGAACACACAAACCCCAAACAAAAAGTCATTTAAAAGATTTCTCATCACTCTGAAAACATGCTTCCCTTCACATACCACTCCAACATATCTCCATACCAATGCCAACTTTCCATTCCTCCTCAAGTTCCATCCATTTTTCCTTCAGTGCAAAGTTTTCTTCCACCATATTTCAGCAATGTATACCATATTTCAGCAGTCACTTCAAACTACACAAATATGCTTTGTGCTCGCTTGTATTTCCACCTTACTTTCTTTTCCCTCTATTTCCCTTCCTCACAGCTACCAGCAGAGATGCAGTATGAACTGTCCATTTCAAAAGGCATAACACCTGTCAGCACAACTAAAGCCTTCTCAAAACCAAGACCTGCGTGCCTCATAGCCACCATTTCACAGCCCCTGGCTGACCAGCTAGATGGTGACAAAGTTGGTGAACCAGAGAAAGGGACCACACTGTTTACAAAAAGCACACAAATAGCTTTAAACAGTGCATCCAGAACATGGACCCCATATAATGCATGACTGACTCACATAAAATCAATAATCATGACCTTAGCGAGTCAAAAATTGCAAAACATATTATAGGAAAAACCAGCCTGTGCTTCCAAACGGTTAAGTGAGAAAGACACATTTGCAGACCAGAACAAACAGGTTTAAAAAAAGAGCGCAATAAAAAAAACCCAAAAAACAAAACACGGCTGATGTAAGATGCTGAAGTTCTAACACAAGGTATAATGGTAGCAAAAGTTAACTGCTCACAAGGACATGGGAGGTTAAAACTACACTGGAACAAGCCACAAAAGGGCTTCATAAGTGGAGACACATTTTTTGTAGCTGCTGGTGGAAAATTGGTTCCCTGAGAGCATCACTTCAGCCAGAAAGCTGATAGACAAATACTGATTTCCCTAGTGGAAAAGAAGAAAAAAGAGCTTGCAATATAGTAAGTAAACTTCCAGCACCTCCACATTATTAATCTTCATCACCCCTGCTGGCATTTTCTTCTTCTCTATTTAGCAGCATCTCCACCATGACCACCTTGCTGAAATGGGTGACACAACCTGATGCTGAGTATATCCAACTGAGATAAGATTGGCCTGGGAAAACTTTAAATACAAATCTTCCATTTGGAGGACAGGTGTAATTTTTCAAAAATGGTATGCTGCAAAGAGTGCAAAGGCTGAAAGATGAAGCATAGCATCCCTCTCTTTGAAGAAAAAACTCTGTCAGACTTGCTCACTTCTGTAATTAAGAATGTTATTTCCAATTCTGAGTAGAAAGAGCAGCTCCAAGGTTTTCTTTGATCTTCTGTGATGACAGTGAAGACCCATCAGGTTCCCTAAACCCCATTGTTTTTTTATTCTTCAAAGACTGTTTTTCACTCTCTTACATCTCTCTATGCGAGAAGATGTTTATGTTGAGCTGCAAGATGCAACTAGAAAGCAAGTCAAGGTGTGACTGTTGGAACGTGAAGTGGTTCTGTGCAGACACTAATGCATTACAGACACTTGCACAAAACCCTCCTTGCTGCCAGGCAGCTCTCTGAGAGCTCAGAGATTGCAAACCTTTGAGACTTCAAGTCTCCAGTCCACACCCATAATTCAGGGTTTCAGAGCAACTCTAAGATCTTATTACTTTACACCAGAATTGAAGATATTTAGCACAATGAATCCCAGATGAATGCAATGGCTTTGGTTACCACAGAAATCAAGGCTAACAAGTTTGAAGACAGCCTATTAAATGTCAAGCCCTTTTAGCCAAAAGTAAAATAAATTTAGATTTTAATCTTAGAAAGATTGTAATTAAATTTCTAGAAATTGTGTCCATACAAAACCAGCAACCATGACTCGCCATACTGGAAACCCAGTCTCACGGTCTTCTTACAAGAAGCCAGAAGCATTTTGCTGGCACAGATGAAAAGCCTCTCCAGGAAGAGAGGTTTAATTATTTAATAGAGCAAGCCAAAAGCTCTTTTATGAAAGAGTCATCAGAGCTCTTATTCCATATAATGTTTGTGAAGAAGAGCATACCTTCAATCTTGGGCAGCTTGTACACCTAGCAAGTTAAATATTGCTGAGCTGATAAGACCCCCATACCCTTCTTCCAAGAACTGCTTGATGCTTTTGTCCAGTCCTCTAACGCAAAATGAGCACACAAGTCACATAAGAAGGGCTATAAAAACTTAGCATAAATGGAGACAAATGAGCGGCCACTCCTTAAGCCGAGAGGCTCTCACACCCCTTGCTTTCCATGCTTTTCTGAACATTTAAGCAGACGCACCCCTCCATGCATAGTGCTCCAACTAAGGTGAAGGGGAGAGTGATGAGAGCTGAGAAGTGCTCTGAAGAAGATCGGAAACGCGCACTAGGTGAAATCTGCCACATTCTGGGGACAAATTACTCACTGTTCTGCCTTCTCAAACCTTCCTCAGGCAAAGCAGCAGGCATTTTCTTCATCTTCCTTTCCTAGTCCTGGGAGGAAAAAAAAAGTTGCCCAGCTTCCCAGCAGCACACATCTGCATGGCACAATAGCCTCACGTAAGTTACCACTTGTAATACTACTGGTGTAAATAACCAGAATTTCTTCAGGTGGCCATTCTTACAAAGTGCCCAAACTGGACGCAACCTTTCAGACCTTTGTCCCAGATGCAACTCCACAGCACTTCCAGAACAAGTTTCTAAAAGCAAAAGCATTAGAATTTTCTGTTTTAAATTAAGCAAATTGCAAATACATAACAACCTTCATCTCACAGGCACTGTAATTTAACACTGCTGACACACGCATTATGTTAGTGGGTATTTATTATTTTGCCAAGAATTTATATCAACATAAGATTAGGAAAAATCAGGGTAATGGTTACAGCCCTGAACCTAGTCTTCACTGTAAACTCATACACAGTTTGTGAGCACCAACATACAGCAAGCATAACACAGCTTTCCTAATAACATATCCAGTGAAGTTCAGTACATTTTTGAGATCACTGGTTTCCCACTACATCAAGTGGGCGACATCACAGCAGTGAGTCCTAAAGTTCTAAACATATCGGAGGTAGGAAGGGAATCAGTAACCCCATACCACATAACCTTAACAGCATAACAGTAACCCTTTTTGTCCCTATAGAAACTAGGCACAAACGGGAAAATAAGGTCAAAAGGTGAGCACTCAAAACTAAGTGACATCAGAATTGGACCTTTCAGTCAGTCTCAAACATTTATCTCCTGCATGTTCTACAACAATGCAATCTTTACTGACATGAACCAAGAAAAGTCTCTTCTTGACGTCTGCCTTAATTAGTATTCAAAGAAGCTGCTCCAAAACTAATCCTCAAATAAAACAGACACTGATATTTTCAAATCAAATTCCAGTAGCCGGTAGTCAAAACATAAGCAGCATAACCACAGTAAAAGGGCTGCTAGAAAAAAGAAACATTAGCAAGTTTCAGAGTTGCCTAAGTGTTTAACACTGACTTCACTGTACACATTATTTGTATTCTATAACAGAAACCGCATTAACTATGAAAAATGGCATAACTCGAAAAATGTCTTAATTTCTATACTCAGTTGGACTGCTGCCAGCAAGTCTACCATATCCCACTCACTAACACGAATATTCCTATTCGGAAGGACTGAGGGGAAGCAATGTGAATAACCCTGCACATAGTACTGAGTTTTCACGCTGATCATTTCAGCTCATAGGCTGCAGCATGTGCCTGGCTAACTTGCAAAAATCTAACCATTTATCTCACTTACAGTATTCAAACTGTTCTGAGTACATACAACTTCCCCATTTATATAATTCTGTATCTTTCATTTAAAACAAACTGAAACAGCCTTGAAATATTGATATTGGGAAGAATTTAGAAGGCTCGTTTTCTCCTTGGGTACTTGGAATATAATAAACTCTTGTGGTAAACTAGTACACTACATCAGGTAAAAGGAGCTTCTACTATCGTTTTCCACCACATCAATAAAATGAGACCAAAAACCAACCAAATTAGATGTATGATTTCTTTTTTAAAATTCTACTCTTCATTAGAGCAAAGAACTATTTCAGAAGTCTGTATTCATGCAGAACCTTTTAAATTGACTTTCACAGACCAAAGAGTGCATAAAGGAAAAGTCTGAAAATTATCTATCATGTTTCGCAGTATTCACATCATTTTTTTGGGTCTCTGCATACTTACTATTTCAATTCCCAAAACTAGCAAAAGAAGAAATTTGGAGTAAAACCAGAAACTCCTTAAAGTCTTCTCAATTATATCATATATTAGAACATCTCATGTCTCCCAACACATCTCCTCCAGCCTTACTGCAGCTGAGTCTGAGTTAATGTTTGGCAGATATTATCGGTAGCTTCCTCAAGTAAATAAAAATACAGGAGGAAAAAGTACCAAACCAAACTAACTGGGGTGAGATGGCCTGGATATTAAAAAAATTAAGTCTAAAATCTGTAGAAGCTGCTGGTGGTGAAGGAGATGCATGTCTGCACTTGAGAAGTACACTATGTCAGAAAAAGCCTAAATACAACAAAACCAAAAGGAAATTAAAAAAGCATGTGCCAAAAAAGAAAAAGGCAAGAAAACATACACATAAAAGGTATTAATAGGCAGAGAACTCCAGAAAACAAAGGATGCCTCCCAGGTGGCAATACATCTTCACTCACCTCACCAGCTTTCAAAGCGTGCTGCAGGCAGCTCTACAGAACTTGTGAGGAAAACAGTAGAATTGTCATTGTTGTATAGATTATTTGCATGTCACTACTACAAATCTCAGGGGAACTTAGCAATACTACTTTGAAAACAGAATTATCTGGGCAAGATCCTTCCCAGCAGCAACACAGGCAGCAGCTCATACTTGCCAACTGTATTTCTCGTAGTGTAGACATTACTTTTTTTACAGATAGACAGATTTAATTTACATAGTCTTCAAGGCAGTCAGATGGAAAAAGAGTACTGATTTCTTGTCTGAACCCCTGCAATTCAGCACTTTGCTAGAATTAGCTAGAAGGGCTGATCCCCCCACTAAATACCACACTCTGTGGCACACAGCAATCCCTGGGTGGAGGAGGAATGCAGCTAAGGCCAGGGTCACACCTTGGCAAAGACCAATCACCAAAATGAAGGCACCGCTGCAGGCAGCAGAGACAAGACATCTCTTCTTAAAAATAGCATCACCTCCAACTGAAAAGTGCAGCCTGTTGGCAGGTGGGGTCAAGTTATGTTATGTTTGAAGGTACTGTGAAAGGAGACTAAGAACTTATCCTCCATATGCCTTGACCATCCCAAGAGAGAGCCTGCAGAGGCTGTACTCGTGAGAACACTTGGGAACACTTCCCACATTGTTTTGAGTTTTTGTTTTTCTAAACATTAATTAAACTCACTGTAGCCTACCACTGAGAAAATGCAGATAGAAACAAGGATAAGAAGATAGAACAAAGCTGAAGATAGGTATAGCTACCTGATGCTTTAGATAACTGGTGAGTCATTTGAGTACTCACATTAGAATTAAAGCATTCAAGAATTAAAGGCTGCTGTCGTACAATCTATAAAAGAATGAAAGACTACACAATGTGCATATCCAGGCTACATCTCACAGATCCCTTCCCAAGATTACCTGTATTTTTTGTTACAAGGTAAATCAATTTTCTTCTTCATACAAAGTTCTTTAATACAAGAGGTACCATTAATTTGAAGAGACTCAAAATATTAAGCTAACAAAATAGGAAGTAAGCATCATTTAGGACACCTTCTCCTCCTTCCCTTAACACTGATATTTAAAATGTTGACTGTGACTTAAACAGGTGAGTGCAGCAACTTAGTATAATCAAAAGCAATTGTCCAAGGAAATGTGATCTAATACTTGTAATTTAAAATTATCTTGCAATCTGATCTAGAGAATAGAGAAAACAGAGACATCATTCAGGTGAGTCAACATTTTCATTACAGGTTGCCTATTGTAGTGAAAAATGTGAATGAGCATTGCAAAAGATGTTCCTGTAGAAATGAGTTATTAAGATGCAACTCGAAACAGTCACAAAGTAAGCACTGTTTATATAGATTTACTCATTTCTTTGAACCCGTACTTGTCAGTAGAACACAGAAAGAGAAGAGATGACAAACAGAAAGCTCTACAGAAGACAAAACCCTACAGGAATAATCCACAGGCAACAGAAAACTTCATTTAGAACCGATGCGAATCTAGCAAGCTTGGAAATCAGACTGATTACATTTTAATACCAAACAGTTTCACATAAAGACAACTTAAATCACATTGAAATTACTGATTTTTGGCTGAGGTCATGTATCTTAGTATTTCTTTATTTGAGCACTTCACTCTAGAGTGCTTCTGATCAAATATTGTTTATATGATACAGGAGAAAATACTTCACTCCTTCGAAAGCTTAGAGCACCTAACCTAGTATAAATTACAAACCGTGCCTGCAACAGGCAGCAGCAATAAAAGACACAGTGATATTTTTTTAACTTTTTTTTGGTAAACAGTATTAAATACATCTATGCAAAAACATGATTCTTTCTGGAAAATACTTTACAGATGAGAAGACTATTTTGAAAATGTCGACACACACAAAACAGAGAAGGGCTGACTTAGTTTCCAGATTGTGCATTTATCTAGCACAAGTATTTATACTTAAGTCTGTTAAGAACTCAGCTAATAAGAAACTTGCTAATTGTTGGGAGTAACAAGCTCTTCTCATTCCATCGTGCCATTGTAGGAGGACTCAGGGACAATGGTGGAAAAATAGAATCAGCTGCAAAACAGTTTACAGAGCATTTATTTTCTATTTTTTGTACTCTTTGGACTTTAAGAGATCATAGAGCCTAGTACCAGCTCCTCCGGAAAAAATTAAATAGGGATTCTTTTCATTCAACACACCTAAGAAACAGGACTAGGTGGAAAAATTTAATTTCATTGCAGAGCAGGTAACTCTGGATCACCCAGTATAACCACCATGACATTAGCTGCTGTTATGGAAGTATAAGGACTATCCTGAAAAGCTACATTTGGTGCCATGATGTAGCTTTTGGTAAGCTGGGAGACAACCCGAGAACTGGCAATGACAGGGGTAAAATTCCAGGACTGAGGTCTTCCACTGGAAGTTCACTTACCTTGCAGATAAAGAGAGCTGCTTTCTTTATCTGCAAGGTGGTGGGCAGATAAAGAGAGCTGCTTCTTCCATGAAGCAGAGGTGCAGGAGTTCTTGGTGCAGAAAACACGTAGCCGCTGCCTTCTGAACAGCTCAATGCCCCATATCACTACTGGTCAGCACTAACCAGGGTTCAGTGAAAAATCCACAGTGGGCACTTAACACTCGAGATCAGTGGTCAATTGATTAACGTGACCTACTGGTCCCATTTGGTACATCAAGTCCCTCATGCAACCATATCTAGTAGATGCAACAGGAGAGTATTCCACTCATTGCCTCAATTCTGTAAACTTTCTCACTCAGACAGGGCCCCAAAAACCTTTTTGTTAAATAAAAATTAGATCCACTACAGGAGTTAAATTTCTTTTAAAACAGAGAGAAGATCCAATGTGTAACTAGAACAAAGAAAACAACCTCTCTCATATAAAACATGTTTTTGAAATATCCTTCTTCATAAATTTAAGTTTAATCTCCCTTACAAAAATTTTACAAAGTCCAGAATTTGGTTGTTGTTAGCTTTGATGGCTCTTTCAGGGAAGTAATAAAATCAAATACCTAGTACCTAGACAGTGTTAATTAATGCAGCTGAAAATTGTCATCGTCTCTGAACATGTATCCACCAAAGAAACAGCAGGAACACCTAGTCTGTTTAGTTATTAGGGGTGGGAGTGGAAGATCTGAGCATCTCCTAGGAGAATAAACTTTACAATTGTCACAGCTGAAAGAAAAGCTTCCAAAAGAACAAAGCTTGCAACTCATACCAAGTCACTTCTGCATATCCACATGGACTAGCAGCTGGGATCTTACCAAACTACTGATTGTTGGTTTTGCTTTTTTATAAGCATTTAACAATAAAAAAATAATCACAAGAAAAGGTAGAGGCAATCCATACACCTCTGCCTTTCAAGTCATCTCCTCTTGAGAAACCAACTGCAGAATTTCTGGTTGAGGTGAGACAATGCAAAAGCCACAAAACTCCTTAGGTATCTGTGTGGTTTCCAGCAGTGAATGCCCAGAGACACGTGAGAGACAAAGAACAGGTACCACACAGGTTGTGACAATGAGTACTTCACTGGACACTGTACTCCAGTGTGAATGCTGCTGTGGGCAGCCAAACAAAACATTGACTCTGATCCCTGGACACTCATAAATGTGCTCAAAGATTCTCCTTCCCATCAGCATTTTCTTCACCGTATCAGCATGGAGAAGATGCCTACTGTAAGGTGAGACCTGACTGCTTTTTTATCTCGACGAATGCTAATCTTCCTTCTACTGCATCACACCTTCAACACTACATGATGGAAAAGGCTAAGAGCATACGGGGATCCCCTCCGAGCAGTTTGGGACACCTTAAGGTTTGAAGGCCACATATGATGCAGACAAAACAGTGCTGAAAAAGACAATTCTCTTTCTGCAGCTGATGACCCTCATATGACTAATTCTTAGAGGAAACGCAAAGCGCTGAATAACGGAGCTCCAGCAAGGACCTAATAAAGCCCAGAAATATCTCAAGAAGCAACAAGAAATGATGATTTGCTGTTTACAAAAGTTTGTGTAAACCAAATAAAAGTCTAAGACTTAAGGACAGAATTCCCTGGGTATGACTTCATGGTAAAGAGACTTTCTTGTCTTTGAAGTGCAATTGTATACAGCTATACACAGAGATGTGATAGTCATTCACTGACCTCTCTCAGTATCACAGCAAGCTTTGTGGTCCTCTTTTTCCCCCATCATCAACTTAGATATGGTTCACCAGTATCACAATAATATGGCTGGGTCTGAAATTATCTGAGAAGCGTGAAATGAGCTGACACCAAACAAAAAACTGAAGGAGATCACTCTAGTGGTGAAAGAATGATTCATCTTACAAGATCTTGCCCCCTCTCCTTTCTGCCTCTTGCAACTTTCTATTTCTTCACATGTTGGTCCACCCACTCTCAGGGGGACCGCCAATTTTGGGTCATTCTTTAACGGTCAGAAATACCCTGCCAGACTCTCTCATTTCACTGCTTCTCTCACAAGCACTCTACAGATCTGTATCCCTCTTCTTTTCTGGACTTTGCAACACTAACCATAATTCAAAGACACAGCTCAGAGGGCCATACCTTCCTCCACTGCTTTCCATCCACATGCTGTCCACGCTAGGCCCTCCATCTCTAGTTTTGCCTCTACACCACTGTGTCTGCAATGCTTTGTTCTGGGCAAGCTTTGTTGTCCCTCCTTTGTTTCTGTGAATGTCAGTGACTCGCTCCCTCCCCTCCTACCCTATGCCTGTTCCTCCTTCCCCAAGACTTTCCATGTACGCCAACTCACTTGCCCCAGCCCCTCGCTAACACAAATCTCTTCACTAAGCAGCTTCCAAACATGGCTCAGAAGTGCTGCTGAGCAGCACAGCAACTTCAGTCTCAACACCAGCCACCTTCTACCTCCACATAGCCTCAGTTTTATAGATAGTGGCAGTGCATATACTTTATCTCTAAACTCTGCTGTTCTAATTCTTATCAACTAGAGTAGCAGAAATGAAAGGAGTAATAGCAGCATAGAGTGCAAGTTCAATAATAAAAAGCTGCTAAAAATGCAATCATCAGCTGGAAACAAGGAAAGAATAAAGACCATAGTCTCAACTATGAGCTGTTCTTAGGAAACCACCTGTGATGGGGTTCTTGACCGAAAGGCATCCCTGGAAGCGAAAAACATACTACAAATCATGAATTTTCAGCAAGCTGGAGATGTGCAACCTTTTCATCTGAGAAACCAAGTTAAAAGAACAGCAGAACACTTGAACCAGTTGGAAGAAAACCACATTTTCAGCTACTTCAGCAGGCAAACAAAATGAGATCTTGTGCCTTCCAGAGGTGTGCGCTGAGCGAAAACCACAATGGCAAGAAAATGTAGTTTGCTCACCCACATTTTCCCTTTGAATCACCAGGGACAAAGCTGTTCAAGATACAGATTGGAGGAAACAATCGTCCATTTAGAGGAGCAAGGCTTCCATAGCTCGTAAAAAAACAGACATCAGGCCTATCACATGGAACACATGATGTAGCACGTATTACCTGCGGCATAATCAGTAAGACGAAGACACACCAGTGAATTCATGCATCACTATTCTTTTGCATAGGAGCACAGCTGTATCTTTACATCGTGTAGCAGAGCTGCAGCACAGTGTAAGAAAAGCTGGTGCCAGCAGAGGGAGGCAGTTGCCCTCCAGGACATGCATCTTCACATTCCCCAATGCACAGTAGGAAGCCAACAAGTTTGTTTTTGTGGAAGTGAACTCACCCCTCAGCCATTGTGTAAATGTGGCTTTAAATCAAGCTGTAATTAGATTTTGCTGTATTTAACAAAACCCCTCTTGTGCTCCTCTTTTCCAGCTCTAGACAGGAAAGAAATGTATTTGTGAAAGAAAAAAGGAAAAAAGTTTATGCCTCTTCCCAGAGCATGTCTTGGCACGCATGCAAAAGCAAGTACAAAACATAAAACAATAAGCTTACAGGACACTCAATCTTCACATTACGTAGGAACACAAGGATGTCTCAGCTGGTCCACTTTTAAATGTCAGCTCATTATTATCAACATTCTGCTTCACCACATTAACCTTGTCAAAAGATACTAACAGTCCAAACCTTGGAGTTTAGCTTCTCTTCATAAATTTCATTTCCTTGGCAGAAACAGAAGTGGAAAACCTCTGCTAAAGATTCAGGCAAATTAAGACTGCCACGTAGTCCTTCAAGGACAGATTATTTTTCCCCCTCTTAACTTTTACAATCATAGCATTCCCATTTCTAACCAGTTTTACCCTCTTTGTCCATAGCAGTTTTGTATACTCCGGTAAATCCAAAATAAAACTGCGTATGGTTTTTTTTTTTCCCCAAATCTACTATAATATATGTTGCACAAGGTGGTTTTATTTTGTGCAAATTCTTTACAGACTAAACTGCATAATTCCACTGCACTTTTCACTGCCATATGCAGAATTGCATAGCAAATGAAGTTGAGTACACTCAGAATAATAAACAGCTTCAACGCTATTTTGATTACAGGCTTACAAAGAACTTTATGGTGGTGGCAACAGCAGTGGATACAATGGTAAACTGGTGCAAGGAAGTCAAGAGGACATGCTCAAGGGCACACAGCAAGTCAGCTGCTGTTTTAACAACAGAAAGTTTCTGCTCTTAATCTAGATCTTCCCAATGAGTCAAAACCTACTGATAACTACCTGGTCTTATAAAAGTTTCAGGTCCTTTAGAAGAAAGGCAAAGAGGCAATTGCTAATTACTCACAGACATGTAACCACTGACTAGGATTAAACGATTTACAAAGTTACTAATTTTTAGGGGAGTCTGAAAAGTGTGCCTTTTCTAAACCAACTTATTTTAAGAACATACACTCTAATAGCCTAATTCTCTACAAATCTTCTATTATGCTGCAAGTTTTAAGAAACCTAAGGCTGATTTAGACAACTCAAAAGACAACCTCATTCTGAAGTCAGTTTGCAGTTTAATCTCCAAATGCAAAAGATGAGGGTAAAAACAAATACTGGAAGTAGATTATCCTCCTAGACCTGTAGGAAACTCCTAAATTTGGAGGTTGGGGGTTTTTTAATAGCCAATACTAGCTCTTCCTGAAGAGGGATAATGAAGTTTGGTTCAGCACCAATCCAAAATGACAACTCAAAAATTCTTACTATGTGCAAAGAGTTTCTGGTTTTGAAACTTATAAATCATCTGAGCAAAAGCTCACAGGTAGCCAGTATCCTAATTCTTATTCTATCTCTACTGATACATAAATAAAAGAAAATAATTTAAAGATCCTGCATAAAAGAAACCTAAATTTGGCATAATCAAAGAGACTACAGGTAAATTTCTTTTCTCTCACCTTCTTTGACTCATAGAAAACAAGAGCTGGTTTATTTTTCCGGAAGTTGGCACACTATAACGCCATCCACAACTGTGTGAAACATTTTGAATATTAATGTCTAACCAAACCAGCAATTCAGAGGAAAAAAAGGGAGAGAAATCTCATAAAGCAGGTAGTGAATGGTGTGGTGCCCTACCTAGGAAAGGCAAGTTTCTACACTACCTCTGAAAGTAGAAGCATACAATAGGATTAGCCTTATCTTATTTAAGTTTCTTAACAGCAAGACTGCATCCTCCTGACAGCATACTGTTTCCAGCAGGACTCAAATTCCAAGCAAGAGCAATCCTTAAAATAAAGTAGTAATAGCTATGTCTGGCAGGGCTGGAACCATGAGGACAACATGAACACCCAAACCAGTTTATTCAGGTTTGACTCAAGAGGAAAAACTTTATTTCAGGCTAGACAAAAATAAGACCCAACACACCTAAAGAAGCTTCCAGACTACCACTTTTAGGTCATGCCCTGTACTTTTTCCTGCTCTTCAATTCGTATGTAGGAAGGTCAGACCATAAAGTGGATTCCACTGTGGCATTTCAAATCAGATTATTCTCTACATAATAATTAGCGCCTTTCTTCTCATCACTTGCATACTGTTTTGCTAGTCTGAGAATGTTATTTGTGTTTATTTCTGAGAAGCTTTTTTTAATCCCTTCAAAGTACCAGCATCCTAAATGCACCTATCTCCTGCTCCATGAACTTTAGTGCAAACGCTGTAAGCGCTTCTTTCCTTCTTAACAACTTCATTACAGTGTTTACACAGGAATACAGCGCTTGTACTGTAACCACGCAAAGCAAATATTCTCTAGTAAATGTATGCTTTATTCAAATTGTACCTTTAGAAGTCTTTATGGCATACTCTAGCCTGGACTGCCAGTGCCAGCGCAGGGAAAATGGCAAAAGGAAAACTAAAATGACAGACCTTTCAGGCTAACAAGAACTTTGGAACGGTCTTACAGAAAACCTATGGGCCAAACATATTTCCAAAATGTGTCAGCTCCTCTTTGCTAACCCATGACATTCCGAGCTATCCCTGCAAAAAGGACCTCAATTCCTCTACATTGTCTTCTCAAGCTGTTTATTCACCATGAAATTGTTAAGTATACAAGAGAAAAATGGCTGGAGGATAAAAAAACCTGGATCACAGTTGCATGAGAAATGGAAGTAGAACTTTTCTTCTTAAAAAGAAGATGACATGTCCTTCTGGCAAGCTAGCAACCAAGTTGTGATTTTCCTTCTAGTAGAACTAAGTATGACCAGGACACAGACCACCAGTGACAGACTTTCTAAAGAAATACAGCATTTGGGGAGAAAAGCAGCATTGGGGATCCCATTCTAAGGGCCATTCTAGAAAAGACTTTCTGCCAGAAACAAAGCGCTTAAGCAAGACTGAAATCCTGTTAAGGAAAAGAATAAGGCAAGAAACACCAACAGCCTCTTATAGTGGAGAGTTTAAATAAAGTCAAAGCTATTAGTGGAGGCAGTGAGGAATCAGAAAGGAAACAACAGCAAGAAAGGTGTACTATGAAAATCTGCACTGTTGGCTTTACTTCCCAAGAAAACCCATGTATCTATTCTAAAAACTTTTTTTGTACTCACACAAAGAACACTTGCACTTTACCTCTTCTACCAGGAGAGAAATCAAAGAACATTTAATATTCAGAGCTTATTCTGGACAAAGTGGAAAATGATTATGCTAGCCCTTAACACTCACACTGAATGAGGGCCTGCTTTTTGGTGTTGCCTTTTTTTTTTGTTTTTAAGGGGGAAAAAAAAACTCCACTGAAAGGCACACACGGCCATGTATATAGATCTGCTTTTGCTGATATCACTACCACAGACCTAAGTACTTGAATTCAGGAAATGTAGAAAAATCACTGAATGATTTCATGGAAAAAAAAACTGTAAGCCCACTGAACTTGCTATTTTGAAATCCAATCTAGTATTAATGGCAGTAAAGCAAAGAATAAAATCCAACACCACAATATCTCAGAGATACAGTGATGCCTGAATAAATCAAAATCACCAGTTTTGGTTTGTGGTACAGAAGTTTACACTTGAATGCAGCTGGATCACAGTCAGCTAAGCCAGCTCCCACAGCAGCCCCTCCAAGCTGTATTGATTTCTAGGGAAGAAAAGGCACTGTAAATCTGCCTGAGCAGCATTGCGTCATACTTTTGGTTGGCTTGAAAAAAGTAAATTAAATGTTTTCCATTAGCACGGTAAAGAAGCTATACAATTTTGTTTTTATTTCAAATAGAGTCTCAAGTTACAGAACACTTTAGCTAACTCTGTGGCAAGGACTACATGCTCCGTGTTTGTGAAGCCAGCAATTCATGCTTATGTGGAACCAGATGTGCGCACTACACAGTTCCCAGGGCTTGGAAGGGGTTTTTTTAATGCGTTGCTGTCGATTAAAAAAGACTCTGCTTTTCACTTAAATCATGGAATATAGTGAAGCAGAAACAACAAGTTGTTGCAGGGAAGTGGGAAGAGAGGGAGAGCAAAGGGTTGGAAGCAGAAGAAAACTTTAAGGGCATAAAAACCACACACACAGAACAGCACAGGAGCAATGCTGTAGTACAACAAAGAGCAGCACAGTTCTGAGAAGCAATAAGCATAACATGATTTGAGGTAACAAGAACTCCTTGATCAATTATTCATATAATTTACAACAGTTACAGCTGCATCAATGGAAAAAAAAAGGAAAAAAAAAAGAATCTAGGGCAAATATAAAATCTTCACAGCTATGAAGTGTCCTTGATTTTCACCAGAACATTTGGCTGTCTCATATCATGTGTTTCTAGTTAGCAGCAAACTCTTCCAACAAAGGGAAACAAGAGACAGAGAGGCACAGAACAAACTGCCTTGCTAGAAGCAGTGAGAGTGTTCAAGGCTGCATTTCACTTGCGGATGCTGTGCATCACCAAAACCCAACAGTTCACTAACACTGCTGTGTTTGAAACCTAACCACCCTAACATCCCACCTAGATACATCCATGCACCCCATGGGATTATGAGGATACCTTCTGTGAAGTCTTTACTCTCTCGATGCATAAAACTGCACTTCTAAAATAAATAAATGTTTAAATAACCTTCAGAAGAAATGCTGTGTCTTTGTAGTGTATTGTTTTGTGTACTCCTAAGGCAAATGTAACAAAGAGAAACATTACGGAGATAAGTATTTCAGGATGAGGTTTTTGCCTTCAGTTTAAAATCACTTTATAATCATCACTTTTTCTGCTGTGTCAAGGTTTGAATACAGCGTCCTCAGCTGTTCAAGATGACCTTGCTAGTGGACTGGAGAAACAAGGGTGCAGCTGAAATCAAAGTGCAAAGCAAAGAGAAGAGCATGGTGCAGCAAAAGGATGAGAGGGCCTCACCGTGCTTAGTGCACTCACTCCCAGACGTGTACAGCAGATCATGAGGGAAGGTTATGAGCTGAAGCACTGACTGGGCTAATGGCAAAACTTAACACCCATTTTGATTTTACTCCACGGATAGTAGGACAATGAACTTAGGTCTAGTTCAGAGCTCTAACTTCAGTTTAAGTTATTAAGATCAATAAAGGATTAACTAGAAAAACCTGCAATTCTCCTCAGATGAATCAAGAAATATTCATTTAAGGAGCTTTCCAACAATGAAGTTAATACCTTGCAACAGGTATTTTTTAAAAATGGAGAATATGGCAGACTTTTAGAAGCACCTACATTCAATCCTAAATAAATCTGTAGGAAACATTTCCACTTCTACTCACTTTTTTCAGCCAACTTTCTACACTAAGTTCAGTTAATCTTGTCAGTATGAAGGAAAGATCCTGAATATATCATTACTACATTCAAAATCCTGGCAAACAGACAAAACCATAGCATAGTCAAATCTCCCTCAGTGTGTGGGACTGTAACATTGATAAGTTCAGCAAAGTTCTTGAGGTCACATTTCTTTTTCTTCCATCAGCATTTACCCTGTACAAGCAAGAATAGGTTCTGGATCCTAAGAAATTACTATAGTGCTGATGAACAAAAAATCATCATATACAAACCTCATTCTTCTCCCATTGCTGAAGATATCAGAGACTGTTTCCATATTTTTGTGGCCACTCAAATAGAGCTCTGAATGCGGCACTTGAAGTGGGATATGAGGATAAAAACAGAGCATGCTGTAGAGCTCAGAAACAGCCTGTTCCCTTGTCAACAAAGAACTGCAGATATATATTTCTACTACTAATATAAGGAATTACTTCTGCCTCTAACCTACAATGCATATTATGTTGTTTTCCTCTCCCCTACCTGAGCATTTGTTATTAAAACATTTGTATCAGGTAGCAAGGAGCTATACACACAAAAGAAGGAGAAAGCTCAGAGATGCACTGGACTGCAAGAAGAAAAATCCTTATTTTGAAAATTGTATCAGACAACTCAATTTGCTTGAAAAATGAACTGCTTTACCTTGGTGTAAGACTTCTGAACTCCTGCTAAGGCTGTCTGGCCTGTTAGGAGGTCTTCACCTTTAGCAGAGGTCTCCAAATGAAGGCAGATTTCTTCACCTTGGAACTCCCAGAGGCTCCCTGCAGCAATGCCTGGAGACACAGCAACAGAGAAGGCATTTAGCTTCGTCATCAAAGCCACAGTTTTAGAATGGCTAACAGGTGTCCTTAAAGGCTGAATCTTGGTTTAAACAATGTAAATTTCTGAAATTAGAACCCCGCATCTTGTTTTGGAGGCTGAAAGGCTGCAAAGAGGTGCTTAGCAATACTGGACAAGCATTCAGTCAGCTGTAGATGGTCTCTAACCTTTATACTGCCAGTCCCAACAGCATAATCTCCAAGCTCTGAAATTTAACAGGTGACCTACAGGTATCAGTCCTGAATTTCTCTCATGTCATTATATTCCCCACACTGAAATTGCTCAGAGATGTGCACTGGAAATGCTTCAGGGCAAAGAGCACAAGTGTGGCACATCACCTTCTCAGGGGAGCAACAGTGCTGTGCCCCTGTAGGCAAGAAACACAGCCTGCAAACCACCTAGCCTCCCTGCACAACCTCCATCCAGCTGACAAAGCTGTCCTTGTTGAATGTCCACTCCAGAACACTGTCTTATGTTCAGAAAAATTAAAAATAAAAATCCTTGAATTCCACCATCAGAAGGGAAGGATAACATGATTGCCTTTCCTGAAACAAATGTGTTTCATCACTGCTTTTTACATGCAAAACAACCATACAGAATTTAGTAGTTTACAAGCTGTGACCTAAATCCCTGTTTATGTTCTTTTTCTCAAAATGCCACCTAAGGTAAGACCAGCTCTAACCACACAGAAAAGTACTTGGGTACATGAGATGTCTGTGGTTTGGTTTTATTTGACAGTATGTGGTCAAGCACCCTTACTGGCAAAAGCAGATGGCACAGCAGCTTCTTTTAAGCAAACAATTCTGAGTGGTTTCAAATTAATTTAATTTTCTAATCAGTTATCCACTCTAGAAATGGGACTGCAGTCAGGTTACAGACCATGTGATGAAATGCAGGGTTCCTTTAACAAAAATCTCAAAAATGTGTGCAGAAGCACAAATTCAAAAAAAAAACATTTTTGGTCTCATACTGTTAACAAACCAAACAGGCAGCTATATTTGTCAGATATCAGTTACTTTGGGCTTCCTCACTCCTGGTCTTTGGGGATCCTGACTGATCCACGTTTGGGTCTTGACACTAGTACATGGAAGATAAGAGTTTGTTTGTGTTGGGTGGGTGGATAAAATCTCATCTTGGGAGACTGCAAGCAACAAAGGAAGGATTTCAGACTAACTGGTATCTGCACATAAATGGTTATAAATTAGGAAAAAATTACAAGAGAAAGATGAAGGCATGAGCATATTCAGAGTGATGCAGCATTACAGCTACTCAGCTAGTATAAGCCTCCTGTAGTACTGTTATTCTGGTATTTGGTAAAAAAAAAAAATTAAAACATGGTAAGAAAAAAAAATGTTTTTCAACCTTGCCTTGTTTAGTACAACAAAGCACAACAACAGATTACCAGCCAGAAACACACTCCTGTATTATTACAAATTATTCTGATATCCAAATTACTGTATTTTAAGCAACAATTCTGAACGATGCTCATTTCAGTCTAAAAACCAAAGCAACTTTGCAAGCAAAAGGATCCCTGTAAGTTCATATTTGACAAGTCAAAGAGAAAAAAGTGAACATGGTTATTAGCTGCAGCTAGTAAATCTGTTCCAGCCACGTTCCTTGGCCAACAGCCTGAGCAAGTTCAAGTACAAACACTTTTATTTCCAAGTTGAGTGACAATTTTAACAGCTATGAACTGGTCAGGATAGAAGACATCCCCAAAATCCCCAGAAGACTGCTAGATGTACTGTTTAAAGACAAAAACTTGTGACAAAATACTGTAGGGAAAAAAAGCTTGCGACTTTTTGTGCAGGTAAATATTCAGCTTCACAAATTCCTTCCCTTCTGTCTGTTGAAATTAGAGTCCCTTTCTTTTTGCTTCTCCACTAAACTGCTGGTTTAGAATCTGCAAAAAATACGGTCCCAAATTTATATCTGGTGGTAGTAATGCTACCAGTCTCATATGGGAAATAGCTAACACTGAGTTGAACATATTCATGCTTAAAAATGAAAGTATGGTATTGAGTGTATGTGCGTGTATGCATATGCACAAATATATATGTATTAAAAAGTTGCACAGTTATCAGTCAGCTTCTCTAAAGTGCTCAGAACTGCACTTTAAAAATATTTTTATGAACCTGTTTTGTATTTATAGACTACATCCTGAGTTTCAGCCTTTATCTAACAAGCTGGAGCCTTTTATGACACGTGTAGTTTCCTGCTTCACTGTCCAGTATCAACAAGTTTTTGGGCTTTTTTTTCTGAAAGGACTTTCCATTCTCAGTTGGTATGTTCTTCCTCTCTTTCACTCTCTTGCTAAGCATAAAATCAAAGTTTTAATACTTACAAAAATACACATCTCATGGAAAAGAAGCCAAACCTAATTTAGAAGGATTCATGAATGAATGAATGGCCTTATTCTAATAATCCCAGAGGCATCAATCTAAACCTTCAAACCTCACTTAAGTCTACCATGAGGTTTCCATAATCCAAACCAAAGTCTTTAAAAATGTAGGATTTCTTCACAGAAAGAAATAAGCTGATATAGAGGCACAGCAGCATATGATTAAGCATTTGATAACTTGATGCTTTGATAAGGTGTTACCTTAATCTCTCACTGAGGAGAAATGTAAGTCAGGAAACTGAAACTAGGCAGCTGGAAGAATCTAGCTACTCAAATAAGTAAGATAGACTTTCTGTGTCAAAAAAAGATATGAATGCTCTCTGCAGCCAAACCTCTGTGAGAGAATAAAGTTATTTAACAAAGCAGAAGAGGTAGAGAAGATCTCAGCTATACACATAACTAGAAACAAGGGAACATCTACCAATGTATATTGTGAAAAACTATTCAACCTTTTTAATGCAGACCCTACATTTTCACAGGCAGCAGGTACAGACTCACTACTCTCACATTCCTATAATTTTCAGGTTAAAAAAATCTCACATCAAGCATAAATTAAAAACTTAGAGAATTTTCAGAAACATTAGTGGAGTTTTGTTAGAAAGGGTCCATATCCACTAATTCTGGCAGTTCCTACTCCTGCAGACAGACTTATTTTCCTTAACATCAACAATAAAACTGAGATGTAATCTGTTCCTATATTCAGCATTAAGCCCCTGAAAAGATCGAGGAATCAAATTAAAGATATACAGAAAAATCTTAAGTCAGGCACTTCCCACAACTAATATTAATATGTTAATATTTCACACACTGTTGCTTTAATTATTATTCTATATTACTTTTGCTGGTTAGTAAAAAGTATTTTCAGCACTCGAGGTTTTACTTCTGAGATAGAATAACATTCATGTTTTCTGACTTAATACCCAGTTGCTAGAAGTATTCATCCCAATTCAGATCAAGACTAACAAATTTCACTGCAAAGAAAGATACCTATAAGATACTGAGAGGAGCCTTACTCCCCATATAGCTTGATGAAAATACTGCTGATTTTCCCAAGCAACTGGAAGGTAGCAACATCTTTAAAAGTTTCAAGGTTTCACTACCACTATTCTTGCAGCTGTGAGTATCTCACTAGGAGACTCTGGATCAGAACAGCTATCTAGCCACTACATACTGTCAGGAAAAGTTACAGTACGTTTACAGAAGCGTAAAGCGCACTAATCTCCTAAACGTTAATTATACTGAGACAAAGCTTCAATTAGAAGCAGATCACCAAGTCCAACACACGAATAATTTTGTTTGCTGGTGTGTACGCACACACGTCTGAGAAACATATCTACAAGAAGAGACAAAAAGCAGATCTTCATTTTACCTTCATTAGTTTTCTGCCCACATTCTCAGCTACTCTTTTTTCTAGTCTCCAACACCAAGGGTTTAATTTACAGTTTGTATCAGTTATTAAAATATAATAGAAACAAAAAAAGGAACACAGAAAAACAGGTTTTCTGGCCAGTACATTACCTGGTTCTGCAGGATGGGATTTGTTTTTCTAAAGATAAAAAATAAATTAAAATATGTACAGACATCGTGACAGAGTAATTAGAGTGCTTAAGCATCAGTGGGCAGCCTGGTAAAACAGGACTCCAAAGATGAGCAAAACGAGATGGCGTGGTTTTTGAGGAAGGAACTGTCGTAGAGGGGAACGAAGGGCAAGGAAATTACAATACGTGAACAAAGCAGCAACATGGATAGACCTGATGGGTTTCCATGCTGTCACTCTCTTCGAGCACCTGAGGAACAACAGTCAGATGCCAAACAAATTAATGACAATAAAAAAGCAATCAGAATTAGGTCTGCTAAGACAGGTGGCTATCAAAGAGGATAAATATAATTCTTACAGAAAACCATTGCTCCAAGAAACTCCACAGAAAAGCAGCAGATGATGGAAAGTACTCCCCAGCTGAAAGCACTAACACAATTCAAGGGGTACCAACTAAAAACCGCAACTGGGAATTTATGAACTGAGTTTATATGCTAATGTACCACCTCCTACCCTCTTCAGTCTGTGTGAATATACACCCCTGCCAAGGGACTTGAAAGAAGAAAGCCTGTAAACTCGTGAAGGTTCCCGGGGTTTGGTGACAACAGCCAACTAAGAGTTCAAAGAAAGGCTGCAAAATGAGGAAAACAAGGCACACGATGAAAAGCAAGTATAATGATTCAAGAGTGGAGTGGTGTGAGAAGCAGAAAAGGCCTTGACACTGTGCAAGCTCTGCTCAGGAATAAGAAAAACATCTCTGTATTATCGACACTGATTTCAGCATAAATCCAAAACATGTCTCCAGACCAGCTACTACAAAGAAAATTTACTCTATCCCAGCCAAAACCAGCACAAAGTGACACCAGAAGATAGGCTTAAGAAGGGGCCTGGTACCATGATTAATTTTAAGTAAATAAGACTAGGAAATTTATTCAAAACAATCAAGTTTTTTTATGTTTTCCCTGTGAAAGGGAATAGGAAAATGCCACAGTGCCTTATTACTGCAAACAGAGAACCACAAAATAGGGAATAGAAGTTGAAATTAAGACAAAATAAGAGACCTTTTGTAAGAGTTTTTGGTGAGTCCTCTGTCAGTTAAAAAAAAAGTGTCAATTAAGCTCCTAAAAAGGACATCATTAAAGTAGTCAATTTTCAAATTTTAAGAAAACAATATACTCTCTGAGACCTTACTGATGATCCAGGGAAGATGTCGGTTTACACTGTCTCAAAATTATTTCCCAAATAAAATGGTTTCTGAATGACAGCCTGGGTACACCCCCAGAAGCAAACCAAACTCCGAACTGTCCTCCTTTTGAATCTGTCATTTAGCTTTATTCATTTTTCATAGTCCCCATGAAAGCACAACCACTTTGTTTTTCATAAGATGCAAGTTAAGTAATTGGTTTGACTTTAGAACGAACATTAGAAGCAACCATATGCTATCACCATCTTCGCCTGCTATTTGGGAAAAATCTGAACACAAGACATCGATGCAAATATACACGAGAGCAATTAATTATTTGCAGCTCAAAGGGGAAACATATATGTTAGACTGCCTGCCTGCATTCTCACAACACACTTTCCAAAAAATCAGCAGCACTTAATGGGCAGAATTGGAACTCTACTAAGCATAAGAAATGCATGGAAATATAAGCAAAACTATGCATGAGATAGACTTTAGATCTAACAACGGTGACACCATTATCATCTTAAGAACGATACTCTGGATACATAGACACTTCCAAAAGTCTTTGCAACATCAAAGTTATACAAATGTTCCTTAATGACTTCAGATTTGGACTCATGATTGTTTTTGTTGCATATCCAGCAACAGTAGGAGAAGTAGGATTTTTACACAAATTATAAAACAAATTTGCTGTAGCCTCTAATCTTTCCATCATCTTGGCAGATCTGCATAAGATAAGCTGTGCAAGAGACATGAGAGTCCTAACCTTTCCTGGTAGCGAGCTCTCACATGAGATGTGTTACTTTTCCCTTAGGTGTGACCAAGGGACAACGACCAACATTCAAAGCAGTAAAAGTGACACGCAATTCCATTAAATAATCAGATCAAGGCAGCTCTCAAGTTTTCAGTTCACAGTTAGATGCTGAAGCAAAACCTGCCCAAGCAATCTTGCCAGGGAATGATGCCAGAGAACTGCAAGAGTGGTTCTCCAAAGCACCTGAATGACTAGAGGCAGTACGACACTTTCATCAGATCTACAGGAAATCAGGAAGTAAGAAATTGCCAAATGGTTACAGAACACCAAGCCATGCACACATTTTGGAGGAGTTTTAGGTCACCTTTGTTTGCTCACTGGCCAACACAACAAGAACTGAATTTACAATATAAGCTGGAGAACTAGAACAAGCACAATTATTTATAATGAGATAGTTGCAAACGCAGAGGAAAACCCACCACCTCCCCTCTCTGCCCCCAAAAAAAAATCCCACCAAAAAAAAAAACCCCAAATAAAACAAAAATCCTAGTTAGGTACTTCATAAGAAGAGACAACCAGCAGGAGGAATCAGCTGAGGTAAACAGTCATTGATCTACCAATCCATTACACATGACTGAAACACAGATGGACATTACAGCCTGTAAAGACGAATTTTCCTCTGGCCTGAAAGGCTCTCCAGCCCACATTTCTACATTCAAGTTTCCAAGTAAAGACTTTTCATCAGCAAGTTATTAAAACCCCAAAGTAGCAAGAATTTATTCTCTATTCTACCTCTACTCGAGGACAGCCACTTGCTTACCCTCCTTCATACCCAGACTGTCAGTTCTTTCTTCACAACTCAGTATCACCAGGAAGAATAACTTGGTTCCTGATTATTACACTGTAATTGTTTCTCTTTGGATGTTTTACAGCTGGAGGAGGAAAAGATACAAACAGGTGACCTCAGTTTTGACTTTAAATCAGTCAACAAATGAAATGTTAGTAATAAGAGACATGAAACAGACACATTACCCACGATAGGAAATACTAAATCTACAGCTGGGCTTCAAAACAAAACCCCACAGTCCACTTTGCTGGGAATAAGAAGATATACAAAGCTTTGACTTGGGGTCAGGCCACAGGGTCAAATATACAAAGAGGATATAAATCAGAGATTATTTCTAAAACTTACTTTCCAAAGGACAAGACAGTGAGCACGGAAGTATTTATGAAAACATACCAACACTGAAAAAAAGGCCAGTACAAGGGTGTACAGATGTCAGCCAGTCACAGATGTGCTGCCTGCTTTAGCAGTCAGACCTAATCCCTGTCCCCAGCCAAGTTTGGGGACCTGGCTCTCACATCCAGGTTTTAAAGCAGGGGAGCTCCCCTGGAGAGTACCAGGGGAGTACCCCAGGACCCACACTACCAACCAAGCTGGGGATTCAGTAAGGCTCAAGTCAAGACACTTCAGAGTACACACACTAAAAACTTTTTCTAGGAGCTACATTAAACCATTACTGTTGTTTATTAAATATACCTAATACTGGACTACAACAAACTACAAGGAGTTTAATGCCTCCCTTTGTGACCTGTTTCAATACTTCACTATCATCACTGATAGGAACAGTGTGCCAGTTTGGCCAAAATCTAGCAATATAGCCCCTGAGAGAAAACCAGGTTGCAACCACCCTTCCCCCCCACAGGGTTCGGGAAAAAAGAAATTTTTCCTCGAAGGAAAGTGAAAGAGATAAAAACTATTTATTTTAACAAACACACAGGAAAAAGATAATGATGCTAAATAATGAATTAAAACCCCCGCTATAGAGAGAAACCTGGGAAGATTTCAGAGTCCTTCTGTAGGTGTGGTCTCTCTCCTCCTCAGAGCTGGTCGGTGAGGGCGNCAGTCAGACCACGCTGAGCAGTGTAATCTCTGTGTCCTTGAGAAGCTGCTTTGGAAAGTTCGTCTGGTGTTTTTTTTTTTCAAGCTCAGTTTAAAGGCACAGAAAAGGCACAATATTACTTTTTGGGCATAGAGCATGATAGGGGATACACATGATAGAGTCACCCCAAGACAAACAGTAAAACGGTATCACAGCTGCAGGGAAAGAGAGTGCTGGGTATAGGATATCGATGATTTAACTTTAATGAGGCCGTGGAAAGAGTCCTTGCATCACACCCAGCACACCATGGAACAGGGATGTCTTACCAAAAGCCGTCCTCCCTGGACCACAAGAACTGGAGCCCATTTCCAGGCCAGGGGCTCAGCGCTTAGGATAACTCAGCAGATGGTTATGAAAGCAGGAATTAAGCGTAACATGCCAGCTCTGCAAAAGCCTACCTTCATCACAGGCATTTAATAACAACATTTTTGTGCTGCACACAAGAATTTTGATAAACAAAGAAGCAAACAGCAACACAGTTACCAATGCAACTCCAGCTTAGAGACAGGCCATTTGAGACAATTCTGTACAGAAGTAAAAGATACATAAGATGCCACAATTGATTAATTTTCTTTGTTTAAATCTAGTTATAATGAAATAGTTTATTGTTAACGCAAATTATTACTAACCAGAATTTCAGTGCAATGGTACAGCACTTCCACACCCCAGAGAAAGTGAATCCAGGACCCTGTTCATTTCCAAGTAGCAGGAAGCTGGCAAACAAGCAAGGGGCAAGCAGCCAAACCAACCACTACTGCTAAGAGCAGCATAAATCAACAGTTTGAATCAGAAGGCTTTACACTTCCTTTCTGAGGACTCGGCCACTTATTGCTTCTTTTAGAAACATTTATCAACCTTGAACTCATGCCTTGAAGTGGCTACCTGAAAACAGAGGCTAGACACAAAGAAGAGAATAAAAGTAGGTATTTATTTGAAGGGCCTCCAAAGGTACACCTCAGGAGTGTAAAGCCTCTGAGGGGCTTCACCCAAGATGGACACTGGGTCACGGGTTCTTGACACTTTTATAAGTTTGGTCCATTTGCATAACAGAGTTAATTCTCCAATTATAATTTCAGTTAAAGATGTAATTACCTCAAGTTTGCTCTTCCTCCCAAGGCTTTAGTTTACATATTTTGGGGCCTGGGACAATCAAGGTGTCCTTGAAGTGCAAACCTAGAGAGGGTTTGTTATGTCTAACCAGCATGAGAGAACAGCAGCTAACAGGCCACGAGAAACTTCAGAGTACACACTAGGCAGTACAGGATTAGAAAAATATAAAAGCTAAAACCTAAGGCATCAGTATCAGGTCACTATCGAAGGGCATGACAGAGGCAACACTTGCAGAGTACCTCCATGGGTTTGACCTTGATTTGGGCCACTTGACTGTCAAATGTCAAAACAGGAGTAAAACTGTTAGAGAAACTACAATCTCATACTGTTCTGACATAAACGTAACTCAGCATAGCATAACATAGAACTTTGACATTATTCTTATACTTTATAAATAAAAGTATCAGGCAGTCACATCACATCACCAGATGCAGGACAAAAAGCCACAGACAGACACATGCACAGTCTTCCTTTGACAACTCTTATCCTCATTTAATAGCACTGAGTCCAGGGAAGAAGGAAAAAGCAGAGAATATTTTTAAAAAAACTTTACAAAATGGAAACAGAGTTCACAAAGCAGATAGCTACTTCAAAGCACCAGTCATAAAAGGAAAGATGCATGGGAGCTTGCAGCTAGTCACTCACACATCATCAGTCCATAAGCAAGGACTCTCTTCTACCCTGAAGCCAAAGAGCAACTGAGAGATTGTCCTATCCTGTCACTCATTCTGAAACTACGTAGCAATTCTTTTTAAATAATGAGATGGACCGCTAACACTTACACTGGTTAACCTTTGGAATTTCAAAAGAACCCACAGCTAAGGAAATTATGCTGGTCATTTGGGCTACAAAAAAAATCTCCAAAAAACACAAGCAACATTTTTCTATATTAAAACAGGTATTTTTCACTGGAGGCACTCACATATCCCTAAAGATGTGCATTTTGATGATTCCACCAGGCTCATAAAATCTTGATATGGTATTCTTCCTTGTAAAAGTTACCAACATTATGTTCCTGCAGAAAATTCTGTGCAAGTTATTTACAAAGACAGGTACCCAAAGAATTACTAAATCCCAAACACTGAATTTGAACATTCTGAAGGTCAATATGGGGCATCTAAGGAGATGCTTGTGCAACATACAAAATTAAGTATCAAAAGCACTACAGACTGAAGGAACACACTTTAAAAATAAGCCCAACATCTGAAGAGGTATCTATCTTAATTTTTTATTGCAGTACTACAATTTCCACTCCTATATTCGCATAGTGTAGAAACAATGCATTTAAATGTCCAGTTATTATCACAGAATCATAGAAGAGTTTGCATTGGAAGGGACTTTCAAAGGCCATCTAGTTCAACCCCTCTGCAATGAGCAGGGACATTTTCAGCTAGGTCAGATTGCTCAGAGCTCCATTCAACCTGACCTTGAATGCTTTCAGAGATGTGGCATCTACCACTGCCCTATGATAATAAAAAAGGGGATAAATTTTCAGAAGCATGCTTTCTCAGACCCTGCTGAGAAAGTGTTTCATATGATGCAATTCAAACAGAATATGTTTCAATCTGCTTGACACAGACCAGAGAAGAAGTATTTTTTTATACTTCCAAGGAAAAATAGCGGTGACCAAAAGTCACCATTTGATCACTAACTAATAAAAAGTTAAAATAAAATATGTGTGATGCAAACAGAATTTGACAGGTATGCCTAAAATACATTTGACATTATTCTCTCATGTGTTTTATGTTTTTAACGATCTTGATCATTTAAAGATCTTTTAATGATCTGCTCATTGTACATGCAAATAACATAAATATGCAAGTTAACTTTTTAATCCAGCAAATTTCAAATAAATTTCAAGACTTGAAGAGCTGTTGGGAACAAACTTTCTTTGTATTGACAATACTTTAGCATTTACACTGCATAGCAATTTAATCGGGATGTTATAATTTGGTTCTGTGTGGGTGTCAACTGACTTGCTTCAAAGTCTGCTACACATCTACAGAAGTTATTCACAAAGAAGATGCAATTATATTAATCACATGGGCTGACTACAAAGTCTAAGGCTTCTGCACATTTACCTTTGGGAAGTTAGGACCTGCAACTCCACATACTGGACGACTTCCCCTGAAAGCAGTAAATATATTTGACTTTTGTTGCACAAACCCAGTTTTGCTGGTCCTGTACCAGCACATAAACAGGCTTTCCAAACTCTCCTACATCCACAAGATCTTGGGCAGGAGCAGGAGAAAAGAAAAGTCAATACAGGAGTCTTGAACACAAACATTTTAACTAAAAATTACCTTTTCTCCCTCAAGTTTGCACTCTTTCATACAGTGCCAGACATCAAAATACAGACTAAAGATCTAAACCCTAACATCTGAAGGAACTACACCAGAAACAACTTCAAAATGCCAACACAGAGGGCATCTAAATTAACCTAATTTTTTTTTGTCCATAGCTTACAAACAGAATGTTTATGAGAAGACTCTTATCTTGATTTACATAACGTGCAAATTGATGGAAAATTCATTACATACCCCTGTGTAAGTTATTCCATGATTAATTATCCTAATTTAACTACCTTTGCTTTCAAGTCTAGGGTGACACAAAAGACTACGATAAAATTAAAGGCTTCATACAACTATTTTCCTCAAATTTGTTTAAAGCTCTAATACAGTAGATTACTGTAGCTGCAAGAGCCAAGAATTTCTCTATTCTTCCAGTTTACATATTTAACAGCATTCTTCCTAGTGCTTCCAGTTCAGATATATAATACCAGGCCAAGTCACTGGTGCTGTGTAGCTCAACACACAAGGCAGTAGCTTCTGAGGAAGAGGAACAGGAAAGCTAGACAAGGCCAAGTGAGAGATTTCATGTTTTAGCATCTCCCAATGAACTACAGCAAGAATCAGCAAGCTTCCATTTTGATTTGTTTATTTTGCTGACAGGGATGTGTTTTCAGGAAAACAAAAAATTCAGTTCTGTGGCCAAATTTTGTTATATCAATACCACAGGACCTCTTTTGGATAGAGTGTGGTCACACATGGGTCAGGAGGCTGGGGCCATGGCATGGGGCTGGACAGCAGGCGAGAGGAAACGCCAAGGGTCCCCAGCCTCAAGCTTGGCCTCACACTGAGAAACACACAAAGAACATGCTCCTGTGAGGTTTTATGATGGTGTTCAAAAATATAGAGGGGAAGAAAGACATTGGGGTGCTGGAGCACATCCAGAGGAGGGCAACGAAGTTGGTGAAGGGTCTGGAGCACAAGTCTTATGAGGAGCTGCTGAGGGACCTGGGGTTGTTTAGTCTGGAGAAAAGGATGCTCAGGGGGGACCTTACCGCTCTCTACAACTACCTGAGAAGAGGTTATAGCCAAGTGGGGGTCAGTCTCTTCTACCAAGTAACAAGTGACAGGACAAGAGGAAATGGCCTCGAGCTGTGTGAAGGAAGGATTAGATTGGATATTGGAAAAAATTTCTTCACAAAAAAAGCTGTCAAGCATTGGAATAGGCTGCCCAAGGAAGTGATGGAGTCACCACACCTCTGTGTAGATGTGGTGCTCAGGTACATGGTTTAGCAGTGGACTTGGTTGGCAGTGTTAGGTTAATGGTTGAACTCAATGACCTTGGAGGTCTTTTCAAACCTAAATGACTCTATGATTCTAAGGTGAACATCTCAACACCCTGATGGAAAGGAAAGTGCTCCCATCCATGTTTAAGAGCAGCAGTGCTTCCCCAGTGAGAAAGCTTTCTAGCCATGGACGATAATTTTTGAGGAATAAAGCTTTAAGTTATTAATAAGAATGAAATCTCTTGACCTAGATTTTCTCCAGCTTAAAAAAAAAAAAACATATACACACACAACACAGACTTCCTCTACAAACACAAACATATTACACTCATCATGCAGCAGAGCACTTCAAAACAGATATTTCACAATGAAAACAAAAAAAGGCTTTTTGTGCTCTTCCCTTACCCAGCTTTGTCTAAGAACATGAATACAAATGATGTTTGATTAAAACAGAAACCTGAACCCCAAGCTGCATGTATTTACTTTCCAAAAGCATTTTACAATTTGATTTTCTTCTTGCCTGCTGTGATAATTGATGAAAACTACACAGGGATTAAAATGAGCACAGGTGCATGTCTACATAGTTCAAAGAGATTTCATCTCAAATAATAATACAAAAAAGCTTGAGTATTTTTAGGAGTCGATTTAACATAGCCTACCCAAATAAGCCTAGATTAAAAGTAGGATTTTACAGTCCAGATTTCATGTTACTGAAATTTAAAATGTGTATTTCATAACATATCAGAAACTTTTGCGAGCAGTACCTGATTTACTTGCATTAACAGCCCTCCATATCATACGTGTCAGAGCAGATCTAGAGAAAAAAAAAAGGCACTACAAACAGTAAAGAGCACTAAAATACAATACGAGGGCATGTGTAACAAAAGACATTTGGCACTAAATCAACCTTATTTTTAAGTTTGTGAGAGGTAAAAGGAAAGTCTACAAGCTGAGAATATCTTTCTGCCAACACACAAATCAGCACAAAACCCGTGCTTATTTTCTTTGCCAAATTTATCCTGCTACAGCTGAATCTCAACTTCCTTGCATCCATGAGGTCAGGGACCATTTGAAAAGAAATGCACGATACAGCTAATCTTTGTGTCAGCTCATCATACCTAATGCAAAAAACATGATCTTTCCCATTTTTATGTTCCAGCTTCCTCCAGCAAAGCTAACTAGCATGTTGCTAATCCCAAATTTGTTGCACTACTTTGTTAAACAGATTTAAAAGACAAATGCACACAAATCACACAGGATAAAGAATTTATTCTGTGCTCAAGGCTTACTGCTGAGCTTCTATTAAGAATTGAAAAAAACCCAAACCAACAGCACTTAATTGTATAGAAAACAAATTTATTTGTCTCAAAGGAAGACTCTACTCTTATGTAGACATTTTTATACAACAGCTGCTTTCTTTCCTAAACTACCTAAAACACCGTTCCTACAATAACATATTCAATCTTCTTTCTGAAGCAGAATCCAATATATTTTTAGACCTCTGAATAATAACAGTAGGAGATTACAAATACATGGATCAGAGACGGAAGAATTCCCTTTCCTCCCTTCCCTCCCCATGCAGGGGGAGCAAGCTCATGAGTCCATCATATGGGACACAAGCACTAATCAGCACTTCCTCCCAACAGGCTTAATTTCCACTTAAGCACCTTTTTCAGTAGTGAGAATGAGGAACCCTGGCCATCATTTCACAGAAACACATCAGTGAAATTGTCAACATCTGAAATCTTTCCCAGTGGCCCTGTAACTTCATTTACCTCCATACATTTTTCTGTACATCTTAACCACGGATTTATACTTTTGTAGCGCCCAAATATAAATTAACTCCAACTCCGTGTCAAACATTTTATTGACTTAGTGGTTTTGAAACCCCTGAAGTTTTGACTTTAGATTTTCACACAACCCTCAGAGGACGCACCAGGGCACCAAGCCCAGTTTTTCAATAGATTGGTAAAGAAACTGAAATCAAGACATGAAAACCTGAAACAAAAAAAACCAACCCACCACAAATATATGCTTCTAGTATGTTTTCTTTAATCAGAAATGCATCCTATGTCATTACTACACAACTCAAAAATATTTCTTTTAAATCTGTTAGAACACCAAGAAACTAATTTTCCTGTTGCTTAAACCAGCTTGTATGCTTGCTATTGATTTAACTAATGATGACAGATGATTTAAATAGCTCCCTACATACAAAACTTTCAAGGATAAACAAAAGAAACTGCATAAAGAGGAAATAGGCTTTTACCAATTTCTTGTCAATTAAACATACTGCTGAACAAATTTAGTTGCAAGATCTTGTCTTGGCTAGTAATAAATTTTAGATACAGTTCAATTTTTGCACACCACATTTAAAACTGCAGAGATCATAAAAGTACAAAAAGCAACACCACTAAAAAAATGAACAATTACTTTTCACATTTCACAAAATTCTCCAGGACAGTTCAAGCCCTGAAGACAAAAACTGTGGTTTTTTTTAATTATAGCATATATAATTCTGTACATAAGAAACCATATATATTTACTATAGAGCTTGAAAGTAACAAAGTGGGGACTAAAGCATGCATTGAAAAAAACATAAGACTTCAAATCCAAAATAATTTCGTACTTTCAAATAACCTAAATATAAAATTGCTGTCATTTAGTTTTAATTAACAGATAACCAAGTCATTTTTTCTGCATGAATTTGCATAGCACATTGCTAATTACTACCTTGTGAAGAGTCGGGGGGAAAAAAAGGCATAAATCTTTACATAGTTCATCAACAATAAAAACCAAAATACCACTGTTGGTGTCTTTTTTTTGTGAGAGAGGAAGTATAAATAAAAACATGCTTTTTAACACAGAGGCAACTAAACAGGAATAGGACTGTAAAGTGAATCAGCACAGGAAACCCAGGATTAAGGCTGAAACTTTATTCTAATCCTTCTGTTCACAGAAGTAGCAGTCACCAGGCAGCATGTGGTCTGGGCATGCACCTGCAATACACAGGCAGGATTTAAAAGCACTTACAAGGAGATCAAGCTTTGTCTGAGAAAAGTTTCTCTTTGTCTTAGGAAGTGGAATATCCACCTTCTCCAAAAAACAAACAATAACCACGCACATCAGCTTGTCAGTGATTTTGCCAGGATGATACCTGGATGTGACACATCCACAACCCATCATTCCCGGGGACTGACTTGACAGTTAGGAAAAAGCTCAAGAAAAGACCAAAAAAAAACCAAAACAAAAATCATCTTGCTGTGAACATATTAAACAGTTCAAGTTGATAGTCATACCCCACCACTACTCTGTGAACTTTGCATTACCTTTATGTAAATTCCTGGATTAACTGATGAAGTCTACCCACTTGGTAAAGGTCTTCACAAACTGAGGAGTGGAGGAAGAATCCTTCAAACACAATGGAATTCCCCTAACAATTAAATAATATTATCATTTATCTGGTGCTGAAAAATGACTGGTAAAAGAAAAAGGCTTATCTTTAAATATCATCTTCTTCTGCTTCACACAACCTTTTCTGACACTTTTGTACTACAATATGAAGTGCTGCAGCAGGAAACTTCCGGCTGGGCTTGGCACCTCAGGAATTGCTGCTCTCTGTCTGGGAGCTCTTCTGGTGCACCTGGGAGCTAAATGAACATTCCCAAGTCGACAGACCCATTTCGTATCATGGACAGATTGAGTCACTACTAAAAAGTGCATGGGGAGGGGTTTCTAAATCCTGTGATGATAAGTTTAGCATAGAGTGCAATAAAAACAGAGCCACAGAGACCAATATACTTCCCAGTGCAGCAGCTCTGAGAAGCATGTTTGCCTCTGAGACAGAAGCTACTGCTTTCAATCCTAAGTAATTTTGTCACAAAAGTTTAAAAACTAAAGGAGTAAGAGACGTTTCGATTACATTTGGTGCTGTTTCTCTCGAAGTGGAGTAGAACTGAATTTGGTGAACTATACCCATAAACTGGGTTCAACTCCTGGTAGCCAAATACGGACAATAATAAAACCACAATTCAACACCATGAAGTGGAAATGCTTGTAGGCTACTTTCTGGCCCTTCCCCTCAAGCATATATGACAAGTGGAATGGCATCAGGAGTGGTTTCATACCACCTCATATTCTACCACTAGGTTCTTCTACAGCCTGAAGAGTCAGCTGTGGTCCAGCAACATGTATCACAGAGCAAGGGAAAACTTACTTATTTCCACACACCATATGGATGCTTGATCATTTGCAATCAAGCTACAGGATCACATCACTAAGTAAACAGAATTTTATGGCATTGATTATTATTTTAAAGCAGTCAGATATCAGCTGCTGTATCTGACTATGAAGAAACCGTCACAGGCAAATTAACAAGCTCCTAAAAACTGGAACTCACTGAGCTGATACTAAAAGATATTTGGAGAAATAAAATAGCATTTCAGCTTCCAAACTGAAGATGTTTACATAATTAAGATATGCAAATAAGGATAAACAAAAAGAAAGGGAAAAAAATCTTAAAAAGCTCTGACTATATCTGCAACCATTTTCCTACTTACAAAGCCACAGCCTGACTGACAATCAAGTACTAATACTAATCATTATTTAAAAGTTCATGGTAATTATATAACTTATCCTTTTAAATAGTTTACTGTATTAAATACTGAACAGCTTTATCCTGCATAAAATCAAGCCAAGATACAACAGAGCCCCTTCACTGCAAGTCTCAGTTTTTCCTTTGAAAAGCAAACTCATTATGCTCTATAAAGAAAATAAAGTCTCTAAAAGAAGACTAAATTCTTTCTTTCTCAAAGGCAGGCTCTAAAGAGATTGCATAAAAAGATTTTATTCTTGGCTCAAATATGAACATTTGGGAATCACTACTTTTGAGCAAGGACTCACCCACTTAAAGGCAGAAAAATTTATTTTGAAAAGTAGTGTGAAATTTCAGAGAAAAAAAAACACATGTATTTTGCACTTCCCAGCTTTTGGTACTTTTCCAGTTAAGAAAAAAAATCTCAAAATAACCTCTTCCCCATATAACTGTTTTCTCACAGATGCTGCCAAGCTATCTTATACCACCAGCAAGAACTTCTACAAGGAAGTAACTATTTCCAGACAATTCAGAGGATGGACAGAAAGATAAAAGTAGGAGCGTTTCAGATATTTCAGGAGAGAACCTGGAAGAGAGGCCTGGGAAATATGTTTCACTGGGTGCCCGCCTCATGCTGCCTTGTCACCAGTCTGGTCAGTGTCCTTCAGAAGACATGGGGGAGCAATGCCACAGTTCAGAACTCATGGACAACCTCTCAAAGCACAGGGCAGGGCAAGAGTTTGAGCCCAGCCCTCCCGCTAAGGACTACGTTCCTACCATACCTAACAGTCCTCGGAGGAGCAACGCTTCTCCTTTGGATGCAGACCATGTACTGCAGCTGTTTCCCCAGATTCAGGCCAAACCAGCTGCAGAAAGGAAAAGCTCATCTAGAAGATTAAATCAGGTCCCTACAGAATCATTTAGGACTTTTAAATAAAGAATATTATTTATGTGTGGACACACGTGGACACCATCATGTTACAGAAAGAATACCAAGAGATAGAGAGGAGGATTCAGTCTTCTGTTTCCAAGATGACTCAAGATTACCTGCAGACATTCACATAACGTTTCTCAACTGTTGAGGAATGTTGCAGATCCCACAGCTAATGGTGCAAATCAGAAACCAGATCAACTCCTTTTCCCCATCTCATGCATGCACACTCTCCTGCAAATGTTCTTTCATGTATTCTCATACTGTTTAATGTGAAGGAATTGCTATTTCTCCCTATTTAAGATGCAAAATCTCAACGATGACCTGCGAGTGCTCGGCACGGCTGAGCTCCTGGCACAGCAGCCAATGAAGTCATCTGTGGTTCTCCGTCACAGAACCAGAGGTGAGAGACACCAAAGGATTCAGGAGGGATGGCCAGGTAGATCCTATAGTCCAACCCAAAGGCCAGCCATGCCCTAATCCAGAGGAGAGGCAGGCCAGGCCATGTCCTGCGAGCTCCTGCGGGAAGCCTGAACTTGGGGCACAGCAGAGAGGCTCTGTGCTTTCCAGGGGCTGCCTCTTCCCAAGACCATGGGGAAGCACGGCTGCAAGGTGCACACTGCTGCCAGGACAAGCCCAACACATGCATCCTGCCATCAAGATGGAACGGAGAACTCAGGAAAGACCCAGGCCCTTGGCCTTTGCCTCATTGCAGATGCGTCTCCATGAGCTGCCCTTACAGCAGGAATGGGAAAAAACGGCATCAGATGGCGGCTATTTTGATAACTGCCCTCCAATCACAAGTATCAGTCTCCAGCTAGAATTACTGTACCAGGCACCAGCTCATCTTTTCTTTTCCCTTTTTATTTAAATATCCACATCCTGGAATGCACATAGGAGTAAGTTAAGGCACTTGCATTATATAGGTCAAGTCCTGCCCTGTTCATCTACATACATCAGCATACAGGTAAAAGTACTACAGACATGAAAAATGAAGCATTAATGGTTAGCTCAAATATACATCCTAGGCACTGTTAGAAGGGAAAAAAAAAAACAACAAAAAAAATTTTAAGACAACAGAAAAGTAACAACAGAGACAGTAAGGCAGTACTTCATTTGAATCTTTTTCCCAAGAAAATTTTCCCTTGTGAATAGTTAGATGTATTTTATGAGTAGACAACATAATAAACCAGACATCTTAATTTTATTTCACTTTACATTTTGTAAGCATTCAGGATGAAGACCAAACATATAAATCAAGATAATTCAGATCTGTCTTGGAATGTGATTTTAAATCATCTGAAAACTTTGTGCATGGTTTCCATGTGGAATACATCTCTTTTCATGAAGAACATATCCCTCTTCTTCTCAAGTCAGAAAACAATTGGTTAAAACAAAAACCATCATGTAATTGAGAACATATAAGCAGGTGTGGTTTGTAATTTCTCATCAGGGAAAAGAAGTTCTCCTAGACTTTAAGCTGCCAAAGTCTGTGAAGTTGTGATCAGAGATATCAAAATATTAAAAAAAAAAGACACTGGACAACAACCGAATGACACACTCCCTTCACTGTCAGGAGCCTTCAGAGGTACAAAGCACAAAAGTCACAATTAACCCAGCCATACTCAAGCACTGTAATTCCCTCCTCCATATCCAGCCTCTGCCTCTTCCTTACCCTTGGAGACCACTCACTGTAGGTGCCAGTGAAGTTTATAGGGCAGTGACCACAGAGTTTCTGACATTCTCATTTACACTTTTATTAATTGCCATGCCAGTGAGCTAGTTGATCATGGAAAAAAAATCTAACAGCTGTTCAGCGGTGAACAAGATATACCTCACCTCAGTTCTGTTTATCTTGTCAGAGACCACGGTCTTTGTGATTATGAAAAAGTGAGTTCTGACATTGACTTCAGAAAAATCTCAGCCTAGGAAAATCTCTGCATCTCTGTGTAACTCTGCAAAACAACTTCAAAGAAAGCAAAAAAGAACTTGTGCCCATGCGACTGTCCTACAGAAGAACAAGAGGCTATTATCTCCACTCCAACATATCAATTATTCTAATAACATTACAAGTGACTTTTAGGAGTTCCGTATTCTATACACTGTCTTTTAAGAAGAGAAAGATATTAAGGAAAGAATAGGAAATCCACTTGCAACTCCAGAACTATAATGCAAAAGGGACAATGTGTAGAACTATTTTATTGCTTCTTTCAACTCAGTATATTATGGTACCAAATTACACTTCATTGAAGCCAGACTTCATGGGGATTGTCAGCATTCTTCTGTCTGGTTCAATGTCACGAACAGCCGACATAATTTTCAAATATAACACGGCTTTCACAATTTGCACTAAGTGGAACAAAGTATTCCATGAAAGCAAATCACACTGATTAAGGAACAGGTTTTTTTGCTTCTCATTAGAAGTTCAGCTTTAAATTAGTCGAAGTTTTAGGCATGGGAAAGACGTAGGAGAAAGACTGGAACCTCACAGCAGGCAGCTTTGCATTAGACAGTATCTGTATCACAACCACCATAATACAAGCTGCCTCCTTGCCTTCGTGTCCAACTCATACTGCAATTCCTCCAGGCTTGAACCTGCAGCAACAGGTGACAGCCACTGGCCTGCAGAGCTGCAATACTAACCACGTTCACTGCAAGGGCTTTTTGGATACCAGTCTTTGTCCTTCCAGTCTCTACCTTGTTGTCCCAGCTCAGCTACAACACGTACAGGGAACAGTGTTTTCAGGGAAAATGTTCTGGGCACACAGCGAGCGCGAACAAAGGGTACTGCGAGAGTGAGCATGGATCTGTAGGGTGGGCAGCTCTTCTACTCAGCATCTATGCTGACCCCTCTGAGCAAAATATATAATACCATCCTGCTATTCAGCAGTAAAGCAAGCCTACTCTCACTAGTAGCATTTGATTAGCCCTGACCACAACGACAGCATAGGAGGCAAATATTCCTCTCTGCTCTCTGGCTTAGTAGCACAGCCCACACAATCCAGTAAAATATACAAAGGAGGTGGAGTGTGAGGATCTGATTTCACACTGGGCCAAGGCACCTAATAAAAAAATCTTTTCAGTAACAGTCATCCAGAAGTAATATGGAAATCAAATTAGTTGATTGCAACTAATCAGCAATTAGTTGCAATCTAAACAGCATCATTTGATGTGTTCATAGAGGTTCTTGGATAATGAAAGTTTAGAAGGAGAAATACTATATTTTATTAAACTCAGCATATCTGAGGGACAGGGCCTCTCCCTACAGCTTTTGCCTACTGCATTTTAGGCCAAGTAATGAAAACATTAATGCAGCTTAGCCAGCAAAGCACAAGTTAATTCAGCTTCTATCTCTCCAAAGCCTATAATTCTCTGGTCTAGTCTTCACAAAGAGCACTTAAAAATGTTTCAAATATAAGGTGAACATCCTTATAATCATCCCTGCACATGCCACTTTATGAGAGGTATGAATGCTACCCCAGAAGGCACTGCAGAGTGCACAGTTCTCTTCCCAGGCACTGGAAGCACAAGCAGGTGTACCTGCAAGGTTAGGATATAAAAAGTAAGCCCAGGAAATATGCAGGTTTCACCAGGACACTATGGACAAGCCAGTCATGAGGCAACAGCTGTTTCATGGCTGTGCAGTATCCAAATCACCATGACTGCACAGGCTGCACACACACTGAAGCCCAGCATGACCTATGGAGTTGACCCAGCATGGGCTTTGGGCACAGAAGCGAGACAGCAGCAATGCAGGGCACCAACAGAGGGAATGTCTGGCAAAATTCAAGAGCACCTTAAGATGTGAGGTGCCACTCGAACCCAGGGAGGCCACCATACTCCAAATTCTCCGTATAATGCCTACAAAAGGGGTCCTCTAGGACAGTCCTGTATCAATTCTTTCAGCCCAGCATCTGATTTCTTACTGCTCTTCAGAAGATAAGCCATTACCTCCTGGTGTTAAGGGAGGCCTCCTTATTTTTTCATTCACATTCAGCATTTACTCAGAAAATTTTCCTTCATCCTTGATCCCTCCAGCCTGCATAATAATACAGGTGATCAAGAATAGTAGGCCACTGACTCGATTTCGCATTTTTATTACATTTGGGAGAAAGTCTGCTGCAATAATCTTGTTCTAGCTCATCAGCACTTCTGTTCTTTGGTATATATTCTGGATAAAGCCCATGTAGACAAACCAGCAGGGTGATATTTCACGTAATTCTTTGTCTTTCTGGTCCAATCTCTCATTTAACTCAAGTTTGCTGTCAGTTTCCAGGTTACTAGGTCAGGAGAGGGTGTTTCACACAACTGCTATGTATGCCAGGATGGATGGCTTCACAACTGGGGCTACAGCATCAGAACAGCACAAAGGTGTAGAACCAAGAGACTTTTAGGAATAAATAATATCAAAACCTAAAATAAAATCAGAAAGGCCAAAGAGCAGTTGATTGTCCCACCTCTCAGAACCACAAAATATCCCATTTAAAATTTCGCTCCCAATAGTAACAATGCAAAGAAGCTCTCAGAAAGGTGTGCAGCAAATTATTGCCCCGAATACTACCAATTTTACATTTGCTGAGTGAAAACCATAAGTCTATTTGTGCGCATTTCTGCTATTGCACATTTCATTCATTAAGATGAGAAATTGCTTTTTTAATGCAGTCTGCTACTATTCAGATAGCAAAACAAAGTAATGTCTGGTAGCAGGCTGGCTGGCTTTGCCTTTAGAAGTGGGGGGTTTTTTTCCTCTCTTCCTGTGAGAGGAAAGCTTTTCCCAAAGGATTCAAGCAATTTCATAAAACAAATGTAAAAACAAAGACATTTTTGTTTAAGGACTGAAGGGTTTGTTTTGGTTTAAGGGGGATTGAGAGGGAAGGAAGAGAGAAATGATACTGATCATCTTTCAATTAAACACAGCAAAAAAAAAAGAGTTCTCAGTCCTAAAAGAAATTTGTGTGATAGCACAAACTTGCTATAATAAACAGGCCATCAGAAAATAAATCAGGATTTATTTTCTAAATAAATAATTTCATTTATTTTAGTCACAAGTGAACACCTCAAACGACTACAGCAAAGATCAGAGGAAAACAGCATTTCTCTCCAAATTAAAGAGAACATTGGGCACTCCTATATGCTATGTTTCATTAGAAGTCAGTGTCTACTTTTCCCAACAGTCTATCCAACAGAAGGAAAGTGGGGCGAGGGGGAAAGACCTGAAATCTGTGGTTTTAAATACACAAAGATTTGGGGGATTCACTTCAGCTAGAAGCTCTGAAGTTCGGCCTAACAAGCATCATTCCATTTTCAGGAAATAGGACCCAGTATTACAACACGAGTAAACACCAAACTTGCACAGAAAACAGTGCAAGATGGAGACACAGCACAGCAATAAATAAAGACAAAATTAACTAGAATACCTGAAATCCTTCAGCAAAGCATGTATGGAGACCTTGCAGGAAATCTGAGCAAGCAGACCTTCACATCTGCAAATATTCCCCAAGCATTTGTACAAACACATTGCAGAAATCATACATTGTGGAGCTGTGATTCTAGTTTCTGATTAGCAGATATTAATTAATAGAATTAACTGATTTATCAGTAAGTCCCTACATATTGTATCAAGTTTTATTATGTAGAGAGACGATCACAAGCAATCTTCAGTGACAAAATAACATCTATCCAAATGGAGCAAAAGCAAACCATGAAGTCCCATTCACACTGCCTACCATTTAAATTTACTCAGGATTGACCCTCACTGCAATTATCATTCAGCACCTACAACTAACACACTGGGACAACTCAACAGTAATAAAATTCAGTAATATTGCAGCTCAGGCAAAACAACACAGATAATAATCTTGCAATTGAATACAATATGCACATAGAATGTATCATGTTACTTACTTGTACTTACACGAGCAATTTACAGATGTTAGCAATAAATTTGAATTTTCTAAAATATAATCTTGAAGTACATGGTTGCACGAGAAGCGACAAAAGGTTCTTAAGTAAGATTTTAAAAAATGGTCTAAACTCACTGGAGTTAGACAGGAAGACAACAGACTGACAATCATATCACAGCAACATTAAGTTTTACATATATGAAATAAAGCACAAATAAAATGCACATTTTCACCATAACCATCATCTCAAAAGTGTTCTACCTAGGCATTACCTAAATGATTCTCATCCATCCTAATGTAAACTGCATATATCTATATATGCACATGCATACATGAGAAACAGTTTCCGTGTGGCCGCCTGACCTCCCAAGTAGTAGCATGCACAGATTAACTTGTCAAATAGAGAGAGACAACATACAAAGGTCATTACAAATCCAAAGGTCTGGGTCCACTCATGAATTTGGGTAGTTACTTAAAATAGACTTGTCTAATACTGTGGAGAGGCACTGGATGAAGAAGACAACTCAGACAATACTGGACTCTACTTTATCGTCCCTGTCCAATAGAGTCTTAAAACATTTCCTCCCATTCCTTAATGCAGACTTTTCCAAGACCTCAAATTGTAACAGGAAATTATTTGAGTGATTCTGTTTTTAAAGAACACAGCAAAGCATCAGGAGACAAGGGCTCTGGTCTTTGATTTGCTAAAGACTGTTTGAATTTAGGTTGAATGTCTACCTTGTAAATATGAAATAACTTTTCCACCTCATCCATTAGTATTCGGGACTTGAAGGCTGTCAAGTAAAAGATGTTATAATGCCCAGCACAACCCTAGTCTCATCTTTTTTAACGATGCACCCAACACTTGTATAATAGAGCAATAGCAGTAAATGAAAAATCACAGTAAGCAAACAGCCTAATAATGCACGCTAAAAGCTACCAGGACAATAAATCCAATTTTCCCTGGGATTGCTAAATTATTCTTCTGATGGCTCAACACAATCTTTTCACAATTACTTCCTATGGGGCATGCTGACACATTGAGTTCATTACATAGCTCCTCTTTAAAGAAAAAAACACACAGGCTTTTAAAGCAAACACCTAAAATTCAATATTTCAGATTTTTAATAAACTATGCTGGAAAGGAGTCTGCAACTGGATTATTTCTAAGGAAGTAAGACGCTTGCCTTATAAATTCAAAATAAATAGACATAAAGCAATATCAAGATATTGATCTTGCTTTGATGTATAAACACACTCGAAGCACCTTATTTTTTCAATGGTTCCTCCCAAAATACATTCCCACAGGTGATATATTCTTTTTTCTTTCTGAAGTCATCTCAAAACTCCCAGAAGTTTCACTGGGCATACAAAGACCAGCTACAGGAGAGCTTACAAACAGACAGACTCTGATACTACAGCCAAGATCAAACTAAGTCAACACGGCATAGCCTTCAAACCACACGTGCCATCTTCACACTTTCAATGGGGCACATGCCTCTTCACTGCGTACCAGTCAAGTCTTCAACAGCGTCACTAGAGAAAGCGTGTCTCAACTGGCACAGCTCATACCTCAGTTTCTTCCCAGTGGTTAGGCTGCAGCGGCCTTTGCATAGCCCAGCACCAGCGCCTGGGTCAGGTAATGCAAAACTAAGCCACCGACAAGCACACATTCCCCCAGCTGGGAGCCCCGACCACGGGTCTTCAACAGCCCTGCACTTCATCTACCGCACAAGGCTCTGCCCAAGTCCCTCCTCAGGCAGTGCCTCCTACTCCTCCTCCCAGGAGCACAGTGTCCAACAAGAGGACGCAGCCGGTGCCGCTAAACACTCCTAAGACCAGCGAGCATGCAATCAGGCACAGGATAAATATGGGCACTCACTCAACAGGAGAACATACCCTTTTATTTATTTATGGGTGCAAGTCAGCCAACCCGACCTCCAGCCTGCATGTCCATTTATGCATTTTCTGTCTCACACATATTAATTTGTGGTTATCGTTAATATTTTATGACTTAATCTTGATTCCACTCCATTATGCACTAAAAAGAGTACAAAACAGCTACTAATGTCACAGATAAGTGTTTTTACTTGCTATAAATTCCATTCATCATCACGTGACTAGACAACACATGCTCCACAAAAATAAGTGCTTCTGCTCATCACACCTCCTTTACTGAAGTGACTTCTATTTCTGTTGATTAACTGTGAACACCAAAGCATAAAATATGGCAGCTTCAGTTGCCTGAATTGCTCAATTCCTGGACAGTCACATGCAAACTTCAATACTTAGCTGGGACTCAGGAGATGTACAGCTAGGAGGGCATCCAAAATCTGACAGTAAGAAAACTCCTTTCAAATTCCCCATGTACATTATTCTTGTACTCATTCACCAAATTATCCTTCTGTACATCAAGTTTTTAATCCAAAATCACAGATGAATCTTCAGTTTATGACCCTTCCTCTCCTCCAAGAATTTGCCCCAGGGAATTTCTAAGCAGCTGCTATCTCCCATCTCTGCCATTACTAAGACACAAAAGCCAGAGTAGTTTAAGTTTTGGTCTCTCATCTTACTCCAGACTGTTCACACTACATGATCTTTGTAGCCTGGATGTCAAACTACGTGTTCCACTAGGATTTAATATTTTCTGTACATAAGTGCCCAGAACTATGGGCAGTATTTGACACGAAATCTCCCTAACGCCTTGCCTAATAACTTGTCTATCTTCACTGAAGAACTCTTCCTGAGCATCACATTTGCTCTCATTTCATAGTCAGTATCAAATAAGAGTCATCCCTGTTTGACTATGGCAGTCAGGCCTTTTCCTTCAAGCCTGTTTTAAGGGATGACTTGCCAGCTGATAGCAGATGTGTTGCTAATAATCACTCAGTAGATAACTTCGCTTTTAGACCTATTTAACTTCCTGTCATTCCTATTGTTTCAGTCATCACAGACATTCAATTCTTCCTGTGCAATAATCCAACCCACCTCGGTGCTGACTACGTTTCCCAACTTTGCCTCATCAGCAATCATCCTTTTCATATAGTTATTTCAGCCAGTGTGGTGAAGTAAAGAGACCAGCTCCCCACTAATATTGATGCAGGGCATGAATGATTCCTTTATTCATGCAGGAAAACGCACAATTTCTCCTTCACGAGACACCTCACCATTCTTCTGCTAAGCCCCACACTTCCAATTCAGTTATTTTTTGGTGTATATACATTGAACTGAAGCCTTCTGCTCCTGTTGTCTAGGACATTCAGTATTTAACCAGTAACAATATGACTTTAGTCTTTCATGACCTAATTGTGGCAAATACATGATGCATTTTATCCTGTTTTCCACTTAGCTTTGTATACTTAATTATTTTTTCCATTCCCAATTTGTTTTAAATCCTTGAATTCTACTGTTACCAGAGTAAAAGGTGTGACGATTTCATTCTCTTAAAATAAATGGAACTATACATCTTTTGCTATCTTGCTATCACAAGTGCTACATTCAACCTAATAGATAACACCCAATTCTATTTTTTTAACCTGGTTACAGTGCCCTGCACCAACTCTTTCAAAGCCCAAAAGCAAAGACCCTTAGACTTAGTTTGACTGGGAGTAGACATTTACTCTGGTCATCTCCATTTGGCACCCTATCTTTCTCCCATATTCAAATCCTCATCTGTATCTAAACAACTAAAACAAGAACTGCTAATTTTAGAGGTATCAAGCATTTTTCATACAGCCTGGTCCTCACAACATCATAGCCAAATTCTCTTCTCCTGCTCTTTTGGTTTTTTTTTTCCCCTTCTTCATCTTAAATTTCTTCATCCTCTAGCTTTTGGCAATTCACATGCTATCCCTGCAGTTTCTGCTCTCCGGCAATCAATCCCCTCCCTTACTTCATTCCTTTTAGGTTTTCTGGTAACTTGCAGTATCTTATTCTCACAGCAAGGTCCACAGCCCCACTTGGCAAGCTTTTCCTCCTCCTTAAAATGCAGTTTCCAAGCAGCTATTGTACCTTCCACTTAAGACAGTCCAAGCCTTTTTTTTTTTTTTTTTTAATTTAAACCTCCAACTCCTACAGGCCTTTAGCTCTGCGGACAACACAAACTAGTTCTCCTAACTTCTCAGAACTTGCCCTACTAAAATAAAGCTTCCTTGAAAGAAAAACACTTCGTAATTGACATATACTTACCCTTCAGTTTAATTCAAAATTATTAACTTGTGGCTGATCAACACATGTGCTTGAGGCCTTATGGAAGGGAGCCATAATCCAGCAGCGGAAAACAAGACACACTGTCAGCCAGTGGGAGACCAGAGATGTTCCAGAATTTAAAGATACGCCCTCTAGTTCTGGGCAGGCTGTAAACATAAGCCTTCATTTACTCTGCACTCCACTAAAATTAATGGCCAAAATCTACCCTATGATAATCCGGTGTACAGACTTCTAACTTAACTAGTCAGCACTGGGACACATACTTACAAAAGCACATTTGAGAAACACCTTCCCTTTACACAGGAGCACACTATCCAAAACGTGCTTCGTAGCTCCGAGCAATCAAAACATGTTTGCAAAGCTGCGTCCTATAATTTGACTCAGTTTTGCCTCAGTAAATCAACCTGAGGCCTCCAGATTTCGAAGCATAAGTATGAACCTTTAACAGAAAACCATCTCCCATCCAATGGAAGACTGCACCTATATTAAGTGCAGCAACAATTAGATCCTCAGCACGCCCACCACAAGCCTAGGAGGGGCAGAGAAGGAGGGTGCTGGTGGCCAAGTGCTACAACACAGAAAGAGCCTCTCTAGGAAAGTGACAGTGAATGACCTCCACATGAATCTGGAAAACATGGTTTTCCTCTTAATTTTAGCATGTGATACAATTTTCTTAACACGGATGCACTGGCATGAAGGCAGTCCAGGCCTTCTGTGCAGCAGTGAACTTGCTGGCACAGGCTATCAGTCCCATCGAGGCAGTAAATCACACTTACCACCACATTCCTGGTATGCCTGCACCTACACGGCAGTGCACAGGCACCTGCCTGCTGCCTCCTGAAACCCAGAGGGGAAACTCAGTACCTCAGCATGAAATATCAACTGACATGCTAAGTTACTAACCCACATGAAATGGGGGCCCTGAAAGGGCACACAGCTCTGTCAGCTCCAACAGCCCCACCCCACGGCGAGGGCTGCCCACCGTCCATGGTGGTCTCTGCATCCACCTTCCTTGGCCACCAACACCACCATGTTCATCTCCCCATGGAGCACCTCCATGCTGCTGGTACCTTCTGCTCTCATAACAAGTCTCACCAGTTTAATCCAAACCTTTCCAGCAGTGGGGTGGGTGTTCTGCAACCCTCCAATTCGGGGAGCATAGCACTGGACACTTGGAAAAAGCAATTCATTGTTAGCTATGCACAAGGAAATAGCATCCTACCTTTTACTCCAGGAGTGCTTAAAAGTGTTTTATCCTGTTAATTCTAGGTCAGATGAGCGTACGTGTGGTATGGATTACACTGCCCCTTTTAGAGCTCTCAACCTTTTTAAATAAGTAGGACACTTAACATTAGATGCACACCAAGCTGCACACCTCGTGTACACCACACACCAAGATCTGCCAGTAGGCTTTAAGGCACAACTAAGGAATAGTTGCTTTATAAAGCATGGCTCTCACAGCACACAACTACAAATGTGAAATAATTTATAAATGCCAAGTCTGACCCTGTACCACATTAAATCCATACAGGTGTTTTATAAAAAATGCCTGTATTGGACGAACTGAAGTGACCTTTTGCAAAGCCACCTAACAAATCAACAGCAGATTTACAAACAGTACAAGTATTTACAGTTGAGGGATAAAAAGTTCTACATTAAAGATAAAAGTTGTCCTGATGTTTACAAAATGCAACAGCATTGTCATTGCAAGCACAAAGAAGATGTTTCATCCTTAAATATGTGAGTATCTAGAGACTTTAAATACGAGGAAGAATCAACATCCAAAGTACCATAAAATTCAAGCTTAAAAAGTTCACGCTACGATTCACTGGAGATGTTAATTCACCAGTGCCAGGTCTTTGCAAGTTTTAACCTTCTTCTCTGCACTATGAGCTGCCATATATATTGGACCCTTAGACACCAGTAATCCCTTTGCTTTCCCTCCTTTTCTGAGGGAAAGATGCCTTGTCTGAGCGAGGGAAGGAGGACGAGGAGGAAAAAAATCCAACACGTTTAAGTAAATTACCTTTTGGACAAGCCTCCTTCCCTCACCCAGCTAAAGTTTTCTTAAGGTCAGATTAGCACTCCGAAAGGAGAGCAGGCGCCGGCAGGCCCCTTGGCAGGCGGTGCTGTGACAGACGCGGGGCAGACCCAGGGGAGGCAGCCATGTGCTGAGCCCCGCATCCCCGCGAAAGGGCATCCCGGGAGGAAGTTCTCACTTCGCACCGACTCGGGGAAATAACTCGGAGGAGTCCAACAGCTATCGCTTCCAGCGGCTTTCTCCAGGGCCATATGTTTTCTCCTGCCGTTAGCGAGGCATTTCGGAGGAGCCAAACCGCCCTGCCCGCTCCGCCGCGAACCCGCTCGCGGGCTGAGGGCCGGAGCCGCCGCCCCAGGGGCGGGGGGCGAAGCCGGCTCGGCCGGTGGGGCACCACCCGCGGCACCCACCCCGCGGGGCT
>VZTD01000739.1:1283984-1326045 GCA_013397725.1 Rhagologus leucostigma | reverse complement strand
GGAGAGCTCCGGGCGGCGCTGGGCTCGCCCCTTCCCCGGCCCGCGCCGCGCAGAGGGGACCCGCCGCTGCCGCCTTTGTTCGGCCGAGCGGCGCCGGGAGGGGAGGGCGGCGGGTGGCGCGCCGGGCGCTTCTCCCCCACGGAGATTGTTCCTCCGGCACTGGCAGGCGCGGAGCTGCTTCACCGGAGTTAATTTGGGTCTCTGATGAAAACTCCTCCACCTGTGCCAAACGCTGCTCGGCATCCAGCACTGAAGTCAGCCTACGCGCGGTGCTTCAGCTGCCTGTTTATGCCTCAGGAGCTGACTGGTGACTCCTCTTAAATTAAGGGTGGGTTTTTTATTGCTCAGGGTGGATGGTATCGCGAAGATTGGTTTCTTAGTATTCTGTGTTTGGCAGCCACCAAGAAGTATTGAAAAACGAATTTCAGATACACCTTTACCCCATTATCTGTTGTAGGTCACAGATCTTTTTCCAAACGTAGCTGCTCATTTGCCTATTGATCTACATGTCCAGTTAAGGTACCTTTTTCAAAGCTTTTTTTTTTTTTTGGTCAGTGTACTTCAGTGCTCATCATATAAATCTCCTCTAAGCTTACCGGTTTAGTCATTCAGTTCAGGTACCTGAGGTCAACACATGCAGGCCTGTCATGCCACTTAAAGCAGTAGAAGGGGGAGAATTTCCCCTGATTCACATCTAACTTAGAAGAGACTGACAGACTTAAAAATATCCTTGTATGAGGCCCTCTCTGAAGGATAGTTAGATTTCAGTCATTTGCATGGAGGTGGAATGAGCAGTCACTGTATATACACAAGTGATCTTCTAAGAAAGCAGCAGCAAAACTAGACTACCCTAGGGCTGTTAAAACCAGGCATAAACCCTAAGCAGGCTCCTTTAAAAGGTCTTTTCACATAATGTTCATTAAGCCCCAACAGTTAAAAGATCCCACCTGGGAGCTCTCACTTTGCAGAGTTCTGCTTCCCAGACTGAAAGGGGCAGAGCAGCATGGGGCCTTAGATGCTAAGCCAGCTCCTCAAGTTTAGTGCTACACCATGTTGCATTTTTGTGCTCCAAAGAAGCAAGTGATTTATCAGTTCCCCTAGCTATTACCTAGAAATTTTCTGCATGGTCCATGAGGTATGTGAGGAAGGAGAGGAACCTGTGGCATGTGAGCTCTTCCACAATCATCCACAAGGACCTTCTGCATCCTGCACGTGTTAGCATAGCTGCATCAGAAAAAGGGAATGAAAAGTATGTGAGTTTGAACCTTTACTCCTGTAGCTGTATTGTGGGGGAGGGGGAGGATAACTTTTTTGTTTTATCTTAAAACTAAAAGATTATGTGCTTGGGGGTAAAAAGCCTGAAAATGTAAAACAGTGTAGTAAGCATGAAGAAGCCTGCCGAGGACATCAGGCAGCCTTAAATAAAACCAGTGTTCTAGAGGTGTAGGATACATCCTGCTTCCTAGATGCTATCGAGATCTGCTTGCTGCATTATGCACTAGGGCCAGAAGCCAGCCATCAGCCCTGCAGTGTGTGCTGAATGGAGCCTCTGCCACTCGATGACGTAGTCATTTGTCGCATGTTCAATCCACAGGCACCCCACCTCTTGTGGCCAACTTTTACAGGATGTGCATTTTGCCATTCATTCTTTAGGCTGGATGTACGTAGTAAGGGGAGGACTAGGTAAATGCAACTGTAATGTTCTGGCCAGAAAATTTCCCACCTCCTAGTCAAAACAGAGGCTCATCAATATTTTAACTTCAGATCAACATAGAGACATTTGCTAAAGCCTAAGTGCATGTATAGCAGTTCTGTTGTGTCCTTTCTGACAAACCAAGAATTGTGGAGTTGTTTCTTACACTACTACCTGGTAAGTTTTTCACACCCAGGCATCAGATGATGGATAGCTTTATTAAACTATGCCACACTGTGCAGCTGCTGCCTCTGGGAAGAAATATGGAATAATGCAATTAATGCCTCACATTGTAATATAGCTACTAAAATATGATCTTTGTTCTTACTGTCGAGATTAGTGACAGAAGCCTCAGACAGATGACCAACCCACTGAAGCAGTGGTGAGAGGTCCTCCCACTGCAAGGCGAGCTGCAGCCTTGAGCTCATCATGAACACCCATGGACTTCATCATGTGCCAGATTGCTTTGATGAAACCAGCACCCTGGCCCTAAGATGACATTTAAGGATACATTAAATGGTTATCCTTGTACACAAATCTTTGCATTTTGAGACATTATAACCCCTGATTTATAAATCATATCTAAGACAAGCAACTAATTTTATAAACATGCACATACCTGATTAAACTTGCTTCATAAGGCCACTCAATAGGAGTAAAAATTGTACATAAGAAATTGTGTTGTCTGGAACTAAGTCAAGAACCCCTGGAAATGAACTTAAAATTATCACATTCCAGACTTATTTCTTCTTTGTGCTTTCCGAATAACAGATTATTAAAAAAATGCATTAATCCTGTCAGTCCATTAAAATATTACACAACTTTCAAAAGGTTTTGAGATAAAAAAATTTAAAACCCTGCCTATTGATCATAACTCTCTTCCTAAATCCACATTCTTATAAGACCAAGAATAAAGCATTTGTTGCTCTAATCAATAGGTTTACTCAGAAACAGCTGACACCACTTAAAATTGTGTTAATTAACACAGGTTCTCAAGGTCCAGTTCTAATGCAGACAAGCTGCGTCCACCTTAAACAGAGCCCCGTTATTGTTCACGCTGCTTGAATCTGCCATTAATAGTAAGTCTCCATCTCACAGCTGCTGCTAAACCTAAGGCCTGCTTGCATTCAAAGAGGATTTCAGTTGTAGTTTGGCACAGTATATGCTATTCACAAAGTCACCTGTAACTGTAAGAATGACTGAGAACAAAGCCACTCATTTTCCACTTGTTAGCTCTAAAATCCCTGCTGTGAGAAGTTTGGGGTTTCAATATGTCTTCCTTGTGTAGACTTACATGTAATGTTCAAATACATTCAAAAATGCAGACTGCTGCCTGAATTACTGTGGCACTCAGGCTGAATTAGCCACAGCAAGTCAAGTATGGAGTGGTGTAGCCTTCCTACCTGCCCCTACTCTTGTAGGGTGTATTTATCTTGTAAATATTCTCTCCAGTCTACTGACCAAGAGGTGTGAGCTGGGGTCAGTGACAAGCTCAGCAGACCAAACTGTAACCTGTGTCAGCTACACCCTCACCAAGTATTTTAGTGTACTTGGCCTTGGTTAAATCCATTAGTGAGGCATGCACATGATCTCTGATGGTCAACCTGGTCTGCCTGCTCAGCCTATCCAGCCATCGCCTCAGCTGTGCTTGCCGAGGTGGGAGTGAGATGGCCAGACAGAAGCACCACTTTGGCCACCACAGCTGGATCAGCCTGTGCCTGCACATTACTGAGCTGCATGTACACATTCAACAAAGCTCAGTGAGCAGTATTTCACAAAAAAAGGCTGAGTTCTCCATTCCTACCCTCATGTACATCCAGCTGCTCACACAAACAAGGTGGTGCAGGACACTCTAGTCCTGTATTTGCTCTGGACAGTATTATATAAGTTGGGGGGTTTTTTACTTTGATTATAAGCTTTGTAGAAAACGTATGAACGACATGTTACTGGAGGCTATAAATGGTGCAGGTATTTAGGAGTGCTGGGAAAAGCATTTTCTCAGTATTGTTTGAAGCAGGGGGCTGATAACAAAGGAGAGGTGTTAGTCATGCTGACCCATTCTTCTGGTGCTCAAGAACAGGGAGAAACAAGCCAGAAACCTCCTCCTCAGCTTCTTGAAGGTCTCAGCACTACTTGGAATCATATAATGGTTTATGTTGGAAGAGACCCTTAAGGTCATCCAGTTCCAGCTGCACTACCATAAGCAGGGATACCTTCCAGTAGAAAAGGTTGCTCAGAGCCCAATCCAACCTGGACTTGAAAATTTTCAGGGATAGGAACCTGTTCCAGTGCTTCACCACCCTGATAGTGAAGAATTTCTTCCTTATCTAATCTAAACCTACCCTCTTTCAGTTTAAAGCCATTACCTTTGTCCTATCTTTAGGACTGTTTATTTTCCAGTTTTGGAAGGTGTGTGGAGGTAACGCCAGCCAAAATGAAGGAACTGAAAGATGTGAGGCCCTGACTATGTCACTTGACATCCTGCCTCAACCCATGCAAGCAGAGAAATACAGACACATCTGCTCCTACATACACCTACTTAGAGAACACAGACCCATTAAAGCTGAGCCAGACAGATATCTTTTCTTTAATTAGCTTGTCCTTTTAAGTGTCCCAGGAAAATTATTATAAGAAATACCATATGATTGCCCAAGAACAAATGAGATATGCCTTTAAACACCCTTTATTACTAACATTGCATAAGCATTCCAACAATCAAATCTAACAGTTTGTTATCATAGTTGCAATCCCTTTGGCTTAGTAGCAGCAAGATGAATAGCATGTCATATCTCTTATCAGCAAATAGCTGCCTGCCTTTGTAAACAAAACTGTCAAGACTGATTCTCCATACACATTTGCAAATTATACTCATCGGTTATGTGTCTTGCGGCATACTTAGTGTGCTGCCAAGGGAATGCTACCTTCACATCAGTTTTATATGTTACCAACATCATAATATTGCCAAGGAACAGGTAGGTACCTTGCCAGCTACGGCTTGAATTCGCCAGTGTCTCCTACAGATCCCCGATGAAAAACCTACTTATTATCTAGCTTAGAAACATTCAAACCTAGCACATAAATGAGAAGCATATGTGATATCCTGATATTCAGCCTGCTCCAAAGAGCTCTGTGTCCTCATCCCAGCACCAGCATTTTACTTACTGTCTGGCCAGAAGGAATTCAATTCCTTGTCTCAGTTTAACTGTATGCAATATGATAATAAAATCACTTACTTAGTGGTGAAGGAGAGTAAATTAGTTGTAATGTGTACCCTGTGCTCTAAGGTTATAGAGCAAAATATGAACTTAGTACTATAAGTTCAACCCACCCCACTCTCTGACATTTAATGTTTTCTGAATTTTATTTAATCTGCATAATAAATGCAGAGGACAAAATTAATAGTCACTGACATTTTTTAAAGGGAGAATTCCCTTTTTGTGATTTTTATACGGAAAAACCTCTGACCATACCACATTAACAATAATATAAAATACATTAAAATACTGGTACTAAAATTGCTGTTATTTTGTTGCTTTCACTTCCAGAAGTAGGCTCATTTTTCATATGAAAACAACTATCATGCTAGTTTTGACATTTTATGTTAATCATGTGTAATAAAGTAATGTCATTTCAACAGAGAATTCTAATTAGTTGCCAGTAACACAATATACTCTTGTATAATCACAGATTTTGTGTGTGAGGAGAACTGCCTTGTTCTCATTACAGGAACTAAAACCACAGAGCATCACATTTCTCAGTATTGTACCAGAGGAATGTAGGAACACACTCATGACCACATTAGGGAATGGCACTAACAGCAGAATCAGTAACAGATACGAAATGTGATGACACTAAACTGCGGATCATAATTCATCCATGGAAAAAGCCCCCACCCTACTCCTGTGCTCACATCAGCCTGCAGCACTCTGGCTGTTGCACAGCTCTCAAACACTGGGGCAGGTGTTTCTTCTCTTCAGCTAATCAAGCCAGCATGGGAAGTGATGCTATCAAGGAAGTCTGGATCAGAAGGGGAGATGAGAAAGATCCAGCAGATCCTGTAGCACCCAGTAAACACTAGGGGAGAGTGACTACAGGAGTCATTTATTGCCTGTTGTATGGCTTTCTCCCTTAAATCCCAGGAGCTAGAAAATTTGAGGGAGGTCAAAATTGCCGAGTGTGACTGAGTATCATCCAAGCCAGCTGAGTTGCAGTGTGAATGAGTGTGAATAAACCCAAAAGCAGTGGGATCTGATTTCAGGGTCTCTCCATTATTTAAGAGTTGTGTGAGGTGCAGAACTAGCTCAGAATAGCATGAGGAAAATGGCAAAACAACACACCAAGTTCCCAAGAACTGAACATGGTTTGGATTGGTAAATCATTAATCCAGAAAGTGGTGTTTGTTTTTTCTTTCTGAAAAAAAGCTTGATTTAGCCTTTTTTAAAGATGTAATTACTTTTTGTTTTCCTCAGAAAAGAGGATTAGCTTTACAAGGATCTTGAGAGCAGTTAAGGAAAAAAAGAAGGAATATTAAAAGACGAGAATGAATTGATTTATATGTAGAAATTAATAACTTGTTTAAACAACTATGATATATCAGAATTAAATTAATCATAATGTTTATTTCATGATATCTCTTGTATCTGTACAATTTTCTAAGTATGAGGACAGTCTGCTTGTATTGAAGTACTTCGCAGTTACAGTAACACACTAATGTGGCAAGCAAAAATCTTAGTCAAAGTCTGAAATATAAGGTTAGCATATGAAACCTTGTATGCCTTTACAGTTATGCGCATGTTTTTTCTAGTGTTCAGTAAAGCACTCTGCTAGAAGGACCAGATGCCTCTTTCTCAAGGACTTCAACTGTAAGAATTTCTGCTCTGAACCAGCTCTTTCCTGGTTTTTTTCCAGTCTACATCAAGAGGGGTCCAGAAGACTGATGGTTTTAACTTGCATGAGAAGTTTCACTTCCCCTTTGGCCTAAAGCTGGCAGCAGCACTCTCTCCCTACCTCTGCACCACAGCTGATGTGGGATCCTACCAGGGCACAGGTTGAGTTGCATCGATGCCCCTCTATGGTGTGGTGTCAGAGAGGGGTTATTTTAAGCAGTTCGACTATGCAGCAGACTATGAAACTACTCCACTTTCCAAGCCTTGCTTTTTCTTTCTCACTTGGCTTCTCCTCCAGGAATAACTCAGCAAGCAGCACAACAGGCAGCACAGCATGGCCTTATGCATTGTCTAACCCCAAATGTGCAATGCCACCCTGACACTTACCTGCAGCGTTCCTCCGACGGAGCTGCAGCTGCGTCCCAGGCACTGCTACTCCCAGGCCCTGCTTTGAAGAATGCACCAAATACCCTGGCAAGGGCAGACTGGAATAAAAAAAAAAAGGAAAAAAAAAAAATCAATCCGTGTTGCTGCATCCGAGCTGCTCAGAAGGAGCTTGCCACCCCCCAGAGTTATCAGCTCTTGCTGTTAGTAGGTATGTGACCATACTTATATAGAGCATGTGAGTAGGGACTGTGTCACTTTCTATGCTGGCTATTCCAAGAGCTTCTTTTGACAGCTCAAACATGAAAAGATTTGTTATTTTTTGAAATGTAATGGTAGAGGTTTTAGACTTTGGGCCAGAGTGTCAGCGGAGGCTCTTTGGTGATGTGTGCATTGGAAGTGACAAGCAGTGAATAACTGACATCAGGCATAAGTAATATTTGTAGTCTGACTTTGATATGTTATTCTTTAAAAAATCCAGTCTGTAAATACAGTCTACATTTGTTAGCTTGAAAGGCAGGAAAGGGGATGAGTGCAAATACAGAAGAGAGAAATGAATAACCGTGACAAGGAGAAGAAGCAAGCAGAAATAAGCTGATAAAGATAAAAAGGAGTGGGATTATTAAAAGAGAGAATATAGACATACAAATGGATCAAAACTAATATAAAATTGCTAAAAAGCAGGAGAAAAATTGAAGATTAAAGGAATCAGAGTGTAACAGATCAGGAAAAAGAAAAAAGTGTTTATAAATTCTAGTCTGAATTCCTACACACAGCCAATAATGACTTCAGCACCTCATGAAATAAATGTGTTTTTGTAAAACAGGTATGTGATGAAGTCCCATCGATTGTGAGACACTGGTTTGCAAGTAAAAAGGATTCTGTAAAATTATTTAAAATATACAGCAGAAGCAGGGAGGGTGATGGGTATGTGTAGTGTAGAAGCAATTTGGATGGTGATGAAGTCACACCATAAAACAAATATTATGATTAACCCCCATAAGAACAATGCAGTTTTTCAGCTAGAAATTACTTATTCCAGGGAAGACATTTGAATGAACTTGTGGGGCTCTTTCAGAGACTCTAGTAAAGCCAGTGACTGTATTTTCATTCAGATTTTTGCTTTTCTTTGTTAATTATCTGTAGACTAGAAATGGCAATGAGACCAGTAATCTATAAGATGATATGTACTTTTCCTGAGTTCTTTATTCACACACTGCCCTTTATTTTCTTTGAGAGCAGGAGCAGGTATAATCTAGCAGGGAACAAATCTTTGAAATCATTGAAGTATCTTCCAAAAGGAGATATTTTACATCAGAAAAACAGGAGAGAGACATGAGGGGCTTCCAGAACAGGTCAGTGGCTGAAGCAGAGTATCAGTTCCCATGTGGTGACCTCATTATCACTCCCAAACAGCACTTTTACATAGAAGAGTTGTCAGATAAAAGTTCACATCAGTCAGCACACTTTTTCAACTTACTGAACATAACAACAGGAAGAGTATGCAAATCAGCATGTTTAAATAGCATAAATCATGGAAGAGACACACTGTCTATCCACAAGAGAAAAAAAACAACAGGATTTTAATATTATGTTAAGGAAGTGGAGCATCAACTGCCTCCTTTCTGTACTCGGCTGCTTATAAGACTTAGTTGCAGCAGAAAAGCCATGCATTAAGCTTTTACAAAGGGATGGAGCCAAGACTGGGTAGGGTATGGCAGGGTAGGGACTGCAGTCAGCTCCACTTGCAGAGCAGCCACAGGTGCTAAACAGCCTCCACACGTTTGCCTTTCCACAGCTGGGAATGGAGACGCCACCTTTGAAAACATCCTGTCTGTGCTTCTGCTCCAGGAGCTGAATAAATATTTGTTATTTCCTCATTTCACAGGCCCTCTGCAAAATGTTATTATAAAATGTGTAAATTGTCAGGAAATCTTGGCTAGAAGGCACTACACACAGCTAGGCATGTAGTACCTTATTATTTAATAGATTAACTGGAGGGTTTGTATATTGCTTACTTGATTGCTGAGTGCAGCAATGCAGGTATTTATTTTACACCAAACAGATCTGTTGTAGGTTTGTGGAAATGGCAATGTCTTCTAAATTTATCTTTAAAAGGGTCTGCAAAATAACTATGAAAGAGCGGGGGTTTTTTTTGAGGAAAACAACACACTGCGAAGATATGGTGTAGCATTATAGTTACGTTACAGAATTTGAAAGTATAATTTACAACAAAAAGTTGTCAATAAAAATTTTATTTATTCTTTAAATAAACTTATTTAAATTTTTAAAATTTTTGCTTATTCTTTCTTTTCCAGAATTTCTGAAATTACTCCTAAAGTCATTCCCAGTTATTCAAATGGCAGATGTTTTATTAAAGGTACCATATACTGGTATATATCCTACTTTACTCATCAGCCATTTTTCACTAGCAACAAGGAGATTTTATGTGAATGAAATGGGAACTATTGGTGCATGTGAAGAAAGATTGGATTCTTGTGTTTTATACCCCATTAAAAGAGTCCTAATACAAGTCACACTGCAAGAAGACCACTGTGCAATATTTAAAGGTATATTGTCACAAATTACGTATATGGAATTTTACTTACAATCATAATTCCTAATTTTGCAATGTTTAATACAGATAGAAAGCACAGCCTAAAATAAAACATAATTTTTCAGGTGTGCCTCCAACTTAATTTGTGTTTATTTCATATTTTCAGTAATAGACTTCGACTACCACTCAAGCGTTTCCCTGATTTTTGGTACCAGGTGTATGTAATATTCATAATCACTTAAAAAACATGGAGAGAACACTGTTAACCTTTAGGGAAATATTTATTTGTTGTTAATGCTGCAGATTTAAATTTAAGCATGTATTCAAGATGTGCATTCAGCTTCAAATAGGTTCAGTTTTACATTAAATGAAGTTTCTTAAGAGGTATGTAAAATACTTAAGAAGGCTGCATACAGCTGATTTGAAGGAGAAACATAAACAAATGTTCTTGTCTACTAAAGTTTCCAACTTTTATTTACTGTCTGCCTCAGTATATTATGCTCTACCTTACTTGGTTTTGCAAAGCTGTTATTAATATGATTTATTCATAAAATAAAGTGACAAAACTATGTTGCTAATCCTTCTGACTCCATAATAAATCATTGCTTGTTTGCTGCACTCTAATATGTATTTTCAATAATGCAGAAACAAGTTTAGGTCCTTGAGTAATAAAAGTCTCCATGTAAAGCAACAGCTCTTTGGCAAAAAAAAAAAAAAGGGATCTCATATCTCTCTAAAATCTCTTGCACTTTGAAAACTTTTGGGGCTTTCATGTGTGAGCTTTGCAGATGCCAAGCTGTTTCCCTTCACGTTCTGTGCATTGCTGTGCAGGGTCATTAAACCAGCAAGAGACAGCTTGGTTTTGTACCCACAGAATGAAGGACGGGGGGAGCAACACATGCTGTCTTTTGCCTTTTTGTTAAATTTGAGGTTGATTTGTAGCAACATCTACTTCCTCTTGATGAAAGGAATTTAAATATACCAAGCAGGAAAGGTTGTACAACTGTTGAGTACATTGTGATTAGTCCCCAGTGGAGTTTTTAGAAGCACGAAGCACATTATATTAGATGGATAATAAGTTAAGACTTCCTCTTTTTAAAAATTTTATTCTTTCTTTTTTATTGTTATTGTATTGTACATATGGAGCGTGTTAAACTTAACGTGTACCTTTGCTAAAAATACCCAGTGTTCAAAATACAGTCTGAAGTTAGAAGCATTCACCTCTGAATCGCTGTCCTACATTATGCTACAAATTGCTACTGTTCATAAGAAATGTTGTATTATAAACAACTATCTTCCTAGGCCTCAGGTGACTTTTAATGAAAGCATGTATTCCCTTTGTGTATTCCCTCAAATTTCTTGCCAGGTGTTAATCTTGACATTTTGAAAGATTTCATTTTTTAAAACTTCAAAGTATTTTGCAACATTGGCTGTATAAGAGTGCTTGCTAACTTTAAATATTCCATATTTCTAATATTAAGTATTTGTCATTACATGTACCACTAGTAGAAGGAGTAATGGAAACTCTCTCCGCCTGAATTAAGTTCAGTCATAAGAAGGTGCTAAATCTCATTTGACCAAATGGGCTACAGAGTACGTTTTCCTGCATGATGAGTCTGGTTCTGCCTTGACGTATGACCTGAGTTTCTCTTGAAGGACGGACTAGAACAACCATCTCTAGGAATAGAATGTATCAGATATAAACTGACTCTTTCCTCAAGGCAGTCACGTTCCGTAATTACCAGCGAGATTTCTAATGCTAAAAGGACTTTACAGGTGAAACTGTTGTCATTTTGCATTTTACCCAAGAAGCACCTGGGTGTTGCAATATGTATGTAATGGTTTCTACCTCTTCAGTCAAGTCCTCTAGAAACACTGTAGATAGTTTGATTTCCTCCTCTTTGTTTCCTCTCTCTTAAGAGTGTCCTTCTTAAGAGAACCCAAAAGGAGCTTCCCACGTTCCCCCAGCAGCAGAACACATCTGCGCTGCCCAAACCTGCATCCTCAAGCATCTGCTTGCTCCAGTCCTTTGCAATTCCTGGTGTGGCTGAACAAAGTGACACTATGAAGCCAGATGCTGGCCCCACCATAGACCTTATTGCTATGGCAGCCCACAACAGAGAAAAGTAATGAAAGGGGAAAAAGAGTTTTCAGCCACCATTCCTCTGTAGAGCTATTGGGAAAGTTACACCTGTGGTTAAGGCAAGAGAAACCACCAAAATAGTGCATTCTTCCTTCTGAAAAATCACAATTGTACCATGGCATAAAAATCAGAGAATGAGAGAAGTGCTCCACTGTGTATCTTTTCTCCATATAGTATTTGTTGTCTTTCAAAGCTTGAAGAAATATTTTTTTCAGTAACTGCCATGTGAACCCAAGTCTCACCAACTTCTTGGTGCTTAAGCTACTTTTGAAAAGGAGACTATGTAATAGATCTGCTACTTAGGGATTAAAAAATTATTATTACGAGGTATGCATGTGAGTAATATAACAACTTCTGAAAATTTTACCATGAAACAAAGAATACATGTTTATGGGATTAGTTCAGTTCTCTTAATATATCATAGTTCTCCTGGGATATCATAAGAAATATGAATGCCATGAGGTTGTAAACAACGGAAACTGCAATTATTGTAGAACTAAATAAATTCTTCATATCTGTGTTTACTTCCAACATAATATGCAGTATAGCTGTTTTGTAAGTAAACAAAAGTGATGCATGCGTGTGCAATGATTCCTATCCACAGCTAGATTAAAAGAAACGTGAAATATGCCAATACTGCAGGAAAATATTTTCTAACAGGAATTATTTTTTCTTATCTATGGAATGAATGTATTGTATATTGATCATCATTAACCATTCATTGTTAAATAATAAAAAAAAAAACAAACAAGAAAAAAATCAACATATTATAATGAAACCATACTTGCATATTTTATTTGAGGCTTTTATTTCAATAGACTAGCTCTGGGAGTTAATGAATATACTTTCTTCTTATCTGAAACATTAATCTGATACTTGTTTTAGAAGTATTTGAGGGGAAATTACTCCATAATAATAAAGCTGTTGCTAGGAGGCCTGGAGAAACCTAAACCAATTTGGCTTGGAGAAACAGATAATCAGTGTCTTAGTGCTTTCTTTCTAACGTGCCCCTCGTGCTTTTACCCGAGAGCAGGAAATCAGTGAGTGGAGAATAAATCTCCATTCTGATTGTTTACAGAACATAATGAGGGCCTCAAGCAAAGAAATGCATCATTTGCTTTGTACCTGCAGCTGGACTGCAACGCATCCCATTTAATACCCGCCGAATACCATGCTGGACATGGAACAAAAAGCCGTCATTTTAGATGAACACGTCGTTGCTCTGCAAGGGTATAATTACTCGGAGGAAAGTTTAAAATAGTCCATCCCTGAAAACATTTCTGGTCCTTTCAGATTTTATAGCAGTGGCCTCAAATTTCAGTTCTCTCATTTTCCTTTCTCTCATTTTCTTCCTCGTTAACATCTGATCCTGACATAATTTGCTGCCTTTATTTGTCTTGTCTCCACCTTTTCCCAAATCCTTCTTTTACTTTTTCTTCCATGCATGTCTCATTCTGGAGAGGAAGACTGAGATTTTGACAGTGTTCCTCTCCCTCCCTACTCCATGAAAAATATACAACCTATGCTTTCAGCTGTGATCACTCAGTGGCTGCATTTTCCAAGATGAAGCCTCTCTGAGGACTTCAGTGACTCCCTGGGCATCTCCAGATTCTCACACTGTACTTACTGCTCACTGTGCCTTGCCTGTAGCATGGCTTATTCTCTTTCTCGCCTCAGTGCCTCTGACCCTCAAATCCAAAACCTCTTTTTTCTCTCTGAGCATGTTGTGTCTATATCTGTTTCTCTTCTACTCTCTCTTGGATCTCCCATTGTTTCTCAAGGTCAAGCAGCTCTAAAATGGACCTTCTCTTACTTCTTCCTAAAATGCCTTCCCTCCCCCTTTCCTCTATCACCAGTTTTCTCTGACATGTTGAAGCTCAGTATTAGGTTCTATCTTTCTCACTTTGTTCTCCTTACATTAAGACTTTCACTAATTCTTTTTGCTTATTCTGGGATATTCAAAATAATGACCCCTTTTTAGTGGGTATGTGACAAAAAAACCCAACACTTATCCTCTCATAATTAGCATTAACCACTTCCTATTACCCTTCCTTTTTAACCTCTACAATTTTTGCCATTTCAAATAAGCTTTACCCAACCTAAGGCTCACTCACCACAGTCCCCATACATCTTGCTCACAGAATTCAGACTTCCTCACTCTCATTTTTAAGATTCTTTGCAGCTTCTATCTGAAAATGTCTCATCTGACAATACCTCATTCCCTCTACTGTCCTCATCTCTCTCTAGACAATGCTTAAATTTCCCTTCATCTCTCTTTTTCATGGTAGTCTTCCCTCTCCAAGGAAGTTTACTTTTCCTTCCTTTCTTGTTGTATTCCTTTTCTGGATTCCTCAGTCTTCTAAACATATAAAAATGCTTTTATATTAGAATCAACTATTAAGAACAGAAAAACCCAAAACAACCCCAAACCTGGTCAGACCATGCTTTTAACTTCTGATATTTAAAAGTCAAGAGGAGGGCAAGAAAGACATTTGTTGCATTTCAAAGCAAGAAGAAAATACATTGCTGTTCGTCTGTCGTTGTACAAGGTGCCACAAAGGATTTCTATAAGTGGTATTACCTATGCTAAATTTCCTGCAGTCAAACCCCATCAGTGAGACTTTAATTTTTCTGTTGCAACAGTAATTTTCGTAAAGACTCGATCCAGCAAAGTACTTAAACACTTGCTTATGTTCAGACTTGTGAGTGACCTCACTGTAGATACCGGAATTGCACACCTCATATACTTGCAATTAAGCACACAAACAATTGTTCTACTCAAATTGTGCTTTAAGCTAGCTTAGTGGTTTATTACATTCATTTTGCTTTCAGGGCGTAAAAGAAATAATTTAAAGAAACATATCTTGCAAGATGCTGAATTTAAGCAGATTTTTCAGGTTTTAAAATATTCTTAGCTGAGACATTAACTTTATTCTACAGACTGAGACATTAGTCTTCTGACTTTTATGGAAGTTCATAGATAAAATGAAGAGTATGTTAAAAAAATGTGAAATATTATACTAATACCTGGGGATGAAAATTCTTGCAGTTTCTTCTCTACCTCACATAAAAAGTGCTTTACCATAATGACACATTTTAAAAGTGTATTCCTTTTAATGACTACTGACTTCCTCAGAAAGAAAGATATGGATAAATGGATATTGAAATGTAGAAACATACGCCATAGAGCCTTTATTGATGAAAAAAAGGCTTGGTGTTCTTTCACAGAAACTACTTCAAGTTATTATAGCACTAACAGTGGTTCAAACACTTTGAAGTCTAATTGCATCATGTCTGCTGCCAAACCAAAAGGTCCAACTGCATACAGAAGAGAAAAAAAGACATAATATACGTTTGGTACTAAAAAACTGATATATCCTTAAAATACCAGGCAGCATAGGAGGGGTGCTTGGAATATTGAGTAGTATTTATATAACACATAATAAATTTTAAGCTTACAAAGGAAAGAAACTTTTCTTTATAGTTAAAAGGAGCTCCTTTTCACTCTTTTAAGCATTTGCAAGTCAGTATTTCCCATAATAGTGAATAAACCTTCAAAATTTTGCTGTGGTGATAAATCCTTACCCCTTCCTCAGAGAAGGGAAGTTTCATGAGTTGATCATGCAATGAGTGTTGAACAAACTCACAGAGAATCTGTGAATGCAGCTGAAACAGCTTGGCTCAGTCTCTTAGATTTTAACAATTTTTTTCCTCACAGAAGTTACCCTTTTTGGATACCTTCCTCCAACAAATGCTACCCTTTCTGATCTTCACTACTCCTTCCACATATCCTTTTCCAGAAATTAGTGCATTAAAGCACCAGAATCTCCCACTGCTTCAGAATATATATCACACTGAGACAATAGCTCTCAAGGTCACTTTCCAGAATCTTTTCTATTGATTAGCATTAAAAACTATTAAATGTCTGGCTGGGTGAGTGCCTATTAGGCTACTGCTAGCAGCTCCTGAGGTTTTAGTGTGTTTTATGGACAAGCACATGTATAAATCTGGATCTTTTTCTTCCAGGTATCCTATTGCTACATTTAAATATTACATAAGGTGTGGGCTGGGAGCAAACCAGGGGATTTTCTCACGTGGTACACTGCTGAAGAAGAGCACAAAAAGCTGAGCTCTGCATACCCTGAGTGTTCTGGCTGGGAGTCAGCACAGCTCTGTGCAGCAGAGAGAGTCCCTTTCATCTATGAGATCAGAAGTTCAGCCTCTGTGCAGATCAGACCACCGCGGCTTTTAGCAGGGAACTTTGGGTTTATGTTCCCATTTTTAAATATCTTGATCTGTGCTTGCTGCCAGCTCAGGAGCAGCTCTGGGCATTGGGAAGATGAGTGTTAAGGAAAGGTGTTGACTTCTCACTTGTGTGGGAAGAGGTGCTGGCGTGTGTCTTCTGCCCAGCGCAGGGGAAAGCACTGAGGACAGTGCTCTGAGATCAGCCTCCTGGGACCAGGCTCCCTGGCCAAATGCCATCTGCCTAGAGATGTTCTTCGTCCAAAACAGTTATGAAACCATTTTTCCTCTTGCTGTGGTGATGGATAATGTGCTGCTTGGAATTTCTCAGTTTTTGTCAGAGCAGACATTTCTGTGGTGTCACTGCATTCAGGCATTGTGTAGTTCATATTTCTGAAGAAGAGCTGTGTGTGGTTCCAAGGTTCTTCTCTGTTCCTATCACACGGGAGAAAAATGCTGTGCAGTTAGTTTTTCAATGCAAGGGTTAAAAGCTGCTGACTCTGTTTTCTGAGCAGGGGCCCCAGTTCCATCTATACACGTGCAAGTGACACTCATACTCACAAAACTCACTTAATTGAGGACTGACTCATTCCCTCCTACACTCAAACCCATGCTCCCAACAGCTGGTACGCAGTGTCTTTTGCAGCTTTTAGAGTTTTGGGAGGGTTTTGCTGGAATTTTCTTCTATATACTATATATTTCTTGTTAAATCGTGGTCACAGTCTTCCGTAATCCTGACATTCCCAGTTTCTATTGGCAGGGCATCAATAGCTTTTCTTCCTGTTGTCAGTTCTGCTGCTGTTGCTCTTATAAAGATGCTTCTGGGAGTTTTGAGAGGTTTGATTCCTTTAGACAAAGACACCAGCATCCGCCTGGTTCCCATGGCTACCAGCTCCTCAGTCTCTACTCAATACAGACTTTTCAGCCACTCTCATTCAAAAAAAAAAACAACCAAGTAGAATAAAAATCCTTCCCTTATCTCTGGACACCGCAGGTTGAATTGCAGCTTCCTCCTGTTATTCACACTGGCAGCAAGAAACCCTAAAGAGAAAACTTAAAGAAACACGAGTGTAAAGGCTCACTGTGACTGTTCCATTCAAGGCTACTGCTGTCACAAATACATCATAGAATCCTGCACACAAATCTGTCAGGATCCATCATTAAATAACTCCAAGGATTTTTTTCTCTCATCTTTTTTAGCTAGAGGATTGAGTGGATAATTCATTTTTCTGGTCTCCTTGGATAAGTTTGGTTAAATATTTGGCATTCTCAACTCAAACGAGTAAAATGGACTGCTTGAACCGAAATGAGAGCATTTTGTTCCCTGTTTTCACACTGAAGAACAAGGCAAGCCAAAATAAAAACATTTCATTTTCAATGAGGGCAATTTTAACAAATGTAAGTAATAGAAAACACAGATATAGCTCTGAGAACCACTCACAGAATAAAGTGAGAAATTTAATTTCTCTTCTCTCTTTTCCAGGCAAACCAAGGTCCACTTCCCTGACTGAACAAGAGTTTTTTGTCTTATCTCAATAAGTCTTCGCACAAAACCTAACTTAGCTTTAACAGTTTTCTTTCTGCATCACATCATATTCTCTAGTGGGGTAGTTAAAGCAGTCTCCTGAAGTGCCCTTATACTGGGAGAAAATATCAAATTCAGGCTTTTCAGATGCTGAAAGTGTCCCAGCCCATTAGCTGGTCAGTGTGGATTTCCTTACTTCTCATTTCTACATCTAGTCATACACATGGGCAAAATTCACTGAAGTATACAACTGGCTTTAGGATGAAGAAGCTTTCACTGCTATAATTCAATAAACTGTTTTTAAAACTCTCTAGTCTTCTAGAGTTTTACCAAAACAGCACATACAGTTTCAGAGGAGATCCAATTACAGTCATGCATTAATGTGTCATACAACATCTGATGGCCCCAAATACTTGATTTGGGTAAAATTTAAACAAGAACAAGTCTAGAATGTCTGCAGGTTTCACGCTGATTTACCACTACAATGTATACATTGCCCAAACTGCGCACAGCTCTAGAAAACAAAAAATCTTCTGGTAGCACAGTATCAGTGACAGCTGGTCAAAACATTGCTTGAAACTGTCATTTTGCAAAAAATATTGGCCTTCTTTTGAATTATGAATTAAAACAGTAGCACTGTATATAAAATAGCATGCCTTGATTTTTTTTTTCTCAGAACTGTTGAAAAATATTAGCTGAACCAAGGAAAAGCAGCCAGAATTAGATACTGAAAATTGATTAGCTAACAGAAAATACATTTACATTCAATTATACTGTTAGACCTTTCAAAAGACATGATTGCTTTTGGGACAAATATGAGGTGAAATTTTAGTGTGTAGGATTCCTATACAGTTTTCAGTTTGTTCTTTTTTGGGAGCCTGGATTAAATCAACCCTCGAAGTACTTCTGCAATGACACAGCTCTGCTCCACCAAGTGTCCACCGTCGTGGTAGTTTAGCTCACTGATGCCTCTGAGGGATTGTTCTCCTAGTGACAGGAATGTTAGGGCTATCTAGTGTCTGGGTTCCCCCACACACTTCCCCTTGGCTCTCTGAAAGAGCCACATGGTGGCATGTAAGGAATGTATACATTTGACTGGGATTTACAGATAACAAAGGACCAAGCTGGAATAGTTTCTTCATCACAGGTTTCCTGCTATGTGAGGATCAACTTTTCAGCACGTGTGGAACAAGGCTGATGTTTCTGGAAGGCTTCAAATCTCCTGCATATGTGTGGTACAAGTGGTCTCTGTGCACATTAAATACACAATCGGGGTCACTGTGGGCCATCTGTGCACCACACATGGGGAATCTGACACTTTCTATCATCATTAAGCATAATATTCATGCAATACTCAGCACAGGCTTAAATAATGGTCAGAGCAACTAAAACAAATGTAATCAACCCACAGCCATCCACACTCCTCCCATGCTGGGATCCTCTCAGAAATCTCTTCTTCCCAAAGCCATGAGTAAAAGTAGGTTTCATCTGACCATTTGACAAGTTCATCTGACTAGAGATATGCACTTCTGGGCAATTCAACCCCTCCTCAGCAGCACATTAAAATAGGTCAGATGAACTGCTGCTTAGGACTGCCTATTTCTCTCTCTTTTTTGACGGAGAGCCTAAAATGAAAACCTAAGCAGTGAACACCCACCTGCCAAAAGCCATTACAGCTGGGTGAGAAGCATTGCACTAAGTGTCTTCCAAAAAGCTTTTAGCTAAATCTAGGTTCTTTTAAAATGCTCTGTGCCTTTCCAGGGCTGCCTGCCATTGCATCTGTCCTGCCTTCAATCTGCTTGCCGCTTGCAGGAGGACCTTCAGGCAAGCCCGAGGCCAACAGCAGGAGCTAACTCCTCTTCCACAGTTTTCTTACACATCCACCATCTGGCTCCTGGACTTCTGTGGGTATACACCCAGACCTTGTGTACCTCTTCAATGTCTCCTCAGCAAGTCTTCCCTCCCCAGACCTAATTGCTTAATTAACAGTTCCCTTCCAACCCCTGCTACCAGCATCTTGACCTGGCTGCTTGGGCACTGGCATTCCTGGGCAGAGCTAAAGCAGAGTGGATGCAGTAAGAAGCTAAATGAGATGATGAGTCTAGTTTTTGCTCTTGAAACAGGGAAACCAAAAACTGTACCTTCTAATGACAAAATACATCCTACATTCATTTTAAACTACCACTGGTGATGCTAGTATGTTTCCCCAAATTCAAAGGAATTTATCTTAGGGGAATTATTTTGCCTGCTGTCAAACCCATGGACCTGGACCTTGGTTTGAATGTAAAAATTATGCCAGGGATGTAAAAATTGTGCCAGGGGCTCTTCCACCAGCTTTTTATCTGGGAGAAGTGGAAGTGAATTTTCTCTCAAAAGTCAAGCATATGTTTATATGCGACCTAAAACTTAACTACTCTCTCAAAATGAGCATTTACACTTTTCAAATCATTAACATCCCCTTAGATACCAATTGCAGTCAACATTTAAAATGACAGCTTTTCTCAGAATTTTCATTACTATAAGATGTAACTCAAAGTAGAATTGCCTGTAATTTCAGGCAGATCAATGAAATCCACCTTATGCCGATCTATTCAAGAATGTACTCATCGAGTACACTTGAGGAAAAAAACTGTTAATTCTCCAGAATTAGGCTTCTTAAAATCTTCCAGGTACTCCAAATTAAATTTTGTTTAGTGCTGAAGAACAGACCTGTTTCCTTCTATATTTTTGAAGCTCTACAGTAGCCTTTCGTCTTGCAAGTGTGTAACTGAAGTTGCAATTAGGACTATTATATGCAGTCTAATCTCTGTGCAACACAACAGGAACTTTTGGATGATCTCCATGGGAAAAGAAGTGCTAAGAAATCAGCACAAGGTCTACTTACTACATTTCTGAAACATCTTTAGCTATCAAATGTGTGTTAAACATAGTCTGTTAATCTGTTAACAACTTACCTCCTGTTAATTGTTCCCTCAAGAGTCACTGCTCTTTCACATGGTCTCTTAATAAAAATAATATACCAATAAAGTAATTAATATGTGTAATATAATGTTTACGTATAAGATGTTCTCTCTGCAGTAAGCCATTCTGACATACTCCCCTCTCTGAAGGTCTCATGAATTAATAATTAAGGAGGCCTTATTTTAAGCGTATTTCATTTGAACAACACTTTCAGGCACGTGGTGTGATTCTCGGTGTGTCCTATGCAGGGCCAGGAGCTGGACTTGATGATTCTGATGGGTCCCTTCCAACTCAGTATATTCTATGATTCTGTACTGATAGTTTTCCCTCATCTCACGAGCTTGACTGTAATGAAACTGTGTCCTGTACTTAAACAGGCATGAGAAACTAGGCCTGAGAAGCTGCCAACTTCAAGGGGAGAAATCTCTCCTTTCACTGACAAAGGGAATGTCAAGGCTGCTCCCCACCATGGCCAGTAAAGCTGAGCACATGTGCTTGAAGAGCAAAGAGAACAATCCAAGAGGGGTGGTAGCTCTCCATGCTCTTCGATAGCTCCAGATGCTTAGGAAACGGTTTGTGTCTTCCAGCTGCCCTTATCTTTCATGGGGATGAGCAGTCCTTTCTTATTCTTGAATCCTGTTCAGCCTCTGAACATCATGTAGTTTTGTCCGGAGTGGACACTTTCCTTCTGTGACGGCCTTGGGTGAAAGCGGAAGGGCTTGTAAGAGCTTGGTTGGTACTCTGATATTTTTCCGGTTCCTGATCTATTCCTCTGTACAACATTAAGGCTACTCATAAATATTCAGAAACCATTTATGCACTTGAATTTTTAGTCTTCTTCAACTAAGTGAGCTATATCATCCAGTTTAATATGCTAACTTTGGAGAATCCACTTTTTTCCCAAACCTTTTTCTTTCTAAAGCTGGCGTATATCACTCATCTGCATTACCCTACAGCTCCATGATGTTTTGTACGTTTACTGTCTCATACATTATTTCAAGATCAACATCCTGTGTTGATGTTTTGCCTCAGAAGAGGGCTGACACAAAAGCACTGAACCTCCCCACTACCTGGATTGCAAACACCAGAATTTGTGGGGTCCCTGCAGTATAGTAATTGACTCTTTCTCCCTTGGATAGTATGTGCACATTTGTGCTTTGATAGGTTGAAAAAAAGTGGGATTGCTCCAGAGGTTTCCAAATGACAGGTAACGCTTCCAGAACTGAGCTTACATTGCTCACCACCATACAAACCCAGCATTCCTCTACAGGCATTCACACATTTTTATGTCTCTAACACCATGCCTCCATGCTGGCCTATTGGCTTACTTAGCCAATGAAAAACACGTTAAACTTCAAAACTGAAAAAACTGTGTGTGGAAAACTCTTGTTTTGATCAAACTTTTCCAGATTCCAAAAATACGAGAGATTCACTTGGTTAAGGTAGTGGTGGGAACGGATTTTGCATCTCTCACATTTTGAAGATTTGTGTGATTGTTACTTTTTATTGGAATGCAAGTGTTATAAAAATGTTTGTTGAACAAGCATTTTGCCTTCTGCCTCATTGCTCTGATGGTACCTTCCGCTGTGTAAAGTTGTATTATATCCACTGAAAGACATAAATGGAGCATAAACTAATATAGCAATGACTAAACAGCCAGGATATGGATGCCTGAGAGATCCCATCACATATGCCCTTCTTGATTTACTGACACGGTTACAGTCAGGCGAGATGCTGATGTTCGACCTCCATTTCATAGGACAGGGTGAACGGCTGACAGATGTTGACCTTACAGGCTTGCACGTCTGCAGTGCTTCCCTGCCATTTGCCCAAAATAGCTTTGATTAACTCATTTTCAGATTGTGCTTCAGTGCCCATTTGTTTTGCCTGATTATTGACAAAGCACAGTACAATCAATCTGGGTACAAAAAATGTGTTCACTTTTTGGTTAAGTAATTGGCAAATGACTGGATTTTACACACTTTTTAACATAGTATATCAGAATAAGAAAAACAAACACATCGCAATGTTACTTTGTTTATATTCTGCATTTTTAATGATCTTTGAGGCTCCCTGTTTTATTCTATGATTGTAATAATCTGGATTTATTTTGTTCCTGGTAATGAAAGGAAATTGTGTGCAAATTCTATTCCCAGACCAGCCAGATTAACAACTGTAAAACCCTTCAACCCTCTAGTTGGCAAATGATTTATTGACATGACATTCAAATGTGTTTTGCTTCAGCATTAATGACAGGAGTTCCAGAACTTGTCACTAAGGTGATAAATGGATCCTTAAATGTACAGCCTTGAAAAACTGGGAACGGTGCCATTTTCCCTCTTCAATTTATTGAAAATCACCTCTCTTAACATTTACAGGAAGTAGCAACTTTTTTTTCTCTGCTGTAGTTATAATATATCACCATTTTGTTTACGAACAGTTAATTATTTTATTTGACCTCGTGTTATCGGGAGGGTATGGGTTAGTACACAGGAGAAACACTCTGAAAATAGCTGTTGCAGGACTGATTTTTTGTGACCTTGAAAAAGATAACTGGAATGAATAAAGCAGCCTAATCAAATGTGGTATTAGTAAAACTGCTATGGTCATGAAATGCACTGATGGCACATTTCCTAATATGTCTGGTTTAAGCATATCTACACAAGCTTGTGAAAATGAGGAAAAGAGGTTCCCAAGGACAAGTTGAGAAAAAAACATTGACACTGCAGCCTATAGCAGTTGATAAAAAATATTTATGCAGATGAAAAATAACAGATTTAATCATGTTGTTATAGAATTTGGAGCTCTCTGATATTCACAAAAGAAAGATGTGAGAAATGGTAAGTTTCACTCTTACTCAAAGTGCAGAGAGAAACTGCATTTATTTTTTATCAAAAGTTTTTACTCTGAAGATTCATATGTATTCGTGAAAAAGAACCGGTATTAGTGAATTTCTTCTTTGGGATTTGGTTTCTCAAAATTGTTGTGAATTCAAGAAAATGAGTTCTATTTTCAAACCAAAGAGTTCAGACTGTTCATTCTATGATGGCTGTTATTTCAGCAAACTGACTTAACTGGTAGGAATGAAAAAAGAATTCTACAATGTTCAAACAAAAATGAAACACTTTTGTGCTGAAAGGTTTCAATGATTTCCATTCTTTCTTATTATTAACAGTGACCAAGTTGAGAAAATTTTCCTGATTGACTGTTTGACCTGGTTTGGGTGAGAAAACTGACTTTTAATAGAACCTCAGCAGTTTCCTGGGACAGAAAGACCATTTTCATTCTTGCGTATTAATAAAATTTTGTAATAAACTGTCTTGGGGTGACTCTATCATATGTATCCCCTATCATGCTCTATGCCCAAAAAGTAATATTGTGCCTTTTCTGTGCTTTGGAAAGTTCGTCTGGTTTTTTTTTTTTTTCCCTCAAGCTCAGTTTAAAGGCACAGAAAAGAAAAAAAACCAGACGAACTTTCCAAAGCACAGAAAAGGCACAATATTACTTTTTGGGCATAGAGCATGATAGGGGATACACATGATAGAGTCACCCCGAGACATTAACTCAGTCTGTTAGTATGGGTCATTTGGTATTTTGAAAATACTCTGCATTCAGATGTCCCTGATAGGTTCATACCCTGTGCTGGTGTGGGTAGACAGTATGACACCAACTGGGTATTTCACAGCTCAGACACTGCACAGCTATCCAGGCATGCTGGAAGCACCCAGGTGTCGGACTGCAAGGGAAGGAGAAGGCAGGAGTGAGAATCAGCGTTGACTGCCCCAAATTCACTTCCTTGCAGCAGGGACCATGCCAGCCTCCTCAACTCACTGCTTTAAGGTGCCTAAGATGAACTGCTGTTATTCAGATGAAAATAAGGGCTTCTCTGCCAAAGAAAGCAGGAGTAAGCTCAGTGTGAGTGGATCAGTTGCTCTGATGTAAAGCTCAGTACAAAATGCCACCCAGACTAGGAACAGCTTCTGCATCTCTAGCACAGACCATCCATTACAAACCCAACAGCCCAGGCACTGTAATTAATACAGTGCCAGTAGTTTTTAAATGTGACTATACTTTATCACAACTCTAACGTGAAAAATTGGATTGGAACTCCTGGGAGAACAAACTTCTCTTCTGCAGTGAATCTGCAGCTCTTGTGCGTAGCAATCCTCCAATATTCATGCATCTGGAAAAAGGATAAGATGAAAGCAGAAAGTGCCCTTGTATGTAAAAAGCTTAAAAGTATCAGGGAGTTTACTGAACTTTGATGTACTCTGAAAATGTTTGAGGGGTGAAATCTCTCAGAGCACTTTTTTATTAAACTTTTTTCCCCATCCTTCATGACAGTAGCACAGCAATAGCTCTATTATTGACTGTTCTATGAAGATTTATCTTCAGCTTGGACAAACTCAATCAGAGTCATAGCTGGTATATTTCTGAATGCCATTTGTTCTGGACAATGAGGGCCATTCCTTAGTCAATTATATTTCCATGTAAAACTATCTGCTATGATTCCCAGCAGCTTTATTCCATGTGAAAAGTTAGAGGTAGGTTTCCCAAGTCTTATAGGAAACACTCCTACTGTTCAACTGTGCAGGATGCAACTTAAGGTCAGCATTAGGTAAGAGGAAAATATGAGCTGTTTTCTACTTGAACAGAAACCACAGGCCTTGCAAAATACCCGTTAAGTTTCAGTGCTGTGAGAAAAATAGTGATGCATTTTTTATTGTTATGAAATGCCTGATAAAGGCTGAAATAGCATTCATAGCAGAGATTTAAATAAAGTTTCTATTACACTGTTTCCTGGCATTTTATCAAATCAGATGGATGTAGACAACATATAATATTATCAACATCAATCTCACATTCAGACTCTCCAAAGCATCTGAAGACATCTGTAGGAGTGCATGAGGTTTTTTTGCTTATTTGTCAATACCTATGGTGTAAACTGGAGACATAATGATGCTGTGAAGTAGCTCATTCTGATGACAGGAAACACCTTACCTTGCTTTTAGCCTGTGTTGCTCATCGTTGGCTCCTTTCAGGCTGACTTGCTTTCAGGTGTCTGTGAAGTGCTGGTGACTCGGTGTGTCCCCATCAAAGTTTGTTTTTGTCTTCTGTAGCCTCCTGTGAGCTGTTTTCAAAAAGAAGGGCAGGTGGAGAAGCTGTGATAAAGAGAATGGTTAAGATTAGGATATGATACATCAGCTTGTTTAGGTATATAGTGCTTATTATACACACTCATACCTGACTAGGAAGGAGGGGTGATCACTGTGGAAAAGATGAGTCAAGGTGACTTAGAAGAACCAGAGGGCTGAGGAGGAATTCAGACCTCAGTTACCCAGATGAATGACGGTAAGTGAATTTCATGCCTGTTACTGAGAAAAGTACGAACTACCCAGACATTAGAGAATTCTCAATTAATCTTATCAGCCCAGCTGAGAGGACAGGTTCTCACCATAGCACCATTAGGGCTCGGCTGAATGCAGTCAATAAAAGACAGGATATACAGCAAAGATAAGAATGGGATGATAAACTCTGCAGAAGGTATAATGCTGTAACCAAGTGTGCCTCCCCATATAAAATACAAAGAACAGCACTGGAGAGAGGAAAACAGCAGGTTCAGGAAAGAGTGGTGGAAAAACCAATCTGGAAAGTGGAACTCACTACAACAGAAAGTCAATGAAATCAGGAATTTAAAAATAATTTTAAAGTGATTATAAATAATGACAACAGTTTTGGGAAATAGCTAGAAAATCTCATGCATAGACTAATCTTTATTGGATCCAGAGGGGCATAATGATGAGGGACAACTATCCCACCTGCACTTACTGAGAAGTTCTTAAATCCTACATTGAAACATCTGCTGGGCACAGGTTGAGAGTACTGGACTGCATTTCAAATGTAACAATTCCTGTAGTCATATATTGGTTGAAAATTAGAGAGGAAAGAATGGTAGAGTCACTTATAAAGTTGTTCGTATCTTTACCCCTAGAACACCTAAAAAATATTTTTCAGAACTCACTTGAATTTCTATGGAAAGTTACTGTGAACATGCCTTCTTTGTGCTTGTTCAGACATAAATCAAAAAAGAATCTTTCCATCAAAAGATCGGCGTGAGACCAACCCCTGCATGCTGACCTCAGAAAAGTAGTCTTGTGCTGCTACAAAATTAGACAATTCTGTGTGTCTGGTCTGAATAAGTTGTTAACCTTCACCCTTTTCCCAACATTAGCAGGAATAATCATGGCTACTTATCATTGTTACTCATTGTTTTCAAAACACGTGTGTTTTGAAATCTTTGCCTTGAGAAGATTTTGCAAAAATTGCATATGTACAATTAAAACTAATGGGATACGAATACACTGTCGTTAACAAGCCACAAAGACCCATTTGAAACAGGACTTTTAGATGTGATTTGAACACTATGATAGAGAGCACCTGATGAGTGAAAATCCTAGACTGAAGAAAAGACATGAAATGATAGACCATTAGAGAGGGAAGTGCTGATGCATTTGTTCTATAGATGTACTTTAAAACTTACTTATCTTTTAATTCCTTCCATTGTAAGCCAAAGCCAAACTTCATATATTTCCAATTGATTTTCCTTTTTGTGGTCCAGTGAGACTTGTCACACTTTTTATTCAATGCAAGTTTTGGAAAGTGCTCGCATTCGCAGTGCTACCTATTGTCTAAACTGGGCTGAGTTGTGAACCCATGTTCCAGGGTATGAATACCTCTGCTTGGCCGAGTGTCCTCTGACAGGCAATTGCTGAAGGTGAGCAGAACTGACAGTTTCATTGGGTTTAAGGGCCAGGCTGACCCTAGCTTTCTAATTTAAGAGCAGCTTTTGTTCTGTGAGTCCAGAGGTAGCACTGGTTGCTCCCTTGCATCTCAAAACTAGACCAAACAGAGGGAAAAACAAACATGTCTCTGATCATTTTCTAAGAGCTAGTTTAGATCTCTGTCTGCTTGTTGTGCTGCCTGTCCTGAATCTCACCTGAGGCAGCCAGCACTCCTCATGCACTGCAGGGTGAGCTGCAGTGTCCAAACCAGGGCAGCAGATTCCTCCTGAGGAGGCAGGGAACACTGGGCATTGCAACACCCCCTGGGAGGTACATTCCATCCTCTAACTCAGCTGTGGAGAGCCTGAGGGCATTCTGGCACTTACTCAGACTTTTGAGAACCCTTTTAATAAATAGCAACAAAGATAGAACAAAGAGTCAACATAGCATCCCTTGCATGTTTTTTCCACCCTGGTATATGAAGATCATGTAATCAATAAATAGTCTGATAGAAGAGAAGGAATTATAAAAGTCACGTGGTCCAATGTTCAGGATGACATTTCAGAGAAACCTCAGTGATTTCTGCATAGAGATCAAAACTTGAGTTTGGACAGAGGAGACAGATCCGACCTTGCTGTGAAGACTTAATATCTTCACTGCGTACAGTGGCACACTGTTCCAGTGGCTAATTATCCACCCTTGCTGCTGGGAATGTGCTATTTCTGGTTTGATTTTGTTTAGCTTCTGCTCCTACTTCATCTCCCTTTTTTTTTTTTTTTTTTGGTTTTGTTTTGTCTTTCTTGTTTTCTTCTCTCTTTGCAAAATTAAAGAGACAGCCACTGACAGCAATCTTTTTCTTATGCTGGCACTAGTAGACTGTAACTGAATCACTGCTTAGCCAAGTTCAGGCTGAGCACCTCAGATTTCAGTATCTGCGTCAGACTTTCCATAGCACAAATTATGTCTGTTGTTCTTTCTGATCCCTCTTTTGTTTGCCCTTTTCTCTTTGACACCAGGATCAAACTGTTCCTGTGCCAGACTTTATTGTCTTGTACACAGAGGTAATACCTCTCTCTCTTCTGTAACTGCCTATCAAACCAAAGATGCCACTTGGCAGGATGAATATTTTCTCTTTAGCCTATGCTGAGTTCGGTGGAGTGGTGCAGTCGTGGAAAAGGAGGGAAGGGATGGAGATTTCTTCAGACCAGCACAGAAAAAAGAACTGCTGCTCCTTCTGGAATAAGGTTGGGGATAATTCCCTATATGCATGGGACAAGGTGATTTATTGCCAACGTGGCTGGGCGCTTACTGTTACTGTGCCGCAGGATTTGATGGCTGTGAAAACAGGACGTCAGGAAAACACAGCAGGTTTTGGCTGAGCAAATATGAGGATGTGTCACATGTGGTGCAGGACCTTCAGAGTGTCTCTAGCTAATCTGGGCCACCAGCATAACCTGAGGGATCAGAGTGAAACCAGGGAGCAAGGGAGCATCCTCCTCAGAAACACTTCATATTAGCAGTCTTGTGTCAGCTTTCACTTGCTTACACCATCTCCATCTCCCATTTCCCTAGTTCCTTCCTGTCTCCCTACATCCTTTCAACACAGTTCTCATCCTTCTGACTGCTGCAGATACCCTGGTTTGGACAGGGTATACCTTCTTAGACACAAGAGCTGTACTGGTTGTGCAGAGGCTGGAGGTAGCCAGCTTTTCACTGGATGAATATCTGTGAACTTTGATAATTCTATTGAATTGTGAATGTCAGGGTTGTAAAATACATACAATGTTTTAAGTATGTGCCTCTGGGTTAGTACCTAAAACTGCTTTCTATCAGAATTGAGAGATCCTTTATGGTTATAGTCCTTTCACTTTCTGCGCATTATTTCAGCTATATTTTTAAACAAGTGTATTCAAAATTGTTCAACAGGCATTTTCTTCACATATATTTCAAACTACTGCTTATCTAAAAGAGAATTAAAAGAATGAGATATGTGCTGTCACTTTTCCTCAGGTTACTTAAGTAACCTGCTATTACTTCTATTCCAGGATTGAGTGAATCACATTTTTATAAGCAGAAGGAAGCATATCCAAAAGATTTCCAGATAGTCTCTGTGGTCATTAGATCTAAGTACCTGGTAGCATTAGTAATTTCACTATGTTATCTGAATCTTTAGGCTTTGAATCATCTCTCAGTTTGGCTGTATGTTCCTAAGCCAATTTTGAAAAAGGAAATTAGGCTCCTAATTTTGAAAGCTGAATGGCATCAGAGTGAATTAGGCTCTAAAATCTGGCTTGGTTCCGTTCACTATCTGTGCCACAACTGCAAGGCACTATAAGGCAGCCATGCCTTTGCAAGAATTTGTAGCTTCTTATTTTACACTGAAAAACTTATCCTAAATACACAATATATTCAGCTGTGAAATTTGCTAATGTATTTATATGCTGTTATGACTAACACAGGCATTCTTAATTAATAAGTCGCAATTTCTTATTAGGTCCCTACTCACTAAGTGGCATGTGACTCAGTTAAAAGGAAATCATCAGGCAAAGCTCTGGTGAGTGCTTTAGAAATACCGTAATGGCTGCACTGCAGTTAATGAAGTGTTAGAGATAATCCATTGCCATCTGTCTTTATTTTGCTAAGCCACTCAAGCAGAGACCACATTTGAAGGGAGAAAAGAAAATCCAGATCTAGAAGAATACTGCAAATGAGTATTCACCAACATTTGTTCCAGTTCTGAGCAGCTGTTCAGTGTGATCATGTTCATACCTCCTTTTATTTGCTATTCATGATCGTTCTCACAAATGAGGTTTTTCTTCATACAAATACCTAATTGCGAAGGAGCACGTTGCTATTCTTCTATTCACAGTGCTTTTGCCTCTCAGCCAGAGACCCAAATCAAACTGTCTGACTCCACTGGTCGACAGCCGGCTGCTCACAACGACCTGGGAGCAGTTCTGAGGTGAGACTTGCACAAAGGGCTTTGGTACAAAAGTCCCCAGGACTCCTCGTTTCTGAACCTTGAGTGAAAGAGAGAACAAATGCAGAAATGACTGAGACTGTCAGGAATATGGCTCACTAAACCTTCTGGCCAGCTGCAGAGTTTCCTAAGCTCTAAGCTGGACTGCAGCCCCAGGGGCTTGGAAAGGCTGGTCTGAAGGTAGGAAGCTCTTTGTCTTCTTTTTAACAGTGAGCTACAATGAGGGCAACAATCTTTTCAAATGGCCATACCCATATGCATATTTATATGTACATATGTGGTGGCAGTGCTGCATGGGGATACAGATGGAATTCTCTTTTATCTGCACATCTCAGGAATCTTAAATGATTTTTTTTCTGGTTCTGTTTGTGCTTCCCCCCCTTCATCATGAAGACTCACCTGTCTGTCCTACTTACCCACCTTGTGTTCATCAAATGCAGATATAGTTCAATCATTAGTATACTTGCACTGCTCTGAAGACAACTAAGTCTCTTTTTTAAGACGTTTAATTAGTCTTTGTCTGGAACACTGACCTACCAGTCAGTCCTATTTAACCAAACAGAAAATACGTGTTAATAATTATAAGTCCTCAGCTCTCTCCAGGCCATGATTTTTATGATAATGAAGCCAAAAACTGTGGTAAAATCAGAAAATGGTCAGTGAGCGTCTTTAAAACAGTGTGAAAAAACCTGACCTTTATGAGTGTTTATTCCACTCAGTTAAATTGTCCAAATGAAACACTGACAGTTTTATTACCTGGTGGACTGTAATAAACCAAAATTCAATATTCTTGTTTCACTACAACTATTATTTTGGAACATCTTGAAGGATTATGTTCTTTGTGTCCAGAAACATAAAATGCAGTAATTCAAGATACACCAAACAGTTTGCCAAATAGAATTTGACAAAGGTGCTTCATCAATATTTTACTGAGAATGAAAAATGAACATCTCCATTTTATTTATCCTCTCAGGAGCCCAGCAACATCTCACTGTGCTTCAAAGGAAAACTCAGTGCTTCTGAAATGATAAAAGTTTTTCATGCAATCTTTTAAGAAGGTTCCAGTGCCACATGGCCATAATTTTTCATTTATTTTTTTAATGGGATCTTTTTCTTGAATTCGTATCTGGCATATTTTTGAGTAGTAATCGTAGCAAAGCAGCGCCTTGTCTGCATAGGTATTTATCCCTGCAGAGATCTGTGTTTTGATTTTATCTGTGTGTGAAATGAATTGTGACAGCTCAGCCTATCAGTAAAAATGAAGGCTGCTTTTAAAAAATCGGTCTGCTCATGCACTCCCCAGCTAAACAAGCTATGGAATTCAAAAGTTTCATCAGGGAGAGGAAGCCTCCGAGTCTGTTCCTTTCCACTTCATAACTTAATTATAATGTTTTGTAGGGTGAAGTAGCTCTAAAAGATGAACAAATAATGAAGACCTCTCCTTACTTGTTGAGAGCCAAATATTCCTGCCTTTACCATTCATGAGCTTTTTATCCATGTTTGATTCCATTAAGGAAAGTATGCACACATGGCAGAGAGACAGACATTGCCTTTTACAGGCCATTGCAGAATTGTGACTGAAGTGCTCTGATGAATCCTTGTCAGTTTCTCCCTCCTTTTACTGAGAAGATGGGGAAGAGGACACATCTCCCATTTTCTTGAAATTGGAGGTTCCTAAAGGAGATGGGATGGAAATTTCCTCAGCACCATGAAATGGGCCATTCTTTGGAAACCCCATGCCTGCCTACAGAGAAAATGCCAGGGCAGTGAAATCCTCTCTTCCTTATTGGCATGGGTCTCTTGGAGAAGGTACCAATACGGACAGACAATTGCACTTTCTCAGCCGTTACTCAACCCTTGGCTGTCAGGCGACCTTTGTCACTGCTTTGGGTACCAGCTAGCACTGGTTATGCTATTTGGGGCTCTGTGATGGCAGAAAGTAGGACTTACACTTTACCTTCCTTTCTGATGGCCAGAAAATATCCTTTGACTGTCCTCAGTCCCATTACTGTGAGCTATTTGAATTATAATGATACCTCTAATATTTTTCATAGAAAAATGTGCAGTATGCCATAAACCTCTGGAAAGAATTAACAAACCCGTGGCTTGGAACGATCAAAAACAGCTTTTGGTGCATCATTCTGAGATGGAGATTTGCCTGCAGCCTCTTTTTCTGTAGCATTTCTCTTTAAATGTTTTCTCAGCATCAGTCTGTTGGTCATTCCATCACAGAAAAGAAGCCTCATTTGCAATGTGATAAAGCTGCAAGCACACATAAAACATCTTAGATCATACAGATTTTCTCAGAAGTGACTGATAATCAGAGAGATGAAATGGCAGGGAGATGGTTGATGTAGAAGTAAGGCCTTGACATAAATCTTTCAAGGGAAAGGGAATAGCTGGTTAAAGAAAACGAAAAAAAGAATGTCAAATATTCAGGAAGTTGGATAAAAGTCTAGGTTACAGTGCACTTGCACATCCAGAATACTTACTCTGAGAGGACAGTAAAAGTAAATCAGAGCATCTGTTCTCCCAGGATTCATGTTTCAGTATTGTTTTGGTGTATGTTCCTGGTTTGACAGGGTCAGCAGTTCATTGCATCCAAATGCATGTTTGTCTCCTTAAATGATCTTTCAGATCTTGTTTACTTGTTTACTTCAGTCCTCAGATGCGGATGTACCCAGTGAAAACTGGCTGCTGTGCATTTTGATGTTACAAGATGCAGAGCACTGCACATCCCTGTATCTGAGGGCACAGTTAAGCCCTCAGAACAGCTGAATTGTGTCTTTGTACGACAGGGGATTTGATAATTGGGCAGATGAAGCATGAAGGAATGAAGCTAGAGAACTGGTGGCGCAAATTCCAGGCTGAATCCAACAAATTGCATTGTAAGAATGATTTTTTTGTCTTTAAAACATCTTTATAGCAGAGCTGTAATGGAGATAAAGCAAATGTTATTTACTGCTGTAGTATCATTCAAACATCATTCTTTTAGAAGCACGCTATGCTGCTCATGAGCAGGCACAGGCCAGCAGTCGAGTCACTGTGCTGTCTGCATTCATAGCTGTTCGCACTGAGCAAAATCCTAAGGCCACGCAGTGCCTGCACGACATGCAGCAGGGGCATGTCAAAAACATATCCTGTTGTGTTTGGGATGCAGTTAGAGATAATAATAAGTTGGCTAATGGTTTCGATCAGCAATGATTAGATGCATCTCTGCCGGATATGCAGAAAAAACACGTGTAATGTTCATGTCAGTGTTGCATCCAGATTCCTTAGTCAGTTGTGCATGGGAAAAGGAAGTATTTTGAAATATTGCCAACTCATGGATATTAGGTTATTTTTTTAATTGACTGCATTAGCAAATGCATGGAAGTATCACTTACCAGACAAGTTTCTCTTGGTTAGTCTCTGATAGTGGATTTCTGTTCACATAAATGGAGTTTCTAGAGCTTCCTAAGGAAAGAAATATGAGGAACAGACATCTCATTTATCATCCTTAGGCCAGTGGGGACACTGAATATTTTAACTAAGTTTTGACAAATTGTGTGTAAGTCGGTGATCTAGGAATGAAGTTCTGGAAACCATTGACTACACATTTGCAAAAACAAGTAGGAAATTTAATATGTTAGGAGCCAGATGGAAGGAGTATGCCAGTGTCGTGCAGGGAGAAACACTTGAGACAGGGAATAAACTGTAGTTGTAATTACAGAATTTTTTTGGCTGCACTGAAGGATGTTTTGTCATTGGTTTCAGAGAGAATAGAATTTCACCCAGAGCATGTAGGAGTGAACAGTATTTGTTAGGATCATATCTTTAAGACATATGCAGGTATAAACTAAAGGACAGATGCCCCAGAGAGAGCAGTAACAGTTAGGAAAAAAATTACTTTTTTCCCTGAACAATGGACTTTGTGTATGGTTTTGTAATGGCATTTTTCTACTCTGCAGGGCAATTTGTGAAAATATGTTTTGTTCCTTCTCCTTCTTTAAATTTGATGTTTTCAAGCTGGTTTATGTGAAAGGAAAGAAGAATGCAATCTTTAGGTAAGCACTTGCTGCTCCCGGAGAAAAGCCTTTGACATTTGCCTTATGCATGAATGTAGTGGCACTGAGTGCCAATCCCTAGAAAAGAAGTTTCACATCAGCACAAAAATTGACAGTACTGTGTATGTTGATGCCAGCTTTGTGCAGGGCTGTGATCTCTCACTGGATCTGTAGAAGTGCCACACTGCCCCTTCTTTCCAGACATGTCAGCAGGTCCTAAGGGTACATTTCTGTTAGCTGAGCGTTCCCATGGCACACTGCTAAAAAAAGCCGCTCCTACTTCCTGACCTGAGATCTCAATGCAATACAAAATGCTTTTTCACAATACCTCTGGTTTAAAACCTGTAGGAAGCATTCTTATTTTACTTGTTGTGCAGAGCTATTGTGCAGAAAGCAAGGCTGCAAGAGGAACTATGCGGACACGGAATATATTCTGCCAGTGGCAAAACGGGCGTTATGAACTTCTCTGAAGTATAAACCAAAGTTTGTTTTTAGCAGTAGGGAAAGCACTAAGGGTACATGCTGCTCATTCCAGGTCTACCTGGGGTCCCAGAGCTTCACGGAGATGAAATGACAACAGTTCTGTGGTGCCAGTGCTTAAGGCACTGCCTTTGCCCTGGGTGACACCTCAGGAAGAATACGTTATCTTAGCTGGACATTATCAGCTGAGTAAACTCGAGACTTTGAAAATGCCCTCTTCTAAGTGCATCATTAAAAATTGAGGAAATCTTGTGTCTCCTGAAACACTTCGGCAAGTCTGCAAAGTCTTTAACTTTCCTGCTTCTATCTCCATCCTGGAAAATCAAGAGTGGGGGAAAAGATTTTTTTTTTTAAACTTGATATTGTAGTGTTTTGAATGCAGAAATTCAAGGAACATGGAAAATAATTGTGCAATGAAAGAACTGATCTGACTGCCAGAACCTCAGCCAAGATTCAGTGCAGCTGTGGCTCAGCAAGGGGAGATGGGTCAGGAAGTCTCTGTATTATCCATATTGGTCTGGCTGTTCTGAATATCAATTCTGCTCATTGCTGTTGGATTATACACTGAGGAGAAGAGGAAAATTAACTAGCTCTCTGGAATGCAAGATGAGAAATAGTTTTGCTGCCCAGCCTCACATTTTTGAACTATGATTCTGCTGATATCAGCAGCTGTCTGCTGAATCATCTTTCTCTTTGGCCGGTGCCTTGGTCCTTTTAAAGGAAGAATAACCAGTGAAACAAGATGGAGTAAAATACAGCTGAACTTCAAAGGGATTACTGCACCAGGGACTGGAGATCCACAAAAAGACACAGTAAAGTAACTCACTAATGTAATGTTCATATTATAGGGACCAGTGATGATTTTAACTGTGATACCATACAATGGAGTGAGACTTATTCATACAGAAAAGCTCAGAAGGGTGGATTTTTTGTAGGTTTTGGTTTCCACCCAAATATCAGGTGATAAGTGGCTCTACTAAAATTGGTGTCAGCTTTATCCCTGGGCATAGAGGAACCTCAGGTTGGATCTGTCATATGGAAATGTCACACTTCAGTCTTTGGAGGAGTTCTCTGTATACAATGAACATAAACAGATTATGTTGTTCTGAAACCTGAGTTTCAATTGTTTTGATACAAATATTCCAGCCAAAGCTAGAAACAGAAGATCCAGAATAGCACAAAAATAATAACACACACACGCATAGACACAGAGACACACACACACAAAAATACTTCCAAGCTTTCTGTTACAGTGCCAAACCTTGGCAGCAGGATATTATTAGCCTGTTTTTCAGACTTTCTGGTCTAATTTTTGTCTCTTTTCCAACAGAATAATTTCACTGACTTCAAGAGATATGGTCCTCACTTTTCCAAGGAGGATACCACATATAGGCTGGAGAAATACATGTAACTTAACCAGACAAATAAATTTCCAGATGCTTTTCTGCTTTCAGTGAAAAATTGGGGGTTTAGTCTTGCTTGTCTAAACATAACGGTAAAGATTTGTTTGCTTTCACAAATGAGTAATATTCCAGATTATCTTCTGTGGGTTTTGGTTGCTGTTTCTGCAAATATACATATATTTTCTTTTGTCCTAAATTTTCTATTTTTTTCAATAAAGAGCAAACTACAATAAATATTACTGGCACTGTTTATTACAAAAGGGTTTAATCCATATCATAGTTTTCCATTTAGAATTAGCATAGTATAACTGAAAGCTGATAACAAAATATAATGTTGAGAGCTGCTATGTATTTATCACAGCTGAGGAAATGCACTTTCATATTATCACTTCAATGAATTAGCACTTCTCCTAATAGAAAATTCAGTTTAAAAAAAAAGTCTTCTCTTGTTTTGTTTTTTTTGCTTGTATGTTTTGCCTTGTTTTGGTTTGTGCTTGGTTTGGTTGGGTTTTTTGTTGTTGTTTTCGTTGTGGTTTTTTTGTGGGTTACTTTAGATAAAATATCTGTATTTTAGGATTTTGTGTCCAATCATCTTTCCCTAGCCTTTGATAACACCACTTGGGTGTCAGGAGAAGTGCTAATAACAAGGCTTTGTTTAGTGCTGTGAGTGAGCACTTAGCCCTGAGCCTCCCTGGGACATGTTTCTCCAGTAGCTGATTGAGGAAGGCAAAGTCGGACTTCTGCTCTGAATCTCTCTCCCAAAAGCCCATCCTTCTCTGTTGATACCAAGGTAATTTCAGCTGCACTTTCTAGGAGAATATTACCAAATGGATAAGGAATGGAGAAGCTGTTTAGTATTCATGTGTTTTAGGGTGGTGTCTCGGTCAGCTTCTGGAATGTAATAAGGTTATGCACAAAAGCTCTAGAAAGCCCTGGCTGATGAGTGCAGGACTGAGAGGAACAATTCTAGTGGGATGGCCCCAGGGTGACCCAGAGAAGATCACAAAGCCAGCAAAACCCTACCCTGTTTTTTCCCTTAGTTTTCTGCTGATTCAGGGAGTTGAATCATCTCCCTGCGAGGTCAGAGCAAGGTGAGAACGGAGATGAGTAGGAAGAAGAGGAAGAGCCTGGCCCCTTCAGCAACACCAGTCTTCCAACTGGGCTCAGCCCAGCTCAGCTGCTCACTTTTTGGCTCAGTTCACACGAAATACTGAGATAAATTTAGAAAAACTGTTTGACACTCAAGACCTACTCATTCACCACCTCCACGTGTCAGTGAAGAACAGTTTATGCATGCAGAATTTCCAACCACTTTGTATGTATTTCAACACTAATATTCGCGTCTGCATCTTGGGTTAAGTCCTGCTCAACAAGAAACAGATTCTCAGTCTCTGTCAGGTATGCAGTTTTTCTGTGTGAGTACACTGTTCAGTGTGGTCCATTCAGCAGGAACTAGTTAATTTACTCGTGAGTTAATCCGGAAAACCTCTGTGGCAGTCTGAAACAAAGAGGGATTGATGAAAAAACAGACACAGCAGTCATTTATTTGGTGATGTGGTCTGAATAAGAGACGAACAGTAATGGGTTATTTAAACAAGCCTGCTTTATTGTCTTTGTGCTAACAAGATTCTGTGACATTACAGAAGGAGATCATCAAAAGGTCCAGTAAAGTTCCCTGCCCTTTAGTGTAAAATTTCTGCAATTTCCTCCAGGCAAAAACAATCTGCTGACTAGTGGCATCTGCCCTGTGCTGCACAGGCTCTTTTGAGGTGAGTGAAACTGTGCTTCCTTCCACATTTAACTAAGGGAAGTGAAGGAAGAATTGCTTGCCAGATGTATACACATGTGCTTATATATAACATTACACATACATGCACGTACATATACTGGGACATGTGTATGTGTGTGTAATTGTATGCATTACATATATATATAGAGAGAGAGACATGCTTATAAGTACATATAGGCAAAAAAGTGCATAAAAATCTTAAACCAGACATGCAAAAGTATGCCTTAGAGTTGACCAAAACAGCCAGGCAGGAAGTGAGTTGATACGTTTCTGCTACTGTAATCTCTCTTTAGGTCAAGTACGCTGGCAGTAGGAAAAACATCGTCTTGTCAGCCTGTATCTGCAAAAAGCAAATACGTTCTGGTCGATGCCATCTGCCCCTTTACTGTGACTTAGGCACACGGGATGGGTAACGCCAGAATGTTTTAGTGCGGCTGTCCTGTGCAAGGCAAGTGAAGATGTTCAGTATTTGATATATGGAACAGTTGGAGATAGGGCAGAGAGGACCAACAGAGATCCAGAAAACACGACCTACGAGGGAAAATTAAAAGGCTTGAACTTGTTTATCCTAAAGAAGGAAAGATTAAGGAGAAGACAAAATAATAGCCTTCAAGTAAAGATGAAAAGACAAAAGGAATAAATTGTCTCTAGAACCATGATGAATCAGATAAGGGGGAATAAAATCAGATTGTATCAAGGAAGATTTAGGTCAGAGACTATGAAAAGTTTCTGGAGGGAGCAAGTACATATGTACACATGGAGGAGATGTGACTGCCAGCACTGAAGTCTTCAAGAATAAAGCAGAAGAGAAACTATCTTGAGGGGCCTGGATTATTGTTTTCTGCAGAGGGCTGGAATTCTTAAGGCTCCTGCCAGGCTCATTTTCTGACTTTTTGGTAATTTTCAAGCTATTTTATCCAGTCCAATGATTTCTGACTAGAAAATTGAATCAGTATGTATCAGGGACCCTTGGGAAATGCTAGGGAAAGACTAAGACATCTGAAGATCATGCATCTGCTACACAAGTGTGATATGCCCAGACAAGGAGAACACAGACCATGAATGAATCTTTTTGGTATATTATATATGATAGTTGGAGACACTGAAATTGGCTTTGTGTGCACATGCAATGGAGACAAATGCTCCTTTATTTCCCGAAACACAGAGAAATGCATTAAAACAAATGTTCTGGGTTAGGATTAAGCTTGACAAATCCAGGAAACTGAGAGTTAAACTTCTCACTCTTTCCCACAACTGAAAGCTGTTGTGCTTGGTCCCTGATGCATAGCTTGAATTTTTGCATAGTTTAGTTAATTTAGAGGATTTAGGAAGGCTTGCTATAAATATTACGTAACAGTAACATTCTGTTGTATTAAGGATGAATACCAAGGACTTTATCAGAGACAGGAGATGAAGTTTGAGTCATGGCAAGGGGGTATGTAGAAAATGATGTTTAAATAGATGTAGAAGCAGTTCAAGCATACTAATATATGCTAATTTTTTTTTTATCTTCAATTCAGCTTGCTTTCTCCTGACCCCCTTTTCCAAAGGACCAAACTATGTTGCAAAACCAGAAAACCAAGTACTGCATAATACTTCTTGGACTTTCTTGGATGCATTAACTCAAAGACTGCCTATGACTTCAATGGATTTGAATCTTATGAATGCCTGATTGCAGCGCGTGGTGATAATGTAACCAGCAACATAATTTATGTTCATAGTTTTGGAGGAGGGAGAGAAATCGTAGAACATGCTTCTTTGAATAGCAGTACATTATTTTATCATAGCATTTCAGCCTTTCAACACCACCGTCTGTCATGTTTTGCAAAACCCAGATAATGTAGAGTAGGGCATGAGGCTTATACACACAAATGACAATACCCATCAACTCTTTTCCCCCAGCATGCCCAAAGATCATTCATGAGGTTGGGCTGCTATCCCTGGAACTTTCCAGTCAAAGATTTTGCAGACAAAAAATAATCGTTAGAAATAAAAGCAAGTAAGGAATGTGAACAGACACAAAGAGAACAAGGGAGAAAGTGACTCTCTAAGACCAAGGCTGCTAGCAGCAGGACAGATGGAAGCCAGTGAGCATTAGAAGTGCTGTCCACACATAGAGCAGTACTTGCAGATTATCAGTAGCACTGATTGCATGACCCAGGTCTGAGATGCTACAAGTGTTAGCCTGCAGGGAATGGTTGGCCACCAGCAGAGGGATTAGCCAGAAGCTGAGACCAACCCCAAAGCACACAGTGCCTTCACTGCCTGTCTTCTAGCAGGCAGAGCTGGCTGCTGGTAACAGGGAACATCGACAGCTCCCCACCCCTCCCCCCCCCGCCCCAAACAAGTGATAATCCAGGATCCATCCAGGGACACCAGTTGGCAGGAGTAGAAGAAGGGACCAAAGACAGGACTGGAAACAAGGCTACTACACAGATCCAAGGCCTCTCCATGAGTCTGGGCCAAAGGCAAGACCAAGCCTGAGCTGAAATGGGGCTCCTGGGCCCAAGGAGAGAGGTGGGATAGTACCTTGATGGTCACCACCCCACATAGTACTGTGAGATGGTGACCAAAATTTAGGGTTTCATACAGCACTGTTCTGCACAGTGCCGGAGGGATACATAGCCCAGTCTTGAGGAAAGTTAGCAAAATGGAAATTGGCCTGTTGGGAATAATATGATTTCCGGGTGGACTTTATTAGTTATTTGATCATCCATCATTTAAAACCATTTCCTTTCCTAAGGAGCACACTTTCAACAGCCATATTAGACAATGTCACTTATTAGATACTCCTTTTAGAACTCAAATCTTGCCCAGTTACCAAAACAGAGAAGTTTGTATTGGCAGAAACCTGTTACTGTGTAAAAAGGGAGGGCATGGAGTACTGGAAAGGTTAATATGTAAGTAAGAAGTAGTCCCTGCTGCTTCAAATTGCTTGCCCCAGTTCTGACCTGAGAGAATGGCAGAGAAAGGAAAATGTCATTAAAAAGCTACAGGTAGTGGATTTAGAGTTGCATCTGGACTAAACATATCCAGACAGTGTTTTCTTAGCTCTTTCCACTTGTTTGAACCAAGCTGTGTTCCTGTGAACTTTTCTGAGCATCAAATGTCAAGCCAAATCCAAGATTATTAAGTGATATGCATATCCTTTAACCTGACAAAGCAAAATTAGGTTTGGATTGGCTACTTAACATCGTGAATCAAGCTAAAACAAGCATTGCTTTGTTTCCTAGTCACAGAAGTCAGAAGGTAGCACATGCTCTTACATAGAAAGTCAAGCACCAATTCTGCCTTTGGGTTTATGGTGCCAGCTGATGCCAAGCAGGCACCAGCCTTTACCCCTGCAAAATTCACATCTTGGTGAAAATCCACAAGACAATTCAAGAGCCATTTTCCTGTGGTTGCAAGAATCACAAAAGTGATTCTCCAAACTATGGATAAGTTGGTAGAAAAGAGGTCATCTGAATTGTGAGTAAAAAGAACTGAGCTGGGGTTTGGTACATCCTATGCTATAAATATTTACATTGCTCATTCTGTTTTCAGCCAGGAAGTTGAATGCTGTGGCCCAAGTTGTTGGTTTTTTTGGTTGTTTGGTTTCTTACAGTGACAAAACACCTTCAAGTATTTTGGGCACTGCTGAGACCCCAGCAATCTGCTGAGAATGTTGCTGAAGCTGTGATTTCAGCACTTGGAAACTTCAAAGACTTCTATATATGATAGCTCTGGCTGGTATAAACCTTCTATCTCCTGTGAACTGTGGCTAACAGTGTAAAATTAGATGGGAAATGTTGTGTTGTCAGCATTCCATGGAGAGGGTTTAGCAGGGCTGTAGCTCCTGGTTCTGCAATCTCCTCATGTCTCTAGTACTGTAGCAGAAACCTTCCATGTCACAGAGCCTAACTGTGGTCATCACGGCCTTGAGGACCACGAAGAGACACAGGTAATGGAGTTGTAGGGGATCTAGCACCCTCAGAGATTCCCTTCTCCTGGAATTCCCCAAAGGGCCAAACGAAAACAGCATCTCACCTGGTCGTCCTCCAGGTCCAAGCTTTCCTCTGCGTTAGTTAGAAGGAGGAACAATGGGGAGGTGCGAAAAATACAGAACGCTTCATGAATTTGCGTGTCATCTTTGCTCAGGGACCTGGTTGCACATGGTGGGTAATGCAGAGAGATGGAACAACACGTTGTGT
>VZTD01000739.1:1248485-1283540 GCA_013397725.1 Rhagologus leucostigma | reverse complement strand
TCCTGTGTGTTTGTTAAAATAAATAGTTTTTATCTCTTTCACTTTCCTTCGAGGAAAAATTTCTTTTTTCCCAAACCCTGTGGGGGGGGAAGGGTGGTTGCAACCTGGTTTTCTCTCAGGGGCTATATTACTAGATTTTGGCCAAACCGGCACAGGAGTCCAGCTGTAGTACAAAAATGACATTTCAGGAATAGCTGAGCCCTTTTTATTCCAAAGGAAGATCTGTAGGGAGGAAAGTTTCTTTCAGCACACAGGATGGGATGTTTCATTTCTGGCATTCTCCATACAGATACGTATTTCTGATTCAGCTAAAAGTGTCTGGTACATATTTCACCAGAATTCTGTCTTAAATCACAGGAAGAAAATCTCTGAAGAACAAGCATAAACTGTCAGCACATCTCTGACACTGAGACACTACTACATGTTCCACTTTCCTGTCCATAGTAGACTGTGAATGGATAAGGAACAAGCATTTGGAGTGGGTTCAGAAGCATGCCTTACAAAGAAAAGGTACCTGTAAGATCACAGGGCTCTTGCTTGTTTGTGCTGAAGGAGATGGAAACAACATGTCTCTCTAAGGAAGCAAGAAATCTGTTTCACAGCAGTGGCAAAAGCTGTCACCTCCCCAGGTAGGTGAGAGCACCTAGAGATGTTACAGGACAACAGCCTGTTCACACCTCCTGGGCTGGAGCTCTATGCTGGTGGCATAGTGCTTGCAGGAAAATTCAGCAGCTCCCACGGTCTGTTTTCATGCTGATTTTCCTCAGTGCTTATTCCTTGGCTTTTCAGCAGGCTCCATGGGCATCAGTGCTCACTTGGCACTCACCAACAGTGTCTGCAAACAGGGCTCTGACCTACGGTGAAGCTGGGTGGTTGCTGGCAGGCTCCTGGCCTCGGTAGCCACTGCCACTGGACTCCAAGCTTCCTGGCCCCCAGTCCTCCTCACCTGGATGAGATTATGCACAGTGTTTCCAGTACTTCACATATTGCTCTCTGGGTTGTGTCTCTAGCTCTTCTGATAGCAGCTGAAGAATTTACTGACAGGAAGGTCACCAGTCTGGGGTGGCAGAAGGGGCAGGGAGAAATGATGTTTATTTCCAGTGTCCCAGGCCATTCTCCTCTTTCTTCCCTAACCTCATGCTCAGCATACATCTTGTGGCCAAGAGTAGCAGTTTTGTATTATCCTTTGTTTTAATTTCATATTGGGCTGGGGCTGAAGTCACCTCCTCTCCAGACATTTCCTATTCCTGCATTTCTGCAGTGGCTCTGAATATGGCACCTATTGCTATTATCACCATCAGATACCCTGGGAAAACCTTCAAGTCTTAAAATGCCTGAGGAAAATATGATTACTTTATGATTAGAGAGTAAGTGGTGCAGTCCAGAGTATAAAAGTATTGACAGAGACTGTGACTCAAGGCTTAAATTTGAAGCACACTTTGATGACCTGGAGCAAGTCTCTGGCCTCATTTTTTTCACCTCTTGAGATGTGTAAACTTGATAGTCTCTTACAATGTGTTTGCCCAGACAGACTCTACCAGATCTCTTTTTTCTCTTTGGGAAATCATGTAAGTATTGTTGTAATGCAAAACCAAATAGTTTTATAAAGCCAGATGAGACCCCAGCAATCAACAGGTTATCATACACAGTAATAAAGAAAACAATAAACATTTGAAGAGCTTGAACAATGTTAAGTTTAATTTGTCTCCATTTGTACTTCTCCCTTTGGACTGTGTGATATGAGACTCTTGTTCCTTATTTAAAGAGGTAGAATATTTCAGGGAGTTTGAATGCAAGAAAGCTGACTTACTGGCACTACACTTCAAATGTCACCTCAGAATTTGACACTGTGAAGCCATGAGTAGTTACAGCTGGACTATTTCACAGCACAGCAGTCATAAAGTTATTCCTTAATGCTGGAAAGTTGGATGAATGAAAACATTTGAAAATATTAATGTGCCTGCATATTGTGGATCCCTCTCTCCTATGGCTGAAGGCAAAGTAAGAACAAATAAGAATATATGCTGGTATTTCTCCTTTGAATTTATTTTACCGACATCCTTTAAAAAGCCTAATCATTTTCAAAAAGGTCTTAGATGGAACTCAGGACAGAAATCAGAATTACTTTGACATTTTAGAAAAATCCTTTTGAAGTATCCAGTTTTCCCCATGTTTTTAATGCTGTTTTCACAGTTCTTTACAAACCTTATAACCTTATAGTACCTTGCTGACCTCTCCATCAGCAGATAATTAAAAGGCCATCAAGTTCTCATTGGCTGTGACTGTCAGACGTCCTTTTAAACACATGGTTGCTGGGTAACAAGACCTTACACTGCATTCCTTCCTTGAAATATTTGTCTTATTTTTTATATAATCCTGCCAGTATGTGTGTCAGCATTCAGCCAGTGTGCTGGAGGGCAAAATGCTAGCTGGAACTTTTTTGTATCATGTGGTACTTCCCAAAAGGAAAAATAGCCGGAACAACAGAAGAGCATACATTATGTTGTGAAGGGCTGTATCAACTTGACTTCCACTTTCATACCATATTTTGCTGGCCAAGTTGTTATTTGAATGGAAATGCTTAAGAACTTTTACTCCCATTTAGCTGTTCATCCTCTTGAAAATCCACTGAAATCTAAAGCACAACTGCGTATACAACGATGTGGCCTGACATGCCTGAAGGACCTTTTGGATCATAATAAAGGATTTCTAAAAGTTCCAATTTCTTATCATGGTGACCAATGTATTGCGAAAAAAAACAAAAAAAGAAAGAAAGAAGGTGACATCAAATGGCAACCATACAGAGTTTAGCAAGGATTCCACAAAGCTTGCCTAAAGTCTCTTGGATACACTCCAAAAGCCCTTGAAACACCCCCACATTCCCTCACCCCATCTTAACAGCCTGCTGTAGTGCTCTTTGTGTGCATATCTTATGATAGCCTCTATTTGGCTGACTTTTCAGGAAACTTTGGTTCACTTATCGAAAAAAAAAGAACAACAAGCAAGCACAGACAAAACTGAAAAGCCCAGAGAGTAAAAGGCATTTGGGGACAGACTCTGGACTTTTTCAAATAATTGAGAATTAAAAAAAAGAAAAAGAGGTAGAGCTTTGTCATGAGATGCTGCACTTACAAGGATTAAGCAGCTGACTGTACATCTTTATACCAGTAAAGAAGAGAGAGAAAGAAGCACAGTATCTGTTCCAGTAATTCCCCCAGGACTTCGTCTTTTTCATAGATGTTTTGCTCTCAAGGATTGTTTTTCTGTTTTCGCTCTACTCTCCCCTTAGCCACTAAATGAACTGGTGACAACAAACTAAACAGTGCATAAAGGCTGAGAACTGAATCTGTTAAAGCATCCAGCAGATAACAGGATGGGATAGAGTTCCAGCTTCAACTGCATGATCATGAAAAGCATAACAAAATGGTAGCTTGTTTCTGGCATTTTCTGTTTTAGAAGAGCACAGCTTTGTGACTTTGATGCTGAAAGTCTATTTCATTTAAATTATAATATGGAAATAAACATCATACTGAGAGGGAGAATGGGTGGGAGATCAAATACATTAGCATACAAGGCTTATCTAGTGTACTCACCATCACTTAATATATACTGTGAGTTAAATTCTCTCCTCAGATACAATGGCACAAATCCAGATCAATTTTATTGACTTTGATAGAATTAATCTGGATTCACTATAACGAATGAGGGGAGGGAGAACATTTCTATGCAACAGCTTCTTATGGAAATTGCCTCTAAGTTTGTGTTATTTAATCAAGATCTGTGAATGAACAAATTCCAAGCCACTTCTATCAAAAGCCTTTAAAAGACTTGTTGCTTATTTGCTTGTAATCAAATAATTCTTCAGGAAACCAGCAGATAATGAGAAAACCTAGTGCAGGAGGGAAAAATGTTTTACAGCACTAACGAATAAACTTGGGGAATATATCTTACTGATGGCTGCTAGCCTGCTCCTGCTCTGAAGAATACTTGCCATTAGCTGGGTATTTTGCAGCACTCAGAAGAACATGTTCTTCCTCCATATCTAAAGTATTTTTTTGCTCTCCCTCCTCATGAAACTGGTCTCAGATATCATTCGTGATGCTTCAAGTGCTGCAAACACAGCTCAGGCCTTTCTCTGACCTTCCAGGGAGGGCTCCTCCAGCATATGGCAATAATTTGAGTCCTCCAGATGTTCTCAGGTCCAGTTGAGCCTGCAGGCAACTCTCGCCTGGTACCAGCTGATAGGGGCTGCAGGGGGAATGGCTGCCTGGAGTAGGGAGAGCAGATAACAACCTCCACAGCTGCTCTGCAGATCCAGGGCAAGGAAAGGGAGGGATGAACAAGGCAGATGAGATGAGGGGGGAGCTGAAACCAACCACTCTGCTCTGATCTTGACGGTGATATATTGCAATCTGAATTCAAACACTGATTGTCTTTCTTTATTCCTGCATTTCTTGGTCACTAGGGGAAAGTTTGCACATGAAAATGCAGTTTAGTGGAATTTGCAAAGGACTTCAGGTTAGTAAATGAACTCTGTATGTGCTTATTTAATTAATGTCACGAATATGAACTAAGAGATGATGTTTAGAAAAACAGTAATTAGTGTTGTGGGTATATGGGTAGATGATGCAATTAATTCCAGATTAAATTTTTCAAGTGAAAATTTCAATACTTGTGAACAGACTGTCTGTTTCCTCATGTAGCTTTAGTTATGAAAAGATTGGACGAGGGACAAACTATCTTTGTAATTACTAAGACTGTAGTGATTTTATCTTCTGCTGACCCAGGGTGCAAAAGAACCAGTTTAAATCCTCTCTCAGCTTTAAGGGAAGTGAGGTTGTATCCCTCATAAAAGTGGCCTATACTGCTGTTTTGCTGAGAAATTCCCTGGATTGTCATCATTTCTGTTCCTAAGGCTGCTCAAATAACCTGAGAGCTGTGCTATTGTTGTAATCCAGCAAAAAGACAAGCAGAATGAGAGGTAAGGTTGCAGAGTAGAATTAGATGATGGTCCATTACTGGAGCAGTCATTTGGGTTTTTATTGACTAAAGCAGTAATAGTCTTCAGTAAACTAGATAATTTCTTCATATTAAAAAAGTCAGACTTTAAGTTCTTAATCTGAGCTACCAAGATGGAGGTTGTAATGTTCCTTGTTTACATACCCAGGCTTCGTTAAGAGTTAAAGGCCGGCTGGTTTAACCTGAAAAAATGCTAATTGTTTCATGAGTTTTGGCTCACAATTAATTTTTTTTTTCTCTGAGAAATGACTCTTCTAAGAAAAAGATTTTCAATCTTTTTGTGCCTGGATTTACTTTGCCAATTAACTGAACAAAAGGTTCTAAAATCACCAGGATACACAGCCAAAATCTCGTCTCTGGTAACTGTTTATTCCCCTTCTGCTGGCAAGGAAGACCGATGTGTTTTTCCATTTTTCCCTTTCATTCTTGTCCTTGCTTGCCCTCTTTTACCCCTTTTCTGGTTCTTCCCTTTAGCTTTGTTATTTGAGGGTTATTCACCCTCTATTTTCCTTGCTCAGTAAGAGTCTTCATGCTTCTTGGGCTGCCAACATCAAAGAGGTTGTAGCAGCTCAGCAGAGCCTTAGGAGAGCAGAACAAAGACTTTGGGACTACATGGATGCCACATGCAACGATCTTGGGCCAGCTCCACTGCATCAAGCGCCGGAGCAGAGACGAAAAGCACAGAAGCTTCCCAGGGATCAATCAGGGCCCAGCTTGCACCTGAGTAAAGTACACAAATATTCTGAGAATAAAATATTCTGGATTTACACCATTGCCTTACTTTTGTTTTCTTTCTGGTTCATCCCCTTATAGATTATTTTGCAATTACTGCCTTGGAAGTTTTTCTCATATTCTATTTCTACAGTCAGTGGAAAACAAGATAAGAAACACATATGTTGGTTTTACTTCATTGTGCTTATTTAATGATATGACTCCAAATGATCCAGTCCTTTGGGGTGGGCTTTAAGGGATCCATGTCTCTGCAGAGAAGTTACTGATTTCGTTTTCTGCCTTTCCTGTGGAAGAAAGGAGACTGCTTCCATAGGAAATGGAGTATGAGCTATGTCCCAAATGATGGTGTGTAACAGAAGAAAGTCTTGATGACAATGCCTTCTACTCTGCATCAGGCATAAGAAGACCCCGAGTGGGTCTTTAAGATTTGCCATGAGGATTATGGAAGATCTGCAGAAATATAGGCCCATCATTATGAAAAGCTTCAAAAGGGGACAGATAGCAGGGAGTTCGTAACTCCCTGTGTCTCTCTCTTTCCAGGTTACCGTAGTTGTGGGTGGTCCTCGGGGGGAAAAAGGCATTGAAATTTTGTTGTCTCCCACATGTATAATGTCAAACGGCCTACAAGAGCCAAAAGGAGTTCCTGCTTTCTCCTCAGGCTCTCTGTTTGACTCATCAGGTTCTGGTTCTCCAAGATGGGTGTGCCAAGACCTCAGTGGGAGCAGGAGAAGGAAATAAAGCGCCATGTGCCACCTTCTCCTTGTTAGAGGCCGTGGGAAGGATTTGTGCATAGAAGCTCTCTACGAGAGAGGGAGTAGAAGGCGGAAATCACAGTCAGCTAAAACAAAGAAGAACTGTGTTTTAAATAACTCCTTATTTGACCATCATCCAGCATGAATCTTGGGTATAACCTGGGGTAGGTTCCACCATGTTGGGGAATAAACACCATTGAAAACAATTGCTTCTGCAGAGAAAATGAGATTAAATATTTCTTCTTTTAAAAATTATCAGAAAAGAAAGCGTTTTCAAAGACGTAGTGAACTCGACAAAATTAAGGAACGTTTGTGCAATTACAGTATTCCTTCAGTGTATGCTGTTCTTTTGCAACTTCCTTTCTCCTATTTGACCCAGAAAGCCTTAGAGATACATCACTCAGTGGGTGTTTCCTATGGTGTTCTAGATGCAAACACAAAGAAGAACTGTGACAAAGAAATAGGCTGTAGGGTTTAATTGAAGTTAAGAGATTCATTTAAGTTGACAGGGGTACAAGTAACTCAGATTTGATCTGGCCTGCATACAGATTCAGCCTCTCAGAAGATAAGATATCTACATTTTTTCAGACAGTAGTCACTAAAAAAGAACAGTTAATAGCTGTACTCCTCACTCTTCCTTAAGAAAATGTCATGAAATCTGACCGTAAATCAGAGAGTGTAAAACATAAAGTATGTACAGAAATTATAGTAAAACAGTAAGGACAACAGGGCAAATTCAAATTTCTAATTATTAGGTAATAATATTTTATTTGGTGTACAGTTAGAAGTGTGTTCAGTTCTAGGCACCCCAGTACAAGAGATATACAGAGCTACCGGAGAGAATCCAGTGAGGGGCTGCAAAGGTGATTAAGGGACTGTAGCATCTCCCCTGTGAGGAAAGGCTGAGAGAGCTGGGACAGTTCAGCCTCGAGAAGAGATGGCTCAGGGGGATCTCGTCAATACCTGACAAAAGGATGAAAGGAGGATGGAGCCAGACTCTTCTCAATGCCCAGCGACAGGACCAGAGGTGATGGGCACAAATGGAAGCTCAGGAGAGTCTCTCAGAACATCAGGAAATTCTTTTTCACTCTGAGGGTGACAGAGCACCGGCACGGTTGCCCAGAGAGACTGTGGAACCTCCACCCTTGGAGATAGTTGAAACCTGTATGAACATGGTCCTGGGAAACTGCCTGTAGGTGCCCCAGCTTGACCAGGGAGATTGGACCTGACGGCCTGCAGAGGTCCCATCCAACCTGAACCCTTCTGTGGTTCTGTGAAGGGATGTATAGCCCTGCAGCTCACTGGAGCTGAACTGCAGACAGAGTGGTGGTTCAATGAATGGTGGTTCAATCAATGAATGAGCTATGAAAATTACAAGGTTTATTTTCCGGTGAAGTCAAGCACATCTTTTCCAGCCTTTTCTTCACTGGAACTAGGACTGTTTAGTAAAGAAGACCAATCTGTAGAGCATTTTTTTCCCAAAGCTGAAGAGTAATGTGACAGATGAGGATGGCACTACTTGGAGAAGATTATCCTTCATACAGATGACAAATTTTCCACACTGGAACATCAGATTTTGTCTTGTAAGTAAGTTCTATCATTGTTGCTTTCATAGTGAAAGATTTGCAAGGAAAATATTGAAGCCGGACACTTACCATTTTGCAACATACCCTGAAAAAAGATTCCTGGCTGTTAGGCAATGACTCCCAGCTCTGCCTTGCACAGAGACAGCACTTCAGTCGCTCTTCCTTCTCTCAAGGGTATAATTTGCATAACCACTGGTTTCACTGCATTAACTTTCTCTTGCAATTTGCAGATGATATAAGTCTGTAAGTGGAGGTGGAAACCCCGGAGATAAGGGAAAATGGTGGAATTTTCTTTAGAAGGATTGATTCCCTTATGCAGGCTGTAAAGGAGAGACAGAAGCCATGAGCACTTCAAGTCGCCTGAGGGAAGTCATGGTCTAGTCTTCTCTGCACTTCTGCTTGAAAGCACCATCCAAACAATCAATAAACTCTCCTGAGTTTTCCTCCTAGTTTTGGAGACTTGTTTATTGTGCAGGAGAACACTTCAAATGTTTCCTCAGCCTCCATGTGCTGTATTCCCACAGCAGTAAAAAGACAATTATTCCAAACCCAGGATGGGACAGGGACCTGGGTAAACGGCCCTGGATGAAAGTTGGAGACGCACTGTCTACAGGAAAAAGAAGGATCCAAACTTCTGTTCAGTCTGATCCTCTAACTCCATTGTGTGGGTGCCAGGATCTCTGTCTGCTAATACCTGCTTCATGGGTTTCAAAAGGAATGCCAGAATATTCAGGAAAATTACATTTGTTGAGTACTGCATAATCACAGCAAGGAGGAAGAGCAAGCTGAGATTTTAAACATAAGATTCCTAAGTTCTTTAAAAATCTGATTTTTCTTTTCATCCAGCTGTCTGCTGGATTTTGCCTTTATTTGAATTGGAAGCAGCAGAAGTGTGATTCCCTACAATGTGGGGTTGAAATTGCGGGATGCTGTGGAATGAAACCCTATGGCCAAGAACAGACTGTGCTGTGTGAAGGACTGAGGATATTGGCAGTTCTCACAAAATGAAGAAATTGGGACTGGATTCCAGTCAGGTGGTGCATGGCTTTGGTAACATTTTTAAAGTATGATACCTTAAATAGAAATCTACAGGCTTTCACCTGGAGTGAACTGAAGATTTATACATTGAAAAAAAATCATTAGTCTTGTAACAAGACAAACGGAGAAAGAAACAGCGTCAAACCTTTGACATTTTGGGCAATATTTTGCCCTTAAATTACTGTCCAAGTGTGCTCATCCTGCATCTACAAGAGCACCAACTGGCACATTAGAAAGTGCATATTATGGACTTTTGTTTCACAGAAGCCTCTTTTCCACTTGATCACAAAAGGAGGTTTAAGAAACATAATGCCACACAAGAGAAAAGGGCATTTTATGATCAGCACCTGGAAACTGAACATAGGTGAGGGAGAGAAGGCGCACAAGGATATTGAGTGGGATATAAAATAGCTGATGGTGTACAGCCTAAAGGTTAATCTAGCCCCTTATGTTTTGAACATAAGCTGTTTTGAAATACACGAATTAAAATGTTACAAAGAATCCAAAATTTAAAAAAAAAAAACAAACAAAAAAACCCTGGTTTAATAATGGTCAAATAACAGATTTTGTTGTCAATGTGATTAAATAAAATGTTGCTTTCTTGCATTTTCTCTTTCTGGTTTCCACCTGACATACCAGCACATTTGCCACAGAAGCACTGATAGCAGAGGTTGGTCTCGTTTGATGTATTGGCTTGGATTATGGCAAACTTCAAATCAGTTCCTGATTCAGTTCTCATTTTCCATAATCAGTGAATGCCTGAGTTCTCCAAAGGATACTTTGAAGTGATAGTAAAATAACACTGCCTTTGTCTGATGTGTCTGACAGTATTTGGCACTGTGCTCTATCTCACACACAGTCTGGTCTTGCTAATAAAAATAACAGCCAACAGTTCCATCATGTTCTTAATGCTGATGAAGAAAATCTCTAAGATGCCATTGTAACTGGAGATAAATTATGATCATTATAAAGAAGTGGAGCAGAATTCCCACCTGCTTCCACTGCCCCTAGCAAAATGCATTTTAGATTCATCAAAGCTGCGTTTCAGTGGATCACAATATAGAGTCCGTTCAGTCTCGAATGAGTGTTTGCTGCAAATCCTCTAAACCTCCTGTGCGACATTTGCCCTGCAGGCAGACTATGGACATCAGAGACAGTGCAGGCCCTGTACTGGCATTTGCAAAAATAATAGGCTATCCATCAGAACAATAATTTTCCTCACTCCAGGGTCCCAAGCTGAGAAAAGGTTAGTCCTACAGGCCTAAGGGAAACTTCAGAGCACAATAGAGCTCACACTGCTGCATGATTGTTATAATTCCTTGAGCTGATAAACACTGTTGTTGTTGATAACCATCTCAGTTTCTGAAGAAATATTATAAAGTGAGCTCAAGGCTTGGCACTGAAAAAGTTATTTATTTTTGCAGAGGTACTACGTAGCTTTAGCTGTTTTGCTGTTGCAAGTGCTAAATTAAACATGATAAAGTCAGAATCTTGAACCCTCAGGCATCTATGACAAAATGCAAATTTCCTGCTGCTTAGCTACAGCACCATGAAACTCTTTGTTGGAAGCTCTTCACTCTGTAGAGAATACAAAATATTTGATCCTTTTCCGTTGATGTCAATAGGGCTTTAACTTCATAGACAGCAGAGGCAGGCCCATAATAACCTTGTTTGATCAAGTTATTCCTAACAAATTTTAGCATGCTGTGATGAGGTTTCTCTGCCCCTGGAATACCCCTAGATGTTCAGGAGCTCTCCCCAAGGCCAAGGTAGTGGTTATGGACAGAACAGCAAGGCTGGTCAATGAGATGCATAACAAACAGCTTAAAGGCCAGGAGTAGCACACTAAATTGCTCTTACACCCCAAGTGCCTCATCATCACTGCTACTTGCCTTTGCTCCATCTAGCTGCTTTTTCAAGAGAGAACAGAGGGTAAAAGGAGCCAGTTTGGCAATGAAGTCACAGCTTCACAGTCCTAGGTAGAGAAAGACGAGAGCAATTTCCTTTTTTCCTATCAAAACTGGATGATCAGGTCATGTCTTTCATCATGGTCAAGTGGTACTACAGGACATCGAGCCTGTGGGTTTTTGGTTTATTTTTTTCCAAAATTTATTTATGATCTTTATGCATGTTTAAATTATTTATCTTGCTTATAGAGCTGCATGAATCCTGGGCATCTTTTCTAATTACTCGCACACTGAAATGTTTGGAATTGCAGTGTTTTGTTTTGCTTTGGGTTTAAAAAATATATTTGGGCAATATTCCAATAACAGCATTTATTAATAAAACCCATAATCCTTTGAGTTTTAAAACAATTTGGCTATCACTATTTGCTGAGTTGATATCAGCTCACAAAAAGTTCAGGTCCGGTGAGACAGGCTCTTTGCTTGTTTGGAACGACTGTGGCTTGTACATTAGTTCTGGGCAGCTCTAGTTCCTGAAAGTTTGGATCCAATAGATTTATATTGGTCTATTTGGTAAAGCTGGTGAAATGAAAAATATGCGTTTTTTGTTCAAAGGTTTTCTGTTTTTTGCACCAGTTTCTTGCTTCTTGTATGACTCTCATTATGTGATTTAAAAGCTCATCAGTATGATGTGGCAATAAATGTCTTCAGCAAATCCATATCTTCTGTGTTGCGTGGTTGCTGAGCTGTGGCAGATGTTTATGCAAAGCAAATACTGAGAACATAAAGAAGACATATCACAAACAAGAAGTTATTTGTGCTTCAGAATGTGACATTTTTATTTTACTCTAACACATTGGAGGAGATATAGACACAGTAAACTAGGATGCACTCGGTCAGCAAAGCTGATGTAAGCATTTTTTGTCCATTCCTATTTAGCTCCAACAGTTCACACCCTGCTAAGTGCATTAAAGAACATCTTCTGTTTCAGTGTGCTTTGGAATTCCAGTGTGTGTTGGATATCCATGATCCAATTGGCTCTCCAGTAATAACACAGTAAACTGGTTTTTTCTTTCTATTTATTTTGTGTCTTACTATTTGTTAATACTTTGATGAAAACAAATTTTGGGTGAACAATTGTTTGGATTAGTCTAGTTCACTATCCAAACTTAGCAGTTACTTTCCAGTGTGTGCATCCAGCATAAGTACTCTTTCTATATCACAAGGAACAGCACAGAACGCAACCTCTGTGAAAAGCAAGAAACTTCACTTAAACCTTACGTGTGAACATTTACCGTTTATGCTGTTAGAGCAGGGGCTATGTCTTCAGAGCTGCCCTTGATAATGATGTTCACTTTTTGCAGAAGGGGAAGGAGAGCACAACTTACACAGCTGAGGTGGCCTCTTCCTGTGACCTCCAGTGGCCAATCACCATGGGTTCACAACAAGGTTTTCCACAGCAAGCCCTGGGAATCAAATCCCAGCTTATTCAATCATGTATTCAAGAGGCCTTCATCTTTCTTTTAAAACCAAATATTTCTAGTCTGGCCTTTTAAAAAGTAGTTCAAAGCTTAACGCTGCTTTAATTGTTAAAGTTTTAAAACCAGAAAGCAAGTAAAAAAGACAAGCAGAACATTTGCCTCACGGTTATAGGTGCTTGGAACTGGCAATATTTACAGCTTTTTACTATTCTTTTGAGAATAATGATGTCTAAAGAAATAAATGAACACCTCAAGGTTCTGAAACTAAAAAGGTTTGCACAACTGTGTGTCCCCCTTTGTTGATTACAGTGCCTCCAGCTTCAGTCTGGAGATCCACTTACAATTCTAGTTGCTCCTGGGTCTCCTGCCACATTGTCCTCACCCGCAACAGTCTTTACTGCAGTCATAAATGTTCAGAGAAAAGCTACTAGTCTCCTCCTGCTAAAGGTATCAGGAAGGAGATATGCAAACATAGGAACTGCCTCAAAAAAATCAGTAGGACTCTTATGCTTTCCTTTCAGTATCTAAAAACTCTTGGCCAAGCACAGATTGAAGAGCAATAGGAGTGTGGCTATTGCATCATAAAATCTGCTTTCTGGCCTATTTCCCCTATTTAGTCTACCAACCTCAGAAGGCTTGAAGTAAGTCTCGCCTTTCTTCTTCCTGCTTTCGGTTTTGAAAGAGGAATCCAGTGGCATCTTTCTTACAAGAAGTCAAAAGGGCAAGGAAGGGAATGCAAGTGATGCCAGCAAAGGAGCCACCAATAATCAGGGGAAATGATCTTGCAAAGAGATTCTCTCCTGTCTGTCACCACTATCTGTGAGGAAGAAAGCAGCACTAGCAGAAAATGACCTGCTAGATTGTTTCTGCTTTTAGATCAATAAATAAAGTCTCTACAGTTCCCCTGGAAGATATCCTGCTGCATTGTGGTCTGACTCTTAACACATTCAAGTCAAAGTGAGATTAATATCTAACAGCAGCTACTTAATCATCAGCAACAACAACAGTCACCCTGGCTACCTTTGCATCAGGTTTTTAAATCACAGAGCAGGTAGAGCTGCTGAGCTTTTCACCCAGAATGCAAATGAAAGGTAATTTATTAACATGAAGTCAGATCTAGAAAAACAAAGAGTTACCTGATTTTTTTTCCTTTGTAATGTAGAAGATTTCTGCTTAACAGAGATTTTCATTGCCCAAGGTAGGGAAAGGTTATTGTACAATGCCCTGAACATATAATTAAATGTAGTAAAATCCGCAATTGAAAGAAATCCTTGGTGTCCTGAGTTTTAGCCTAAAAGTCTTCACACAGTTGATGATTTCTGTTTACATCGTTTGCTTACTCCCTCAAAGTAAACAATCTTGTGCAGCAAATCTTTGGGAAGAAAAAAAAAGGAAAAAAGAAAGAAAGAGAGGGAAAGAAGGAGGAAACAAATGTATAATGATTCAAATCTGCAGGCAGTCAAGATTTTATGTAGTTGCATATGTGGAAACAACAGTTTTGGAATCTCTTCGCTGTTGACTTTTGTTTCTTTGTTTAAGGTTTGAATAAATAACTCAGAGATATCTGAGATTTTTTGGTATCTCAACTCTTATTAATTCAAAATTTCTAGGAGAGTTGATCTGACAGTTTTGTAGGATTATTTAAATAAAAAAGCTGAGAAGCTGTCTTTTTAAGCTTGTGAAGAGATTTGTATCTTTCTCTGCTGAAGAAAGCTGATGCCAAATGAACACAGTCTAGGCTCCACAAACACAATTTAAATCTCTCTGGGGAGTATGAATATTTGGCACCCAGTTTGGTCAAGATATCTATTTCTGGTTCCTCCTAAGAGGGATTCAGAGCTTCAAAGTCACAAGTTTACTCTGACTCACTCTACAAACCCTCTCTTTTTCCACTACACTGGAAGGTCATCAATAAAGAATAACCTAGGTTTTGCATCCAAGTCACGTGCCCAACACAAGGACGTTCAGATGATACGCTTCTTCTTCTCTTACTCAATTTCCATTAGTTCTTTTTTTTTAAATCCTGTCTAATGGCTGGGTAATATTATAACCGCTTTTTCCATCAGATGATGGGTGGTCTACTCAAACTTGTTCTGTTGCCCAGTGATCTACCTTTATTTTCAATGGAAAAATGACAGTTTGCACACATGGGAGTACCTGGGCCATCACTGCATCAAGTAGAGGCATCAGTGGAAGGCTATAGAATAATTTACCGAATAAGTGATTGCTAAGGGTATTGCCTTTTTTCTAAGTAATGTAAAAGAACAAAAACTGACCCAGAAGCTTTTTTATTTTTTTGTCTTCACTCTTAGGAAGTAGTTGTTTCGGCGTATTTACATGGCAATGAAGTCTTTAGTATATTGTTTCACATCTTATTCTGGTTTTGTGGTTCTTTGGCAAGTGATTAAGACCTTTTTTACATGCAGCACAAGTTTTGGTTGCCACCTACCCCATCAGTTGAGTTTATGGGAACGATAGCTGGAGAACTTGGTAAGATACTCCTAGGCTGCAAAAAGCATTACATCAAGCTGGAAATTAAGCACTAAATTAAGGAATGCAAGATGCTTTCACAGACTGAAGAGAATTAAAAACTAAAAAGAAAGAACTGGTTAGAGAGAAAATCACAATCAGAATGTTCTAAGATTAATTTCAGCATTAAAATTCACTATGGGGTAGACTCAAATTTAGAATTGATTCCAGACAGGGCAGATGATTCATAATAGTCTTGTAATATGGAGTTCTCTCTAAAACTGGACAGATTCCATACATTGTTGCAACCCCAGAAATCCGAGTAATAAAAGATGCACAATGTTTAATTGGAGTTGGCAGTTAAACAAAACATAGCAATGCTGTCACATTTAAATTGATGTCATTTTAAATGATTACATGGTAAATGATCTCCCACTGTTTATCTGCAGATATTCTGCAAAAATAAAGAAACATAATGACTCCCATGACCATGGGGCATAGATTGCTATTTTTTCCTTCTATTTACAGCACAGACCATGGGAGGGAAATTATGCAAGAAAAGAAGCTCATCAGTTTTCAAGCCAGGGGTTTCAATTGCAAATGCAGTGTGACAGCAGACATTTTCCTCTGTCCAAAAGTAACAAAGTAACTGAAAAGGAAGAAAATGGGGCCTGCAAACAAACTAGTGATTCAGGAAAAAAAAATCCTGACAGAAGTAGGAGTCAGTGACTGGGAAGCCTGAGATGCTGCTTTGTAAGATGAACATATACAAAATAGGAGGGCTTGGCCAATGCCATGCTTTTGGTTTTAATTTGTTGACCGAACTGATTTTCAGGGAGTAGTACAGATGCACTCATTTCTAATGATCTGCATCCATCCAGTTCACATCCCTTCTCAAATACTAGAGTATAGATGTGCCTGCATTCTTAGCAGTGCCAGCTCTAATTGCTCTTAAAGGTGATACAGGCTTTTAGAGACACAAGAGCTTCAAACTATCAGGGTGCCAGAAAGGAAGGGCACCGTCTGATCTATACTGACATGCTGGGATTGTGTATTAGCACTTGCCTGGCAGTAGGATTGTCCGGGAATAATACTCTGAAATTCAATCTTCTATCTCAAATTACTCCTCAAGGGTTTCTTAAAATGTTTTCATGAAGTTCTAGAATCTCCTCAGTAATGTTTGCGGTCTCTTCAGTTGCTTTCTTATTTGTGAATAATACATGGCTCACCATCAGTATAAGTAATTACTTAGGAGCCTGAAACATCAATTTCTACTCAGATGATCTATTAGTTTCATTGTTTCTTTTTGTTAGCATCCTGCATACATCTGAAATGCTTATACACAGGCAGAAAAAACTTATTCTTGAGCCAGTTATGCAAATAATTGTTACTGGCTTGAGCAAACTCATGACCCAGACAGCCACTGGAAAAAAGGGAAATATCTTCCCTACTATTCATTTACTTACAGCAAGCGATCTTCTTCAACAACATACAGTCAAAATGTCCCTCTGAAACATAATTCTCATCAAGAAGCTTGAATGCATCAGAGAGTAACTAGATTTCAGTCCAGGTAAACAACAGCATTTCTAGAATTTGACACTTGATGCCCATGTGATTTGTACTTCAAAACATTTGCATAGTGCAGTAACACTGGCAAAGCCAAACAACTGATCAGCTCCACGGCTTTTTTCAATCCCAGAACTGAAAAAAGGCTTATCAAGAGCTTCTTCTCCTTGCCAATGGACAAATTACTCAGTTGCCAAATTTTCTGAAAGGTCTGGTTATTCTCAAGGACCTGAGGGGGAGAAAGTCATCAAGGAAGATGTCATCAACAGTTTTATCCTTATGTATCGAGACAGGGCTGTGACTGGGTAAGTAAGCTCAGTGCCTTGCTCTTTTGCCTTGCCTGCCTGGTACAGGACAACATTCAACAGACTTGTTTTGCAATGTCACCCTCCGATATTCCAGCAGGTCTTTCAACAAGTTACAGAGGAAGAAGGTAAACATCAAGCCTTTCCCATGTCTGTGACAAAATTAGAAGCGTTCTGTAAGGGTTTACAAACACAGTGTGTTGACCTAGTTCTTGCCATGCTCACTGTGAGACTGCATTGGCTTAGTTTACCTGGAAATGTGAAGAGGAAAGAAAAAAAAACAAGCAGAAAGACAAGAATGGACTGAGATAAGCCACTTCTCAGCAAACACTTAACAGTTGTTAAAAGACAATGCCAGGACAGGAAAATGCCTGGGGATTCAAAGATCTAAAAAATAAAGCTAAAAAGAAAAGAAGTCTGGCAGACCATAAAAGGAAGGTTTTTTCCAAAATAAATATTTTTCGGTTTTAAAAAAGTTCTTTAGTTATTGAAAACCCCTTGCCTCTAACTTCCAAAGGAAGAATGGCCAGGGCAAACATGGTCCCATGTGCTGTGTAAACACAACAGATAAACAGGACACTGAAGTAGGAAATTTGAGAACCTCATCTTGGCTTCAAATCTAAGTGCCTGGTAAAAGACAGTCTAATAAGAAAACAGACAAGGTACAACTGAACAATAATGCCCCGTAAAAAAACTGGATTTGTCGGTAAACTACTTACTGCTTTTCCAAGGAAGGCTCAGAGACCTGTGCTAGTCAGTATCATGAAAAGGGATGATCTTTTACTTGATGATTTGTATCTTGAAAAACTGATATATACAAAGTAACAAAAATATTCTAGTGTCTAGAAAAGAAATCTTTCTTACCTTTAGAATCTTCACTTTCTCACCGAAATTAATTGATTGACTTATTTTATGCTAGTACACAAGTACGTAGCTTTTGCAACAAATTGAAAACATGTAACTAAGACACAATAATAACAAACCAATTGCTTTTCTTTCACAAGAAGAGCCTTCCCACAAGGAATAATCATCATCACAACCTTCATCTCGCACCCAAGCAACTTCAAGGATGACTCAGTCCAGTTTAACCCTCCCCCTCCTCTCCATTGTCTGCCCAAACAAAGGAGATTTACAGTGGGCAGCCATAAGAGACTGAAATAACCTGATATCCTTCCTTTGCTGCCTATCTACTCCTTGTACTCTATCTTGAAATGAAGTCATAGCTCTACATTTGTGACATCCCATTCATTTCCATGGAAACAGATTACCAGTTCACAGGCGTTTATGGCTTCACTGCTACATAAAGAGAAGGAACTGATCTCTAAGAAAGAAAGCTCTCCCTGAAAACAGCAGCAATAGACGTGGTTTCTGATAGAAATAGACGTATTATCACATTTCTCATTTCCCTTTAAATTCCAATTGACATGCCTGAGACTGGACGCATGGCTGCACTTACATCTTTGTAATTAGTGATGCATTATTCATAGCGATTCATACCCGCTCTGAAAGACGTTATTTCAAGACTCTTTTCTACCTTACTTCCTCTTACTTCTGGATTTTCATTTTTTCCTCTTTCACAAGATTTTCAAGTCAGAAAGCAAGCATCCTTCCCCACCTTCCATCTTAATTTTTCTCCCGTCATCCATCTTAGCTTTCAGAATCCTCTCCAGCATTATTCATCCATCATGTCTTTCAAGGATCCTTTACAGGTGTTTTAATTTTGCATCTTATGTCATTTATCCTAATTTACTAAAAAGCACTAATACGCAGAAGGAGGTAGAGGCCTGTCATAGCAACCAAAATGAACTAGATTCTGCCTAGTTCAGTAGTTTGGAGTTTGACCCAAATCTTTCAGTCCCAGGGATTATCACCAGCATTTTCCTTGGATTTCTCTTTCCATCTTTCCATTGCTTGGCTACATTGCTGTAAATTAGGGCTGCCCTGAGGCTGTTCTGATTTGCACTCAAGCTGCCACTTGCCCATTGAGCTATTTGGAAATGTTGATGTTGGCTGTAACATAGGCTCACTCCAACTGTTCATCCACATCTTTTCATCTAGAAGCCACAGGACACTGAATGGGAACAAATGTGAGGTCATTTGTCTTCATAATTGCTTATAAAGGACCTTGGTGGTCCTGTGCAAGTGTTTCAAAAATATCTCCCCTTCCCGAGTGACTCTGAACCGAATGGCCTGGTGTGAGCTACACCTGTGCTCTCCTTGTGTGCTTCTGGGCTATAAGACTTTTTTTCCATTTTCCTTGCTGCAGCTGTTCATGCTGCTGATGAGAAGTTCGCCAGGGCAGGACCTGATAAAGGTTGCTTAAAAGGAGACCCTAAGTGACCTACCCTCACAGTCAGGCTGTAGACAGGATGAACACTTTTTCTGAGATCTGACAGAGACTGCAGAAGCAAGGGACAAGAAAGCATTGATCTAATGAGTCTTTCATCTGAGGAAAGCTGCCCAGTGGGGAGACAGCGTGGGATGACACAGAATCAATTGAGTGTCTGAGCTCCAGTTGAAGGCAAGGGAAAGAGGATGTTTATAAACCAGGAGCAGCTGCACAGCAGTCCCTCTGTCCTGGAGCTGATCACACCTGCCCCTGAGTCATTCACCAGGATGTAAATCCAGGGTGACACTCTGTGATATGAAATTCAAGGCAAAAGTGAAGTTTGGCTGTTGTGCTACTTGCCTTCTAGATGGCAACCTGCAAACAGCTCACTGACACAGTGAATCCAAAGAAAAGCAGTGAAGGGGATGAGGGGTCTGGAGCAAAAGTCATATGAGGAGTGGCTGACTGAGCTGGGGTTGTTTTATCTGGAGGAAAGGAGGCTCAGGTGGGACGTTGTTGCTCTCTGAAACTACTTGAAAGGAGGTTGTACTGAAGTGGGGATTGGTTTCTCCTCCCAGGTAAAAAGAAATGGTCTATACTTGTGCCAGGGAAAGTTTAGACTGGATATTAGGATAAAATTCTTCACTGAAAGGGCGGTTAAGCATTGAAACAGGCTGCCCAGGGAAGTGGTTGAGTCATTATTCCCGGAGGTATTCAAAAGTCATGTATGCTTGGTGCTTAGGGACATGGTTGAGTGGTGACCTTGGCAGTACTAGTTTAACTGCTGGGTTCAGTGATCTTAAAGATCCTTTCCAACCTGAATGATTCTGTGATTTTGTGTGATAGACTCAAGGGTACAGGGGTAAGAACAGAAAAAGTGGAAGAGCAAAGGAAGTCACATGTGAATGATCCACACATATCCATTTGTTTCTTCCAGGAATATGTGTTTTAATGCACTCAGTACCAAAGATGTGAAGATCTGCTCTAAGATAGAACACATTAAAATATTACCATCTATAAATTTTGGAAAACAACTTTAAACAGAAGATGAAATATATACCAAAATAATATATAGACAGAAAATATGATAACAAAATAAGAGACCATTTTGCTGGTATACTATTTATTAATATACTGTTGAGTTGTCTTCAGTGTAAAAAGAGTGGCCTCTGGTCATAAAAATGTTCCTAGGGAAGGCCATGGCACTACTTGTCTGTGTAATGATAGCAGCTTTGTGCTGTACTTTGGTAGCAGACTATCAGAAACCTTTGTTTTTTTCATCAACTAATTCATTATGATTTATTATCATAAATAATTCATGGATGTAACATGAAAAGCACATTTTCATTTTGCTAGGCATCAGGGAAGCTTCTCATGACACTGTCTTGGGGTGACTCTATCATGTGTATCCCCTATCATGCTCTATGCCCAAAAAGTAATATCGTGCCTTTTCTGTGCCTTTAAACTGAGCTTGAAAAAAAAAAACCAGACGAACTTTCCAAAGCAGCTTCTCAAGAACACAGAGATTACACTCCTCAGTTGTCGTCTGACTGCCGAAGGCATGAATGGAGCACCCTGCTTGCTTTTTCTTCAGCCAGCTGGTTTTTTTTTTCCCTCTTGGCGTGAGACAGAGAGCTGAATTTTGTTTCCTGGGACTTTGGTTTTTTTTTCCCTTCTTCTCTTCTGAACTGTTTCAACAACATCAGAACACATCAGGAGAATTTTCTCCCCGAGGCCCAGGGGTGGGCACAAACACCTTTTCACCTTATATCTTTTATTAGACATTTCCATCAGCTGGTTTCACAAATGGCATAAATAATATGTGTGGCCTTGGCTCATCATACATCCCTATTTCGGGGTTGGATGCCCATGCTATATCCTATATACCTCTAGTTTTCCTATCTGAGTGGTTAGGTGAGTGGGGCAGAGTTCACACAATACCTGAAAGTACCTAATATGCAGGTTATACTGGTGTTCAGACCACCATTGAAAGTCTCCTGACACACATAACTTCTGGCATTATGTAATTTCTGAGAAAAACTCCAGAGCTGTAAGAAACCCCTATTACTTTACTGAATTTACCTGGGGCAAATATTAACAGTGGTACTACATTACACATTGACAGAAACGCAAAGGTGTACATTTAAAAATAAATAACTGTCTAGACTAATTTTGGCTCCTAACAGGCAGCCTACAGTAGCATCAGAAAGCAACAGAGAGTGAATTAGCACTTGGCTCACATGTACAAAGGAGTTGGGCACTGCCACGCTCTTTTTAGAGCCAGGAGAAGCAAGGAGATCAAGACCAATGTTCTCAGACTGTTAACTCAGCTCACGTACTTGCATTAGAAAAGACTAAATGAAGGTTGTACTCCACATCTTTACTACAGTACCTACAATACTTCTTGCTACTCAAAACACCTCGACTATCCATCATTAAATATGGAAGCTATCTGCTGTCACTCGAAGCACCCTCTAAATGCTCTGCTATAAGCAGAAGGGCTTGATTTGCTCCCTTGTCTGTATAACTCATCTAGGTGATCTTTCATGAAACTTTAACCCAGATTCTTTTTTAATTCCTACAGTTCACTTCCGTGAATAAAAGTACCGACATAAATTATCTGCTTTAGGAAAGTGTTGAACATCTGTGGTACCTAGTTTACCTCGGGTCTGCCTGAACAATCCCCTTTTGGTAATTGGTGTCCCAGTTGAGGAACTTTAGGAATAAAGAGACGTGATAAAGGTGACTGAAACTACACAAAAAGGTAGAAGAGACAATGTGACCAGCCACAGCAGTGGATTCCTGGTAGGTGGAAGCCCTGCTGAAACAGGGTTCTCTGGACAAGCAGCAAAGTCTGCTTTCTGCAACATTTGCAGAAAAACCTTCAGCAGTTTTATTCTCCAAATCACACTGTCAATTGGAACTGTGGGAGATAAGCGCAAGTGGTAAAATATGGGGCCAGAACTTTTCCCTTTACAGGAAGCACTGCATCAAATAAAGTGGTTTTTTCATCCACATAAACACCTAAATAACAAAGACCCTTATGTTGGTAGAAATTAAGCTGCTCTAGCTCCAGTCTCGGCCACTCTGTTGCTGTGGAGCTAATCCTAACACAGGAGAAAAGATCCTGCCTTTTTGCTTTATTCCCTGGACAACCATCCTATATAAACAAACTGCTGCTTCATTCCCATTGATGGAAAGTGGTCCTTACCAGTGGTGCCAGAAGGGCACAATTGAGCCCGTGCCAAAAGAACAAATGGTGTCAGCACATTTCTTAAAAATCCGGATGACAACATCACAACAACATATTAGCCTTGATATAGAAACACAAAAACTTCATTATAATTATCTGACAGAAATGTGCACAGAGGCGGATTTGGTTTCTGGGTCATGAGGGGCACAATACAACATATCCATAGCACAGACTGTTTGTAACCTGCTTGTCCACTGCCCATGGCTTTCCTTCCCTTTGGCTTATGTACTTGTCTTCCTCCTATTTTATTCTTTCCCCTCTGAGCTCCTCTCCTCCTGTACAGTTACCTGCAGTTTCACCAGCTCGCCTCGCCTCGCCTCGCCTCGTCTCGCCTCGCCTTCCCTTCCCTTCCCTTCCCTTCCCTTCCCTTCACTTTTGTTGGGGCAGTCCTAGTCTTTTTCTTGAAATTGCACTTCCTCTCACCAGCTGTTACTCTGGTGTTCCCTAGTCTTCTTACTCTTCAGCATATCTGTCAGAAGCATGTCCTTCCCTTCCCTTAGCTCTCAGTGGGGATCCCAAATGTGTCTGTCCTTGCTTCCATTCTCACTCGTCTTTATATCTTACCTCTGTTTAATCTCATCAACAGAGCACAAATTCAATTATCCTCTCAATACAGATGACCTACAAATCTCTTTCCCTGCCCAAGACCTCTCCTTTGAAATCTTAGCTGAGTATCATCGTTGCACCAAAGTCTCATTAGCTGCAATACTGTTAATCCTGTTTGTGAGTTCTCCTCTGCATCAAACATTAACTCTGTCCCCTGAAATCTCATCATGAGGTAGCACTTCCCCATTTTTTCTCAGTCAGTGTGACGTCTGTTAGCTCCCACTTCCAGCTGGTTCCTGATATCACTCTGGGGCATTCATTTATTATTGGTTACACATATTGCAATTTAATTTTGCTGGGAATTACAAATCTGAGTATTTTTAGAACTAGACTTAAACTTGAACGTGCTTAAGAGCTTACTTCCCAGCTAAGCAGCAAGCTATGTAGCATTTCAAAACAAATATGGTCTATTTATTATAAGATATATATTAAAAATATGCATCCTCTGTCCTTTGAGATACTACATCTTACCAATTATCCAGTACAGTCACTTATTATCATATCTCAGCCAGTTCAATAAAACTTTCTTAAGCAAATGCTTATCATCATCCGGATAAATCAGATCCATTTACCAAGTACAGAGCCCTTCCTTTGCAAACCTTGCTGACATCTCTGTCTCCCTCTTCAGCACATGTCTTAAGCATTCTCTCAGCCTACTGCCATCCTACCTGTTTTTGATGCTAATCAGCCCTGAGTGCTTGCCCTTTCATCATCACCTTGTTCAAATTTGAAATGAACATTTCTATGCTGTCTTCTACACAGCCCCTTAAGCTCGATGGGCAACCCACGAGTATGTGCAAAGGGTATTAATTTTCTCTGAAAGCCATATTAAAACATTCCTTTCCTGAGTAATCTTGGAAAAAAACACTGTAAAGCAGAGCATCTAGTATGGTAGGGCTACTGGCATGGACTAATATTGTTTCGTTGCTTGTCAATTTGTTGTTCTATTTATTGTGTCATGACCTATACTTGACTGATTTTTTTTTGGATCAGGGATCATCTGTTTTGTCCTGGTACAGGATGTTACAAAACAGCATAGACAGCTACCACTTACCATGTGTAGGAACAGCAATTTTAGCATGTTGTCCTGAAATAAACCGTCAACTTCTGCTAATATTATTCATCTTACGTAGGGAAAACGAAGAGCAGGTCCTATAGCAAGTTAATTTGCAGTCTCTGTTAATAGAAAATATGTTTAACTGGTTCTTCTGTTGTTCTCAGCAGGCTTCCCAAGACAGCAATCCTGGGTGTGCAAACGCTGTTGATTAGAGGCTGGTGGTGCGTCTCCAGCCTCTGCCTCATGATGCGCTCAGAGGTGAGGAAGGCAGGTCTCTGCCTATTTATTGCGCAAGCAGAGGTGATAATTTAATCTCTGAACCCAGTGACTTGCACTTGTAAAATAATAAATAGATATTTAGAGAGAGAAATTTTGTTTGTAGCAATGAAATAGCTGGATATTAGCAGCAACATGGGTGTTTTTCTGCAAGGGCAGTCAAGTGTACCAGTCACCCAGAAATCTTTAGCCTCAGTGCTTCTGATAGCACTCAGTCAGTGGTCTCCTGACGTTCAGTTATTGGGCTCTGTTCCAATAACTTGGATGACAAATAGCATTTTTTCAAGTGTGTGTACCACTATGATTTGGCAGTATGCCCAGCAGATTCCACCAAGGATAAGCTGCAGAATAGGAAAGATGGACCTGGATCTGTATTATATTTTCAGATAATGAGAAACATGATTCCTCTGAATCATTTCAAAGGATATCAAATGGCTTTTTTTAAAATTTTTTCATTTAACAGGAAAAAGAAAATAGACTACTAACTTGGGTTCCAAACACTATTTTCCACACAGGGACAGATATTTAGGGGATGTACAATTCTTCCCTCTGTTCTACGAACCCTCAAATTAGTACCAAAGAAATACTAGAACCAAAAATGTGCTACCTCAAGTAAACACCCACAGCACTTATTTCTCCGAACTGGTGATGATTCAACAGTGGTTGAGAAGAGGGCAGAGCTGTGACGACCTCTCTGGCACAGGTTGTTAAGCATCTCCTCTACGAGTAAAAAGGGTTTGTTTGTATCAAATTAAAAAATAATTTTTAAAAAGTGTGAGAGAAAAGCTATATATGTACCCATATGTGAAATTAGATCCATATATGAGATTAGATCTATAGGATAAGTCTATTTCAGTCATTTGCCATTCAGGCCAATTTATTGGCAGGTCCAACAGAGTGGAGTTCCAGCTCAGTGCACACATACACTCTGATAACTGCTCTACAGAGAGAAGAACTACAATGATAATTTGATATTTCATTGTATTAGTTATTCAAATCATGCTTCTCAGTCCATCTTTTACATTACCTTCCACCATGGCATATTTATAAATAATTCTGGTTTGTAGAATACATCTGAGATTTTTCTATCTGTCTATCTATGTATCTATGTATCTATGTATCTATCTATCTATCTATCTCCTAATTAAACACTTGTCAAATATGCTAGTTAGCTTAACATTAGTTTAACACTAGTTAAAAAACTAGTGTTCATTTTGGTGTTTCTCTGAAAGAATTTCAGTATGAGATATTTTCTGCTTGGGATGTCATTCACTTGAGTTCATGCTAAGAAAGACAATAAAATTAAGTAGCAGCTGGTCATTAGACGCTTATGTATTTCATATTCAGTACACACATTCTTCTTAATCCTAAATAAATTATATTAATCACAATTTAATTATGCGTCTGCCCTATTAAATTAGAATTAGGGGCTAGAGTCGACAGTGTAACTAGTCAGAGTTTCACCATCTGCAGATCAGGCTTTGCATGCCCTACTGGGTATTTTTAAAATATTTTAATTTCAGAAGTAGTAATCACCTACGGATATTTAAAATACCTCTGACAGTTGGCACTTATCCACGATTAATGGCTAACCAGGGGTCCCCTTCACTTGTCTGTGTAATTTAGCCATCACTTGCCTGCGTAATTCAGTCATCATTTAGTGATAAATTGCAGAAAAAAATGTTTTGTTGGTAGAGTAAAAATGAATGGTGGTAGTTTCCGATATGGAGAGATGCTGAAGACACATCTCGACACTGTTCCACACAACATCCTTATCTCTACACTGGAGAGGTATGAATTTGACAGATAGACTACTCAGTGGTTAAGGAATTGGCTTGACAGTTGCACTTAAAGTGTTACAGTCAATGGCTCATCACTCCAAGTGGAGGTTGGTGATGAGTGGCATGGCTCAGAAGTTGGTGGTGAGACCAATGATGTTCAGCATCTTTGCTGGTGACACGGACAGTGGGGTCCAGTGCACCCTCAGCAAGTTTTCTGACAACGCCAAGCTGTGGTGCAGTCACCTTGCTGGAGGGAAGAAATGCCATCCAGAGGGACCTGGACAGGCTTGAGAGGTGGGCACGTGTGAACCTCAAGGAGTTCAACTAGACCAAGTGCAAAGTCCAGAACCTCCGGCAACCTGGACCCAGGCACAAATACAGGCTGGGCAGGGAATGTATTGAGAGCAGCTCTGAGGAGAAGGACTTGGGTGTATTGGCTGACAAAAAGCTCAACATGACCCAGCAATGTGCACTCACAGCCCAGAAAGCCAACCCTGTCTTAGGCTGCATCAGAAGCGTGGACAGCAGGCTAGTTCTGCCCCTCTCTACTCTGCTCACATGAGACCCCACCTGGAGTCCAGCTCTGGGGCCCCCAACTTAAATGGGACATGGACCTTTTGGAGTGAGTCTAGAGGAGGGTGAAGATGATCAGAGGGCTGGAGCACCTCTCCTATGACAACAGACTGAAAGAGTTGGGGTTGTTCAGCCTGGCAAAGAGAAGGCTCTGGAGAGACCTTCCAGTATTTAACATGGGCCTACAAGAAAGCTGGAGAGGGAATTTTGACAAGTGCATGTCATGATAGGACAAGGGGCAACGGCTTTAAACTGAATGAAGGTAGGTTTAGACTGGATATAAGGCAGAATTTTTTTAAGATAAGGGTGGTGAAGAAGTAGAACAGATTGTTAAGTAAGGTTGTGGATGGCGCATGCCTGGAAGTGCTCAAGGCCAGATTGGATAGGGCTTTGAGTAACCTTTTCTAGTGGAAGCTGTCACTCCCTGTGGTGGTTTTTGAACTAGAGGACCTTGAAGGTGACTTCCAACCCAAACCATTCTTTGATTCTACGACCTTTCATTAGAAACTGGGGATTTGCAAACATAGAGGAGTTCACACAATCTATGTCTAAGCAATATTCAGATGCTGAATGTTGAAGTGGCAGAAGTGAGTGCATGTGTTCCATATACTGAAGTTCTGATACTGTTCTCAGACAAAATGCCCATTAATTTTACTGAAATTTTCCCAAAGTGAAATCTAAAGGACTAGATCATGCCTCTGCGTGCATATACCTACATAAACCTTCACTGGCTACGGGGCATTTTTTTGTGGAAAGTGTGGGATTTTAGCTTCTGGAGATAGCCAGAGATTCATGTGGTAGTGGCAGATACCACTCAGGATACTCTGGGGGAAATGTGTCTTTCTGAAGTGGCAGCTGGAGATGAAACTGCACACCCTGGAGCATATCAGCTGGCAGTAAACACTTCAGATAACTGAAGCCCATCCACATTTTCCACCATGTATTCAAACATGCACTTTGAAAGTGTAAAAATATATAAAATAGGTAGACCTTAGCCATTCCCCTCATAAATTGCACCTTAAATACTAGAGATGTTTCTGCCCAACTTCACATGCTCAGCTGTCCTTTTTTAGCAGTTTTGCACAACTTTGCCCAAAGTTTATTTCCATTTCCATCTGGAAGCGGAACTGAAATTCAGAAAAACTAAGTTATGTGTGAAATGTTCTGCAGAATTTCAGTAATTCCTGGTATGAAACGAACCTCACAGGTCAGGAAAAAAGTCCTCTTTCCCTTCACTGTACACCATTACTTTTATTACCACTCCCTGCTGAGTTATACATCTCCTTCTGAAGGCTTAACTGAACCTTGAACTAGCTTTAAATCATCTCTATCTCTAATGAGGGGATACTATTAAATTTCTGCATGGAGGGGAATATTCTCATTCTCGCAGACTGTACTTATCATGAAGGGAGAACCAAACATAAACAGAGAGGGAAGTGGTCCAGGTGTTATTAGTCCATCTCTCTGTTTCCATGAGTAACCCTGAGGATCTCCCTTAGGCCAGGCACAGCAACTTTAAGACCACCTAGTGACTGGAGTAGGGAGGGAGAATATTAGTTGAAAGCAGCTAAAAACCTGGAAACTAGGTACTTGGGATCATCTTAATATAAAATAAAGTGTGTGGGCACAAAGCATTAAATTGTACAGCTGGGGATCAATAACCCTCAGCCTTAGGAGCACAAAATAAATGGAGGCTATAAGCAGGGCTACAGCATCATTCAGCAAACACTTGGCAGCCGTTTCCATTCGAGAGCCAGGACACGATACTTGGGGAGCATTCCAGCTGCACATGACTGCTTTTATTCACATGGCTTTGGCGGTATAGCTCCAGCAGTCTGCCTCCCTCGTTCCTCAGTTTGGTTGCTACTGCTTTGGTGGGTTTGTTAAGGAATCTTGTTTACTGCTTCCAAGTGGCAGATGATCTGTCTTCAGCGAACCTCAAAACTCTCTGCCACTTCTGCTTTTGTCCCTCATATATGTAACCATACAGTTGCCTGTGGCTGCTTACACTTACTCGTGCTCTTGAACCAAGAGTTTTGAATGTTTTCTCAAGAGTTTTGAAGAGTTTTCTCTGTTTCAAAACATTTCCTCTTGAATGTTTTGAACCAAGTAGATACACTAAAGCACATCTAACTTGAAACCTTGTTTTAAGCTGTTTACAGGGAGTCCATGTTAGATGGTCAGGTCATTCTGAGGCAATGTTACCTAATGCTGGCTTCTTGGCAAATCTTCTTGTTAGTTTGCATCTAGCCAACAGGAAGATCAAAAGGAAAAAGGCAACCACCTAAATGTACAGACTAATAAGAGACTTGGGATAATGCTATCTTAAGGAAGATTACAATCTTCCTGAAAAATATGACACTGCAACTCAAAAAAGACATGAGCTGCTAAATACTTTTTAAAACCTTGCATGATCATGAGAACAAGATATGATATAACTGATATATCTGGATCATGTGATATAGGGTACTGCCATGACTTTTCATCTTTCACTCCAGTTTGGTGGACAGCCTCAGGAAATATTTCAGGTAACATGGAAGCGAACTTGTGGCACATGCAGAAAAGCATCCTTTGGATTTAAATGCCTATTACAAGACTGACAAGGTTGAAGGTCTCGGTTCTTTCAGTTTGTGTTGTTAAGTGATTTTGCAGAGTTTGGTGGGCATGCTTTGAAACAGGAGCAGTTTGCAATGGATATAGACAAAATTTGTTTCATCGCCAGGAGAAACCTGCAGTGGAAGACACTGCCAGCAAGGTTGTGCCATCCCCATCGCTGGAGATACAGCTGAAAAAGGTCCTGAGATACTGGGCCTGCCCTTACAGATGACCTTATACAGAACAGGAGGATGGACTAGAGACTCTCTGAGTCCCTCCCAACCTGAGTCACCATGTGGTTCTTTGAGTCTGAATTGCTTCTCTGAGGAAACATTTTAGAAGCAAGTCCTTTAGAAAGTTTTACATAAGGTAACTGGAAGGACTTGGAGGAAAAGCACCAACAAAAGGAGTTAACTGAAACCAAGGAGTAGTTAGAGGTGAGAAAACTGTTTGTATGAGGCAGCCACCTCTTCTCCTTTCTTTTTCCTGTTCACCGTTACTCTTGCTTACCATTTGAATTACTAAAGGCATTTTTTGTAGACAAGGTAGAGAAGGTCCATAACCATTAATTTAAAGATGGGGCTCAAGAAAGAGGTACTTTCTCTTTGTATTAGTGTTAAAACAAGGCAAAAACATTTAAGAAAGGAAAAAAATGATGAAAAACCCAATCATTCTTCTAGTGTTGTCCTATATGTTATAGTAATGATTTATAACAGCTATGATCTATGGGAGGAGGGTGAACACAATCGAAAGTATGATGCCAAATTTTGTTGTTGTATGCCAAAGGATGTCCATGAATCTTAGCTCCAGCTTCAGTCATCTGATGGAGTAAAAATTCTTGTTTGGCTTTCCAGCCCATTTGTCCAGGGCCCAGATCTGTGCTGTAAGATGCCCAAAGATAAGATCCATTCCCAGACATGACATTAATTCAAGGAGCAGCCATTATTTTACCTGCTCACTTTATAATGCTTTTTTCTCCTTTCTTCTGCATATCTCCTTTTGAATTTTTATTAACATTTTTATTATTATTACCACTTGTCTCAGCATCATGCTTGACTTGTTTCCAAAAGACACTGCCCTACAGCCTGTGTAACTGCATCCATTGGAAGTAGAGGGAATTAGCTCAAATCTTGGAGTGCTTACTCTGCAGGTGAGAGGTTGTGGTGTTGATGCCTGCATCCTACATTTTGGACCACTCAGTGGATAAGGAGTTGGCTGGATGGTCACGCACGAAGAGTTGTGGTCCACAGCTTGATGACCAGGGAGAGACCAGCAACAAGTGTGTTCCTCAGGGATTTCTACTGGGACCAGTGTTATTTAACACGAGAGGGACTTTTTACAAGGTCATGTAGAGATAGGATGAGGGGTAATGACTTTAAACTCAAAGAGAGTATGTTTAACTTGGACATAAGGAAGAAATTCTTTATGGAGAGTTTTGTGAGGCATTGGAATATGTTGGCCAAGGAAGTTGTGAATGCCCCAAACCTGAAATTTTCAAGACCAGGTTGGACGTGTCTCTGAGAAACCTGGTCCAGAGAAAGCTGTCCCTGCCTATGGCAGGGGCAGTTGGTATGAGATGTGCTTGAAGGTCCCTTCCAACCCAAACCATTCTATGATTCTATGATTCTATGAATGTGCTTGCAGTGTTAAGATAGGGATGTTTGTATGCTCATTAGCTTTATGAAAATGAGGAGATTTGAGATAGAGACTAGTTGAAAACCTTCTATAATGCACCCATCTACACATTTTGAATATCCAGTAACACAAATGATTAAGAGTTGGCTTCCTTGGTGTGATAATGCTATGGACTAAAGCATTTTGGGCTGCAGTGGGTACTACCTCTCGTGCAGCCTGGTCACCTTCTGTCTCTCTGATCTTGTGACCCGTGAATGTATTTTACATGAGTGCTTTAGGTTATTTCCTCTTGTGAAGGATTTTCCACATGCCTCAGTGCAGAGGATTATTGCTTTCCTGCTCCTTTGGTGTAAATCCGTCATCTGAAATATAACATATATAACGTCTTCTGTAGTCACAGAGAAAAGAGGAATTTAATTTCCCTAGACCATTTTTTTCAGAGACTCCCTCAGGGACACCTCTGCTGAGCAGTGCCAAATATGTTCTGTGTCTAATACCTAAAGTGGAGATTTCCAGGCCGTAGTCTGTGAGCACAGATAGACTGTTGGGAAGAAAAATGAAGGCTTTCTCAATATTCCTCCTGCTTTAAACTACCAACCCCCCAGTTCTGCAAACAAATAAAGATAGGAGTTGCAGGACTATTTATGGATCTAGAGTTCGCTATCTAACATACACTAGAAAGAACGGGAACATATGGAGAAATTAGTATCTACAGGAAGAAATCTGTGAATGCACAAATTGTTTGAAGTTCCTGAACTTTATGCGTGCAGTGCCCTTCTCTCCACTAACTGAAATGGAAACCTGAAAAGTGCTAGCTGTTAGAATCAAACCAGCAATTCCTAAAGGTAAAATAGCTTTTCTACTTTAAACTTAAATATGTTCCCATCACTAACAAAGAATCATTATTTTGCTTCCAGAAATAGTGATCAGCTAATTAATGAAGCTGGTTATGCAAAAGACGCGCTTGCCTGAGACTGATGCAGAGTAACTCTACATAATGTAGCTGAGGAAGTTGCCATATGGGGAGAAATCATTGGAAGCCTGGCACTGGGTGTGAAGTTCTGCTGTCATATGATAACTGAGATGAATTACTTTTGGGAGAGAGAGTCTTGCAAATAAAGGGTCAGAGTTAATGGTGCAAATAGCGGAACTCCTGGCAGAAGTTTAGCTCCTATTTAGAGAATTTGCTTTACTAAACCAGAGTTAAGCTAGCGAAAAATCTTTACATAGTTGCTGACTTTTAATTAATTAAGGCATAGATTTTTATAGTTATTAATAAAATCATGTATATATATGCTCCATCTGTACTTAATACTAAAATTGTTTTAAAGTGATAGTGTGACTATACAGCACACTTGCTGCTAAAATTGTCAGCTTCAAATTCAAACTGAAATAAAATATTTTACTTCTAGTATGTGTTGTACTTTATTGACAATAAATATCTAGAACAATATAATGCTAAAAAATAGTGTTGATTTAGGCTTGATGCTGTTCATAGCCCTTGAATAATTTTCATAAATTTTGGTAACAGGAACAACTCATTACAAGTGCATAAATGTTGAGGTTTATAACCTTTTCCCCAAGCAGAATTTCCTGGACAAATTGCATTTCATTACTTGAAATTAGTGGTCTCTACATTTATTAAGCTACACACTGATATGTGGGCATCAAAGATATGAGCTTTCACATAATCTTCTTCAGTGCTAAGCATTTACCAATGTGAGACATCCCAGCAAAGTCCAGGAACTGTAGTTAGATCCAAATCTGTTGTAGAAAATAAAAATATTCTGAAAATAAACATCCCCTGCTTTGATATCCTTGAGAAACCCTGGTTCCAATGAAGCTGATGTACAGTATAGATAAATTAAACTTCCAGAGATCACACTGAGGTCAGGATTTCACCTTAGAATGATTCTTTGCCAATGCAACACATTTTCCAGAAATATCTTCAGCCACAGAAATTTATTCATCTTTTCAAACAAAGGGCCTAACAGACTTTTTTTCTCTCTTTGACATGCTCTCTCTTTCTCTTTCTCTTTCACTGTCTCTCCATCTCTCTTTTTTCTTTTTCAATAGCTTCAAATATACATGAGTGAACATTTCCTACTGATGCCCCAGAAGAATGTTTGGATAGCAAATCAGAGGACAGAAATAACTGTATTTACATGAAGCTAGCTAAGAACAAGTATCTCTTGCAATACAACCCCACCCCAAACCCACTCCAACTCCCAAAAACCAACACTTCCTCCACCCCCCTAAAACTTTTGATTCTCTTGTTAGGAAAATCAGTAGGTTGAGTAAAAAGAGTGTTTTCTAAACAGAAATACTTTAGAGACAGTGTATTGTAGCACATTTGCTTTAAATCTGGAGTCCTGGATAACACTGAATGCTTACAAATTTCTGGAGTTCAGGAGTTAAATGAATCTCTATTAACAGCTTCCTCCTGAGATAAAATAACCAGATTGAAGCTACAGTCATTTGAAACTTTTTAAGCAAAACCTAGGATCAGATCGAACTCAAGTATCTGCTCATGTTTTCATGCTTACTCAATACTTCAGTCAGGTTCCCCACAGTTTACAAAATTTTTAGTTAACTTGGACAAAGTTTTGAGCAAACCTGGGGTTAATTATGACTTCATGTAGAAACCATGATAAACACTGTGGTTTTGTAGAATTTTGATCCAAAACCAGGCAAGACTTGTGGGTTTTGGCTGAGCATCACTGACTTTCAGTTGTGTGCTAACCCAAAACTGAAAACAAAAATTGCCTCTGGTAATATTGAAAAAAAAATCTAGGGCATTGAAACTGCACACAACTGAGTTTAATACACTGCTATTTGCAGCTTGGCAAGCTGTCTCATGACTTTCTATGAACACCTGATGACAACTCTTCATGGCAACAAACGAAGAGCAATGGTGTTACAGCGTGGTTTTTTTCATTGTGTCTTGAATGTTGTGGGATTTTCCTGTTAATATCCAGACCTGTAATGTTGTGGCACTATATTGTTCGGCTAGCTCGAGGACCACGAGTGCCGGGCACCCACTCACGCGGGAGAGGGTGGCAGAGGCTGCTCGCGGGCGCGCGGGAGGGTTGGCGAGGTTCCAGCCTGGACTCGCCTAACCCACTGATGGTCCAGGCGCGCTGAGGAGGTAGGAACAAGGCAGAGGGAACTTCTGTGTGGGAGAACAAGAGTGGGTTTAATTCAACTTGGAAGTCCGGCGCGGAAGCCGCGGGGAGACCGTTACCCAGACACTTTATCCTTTTCACAGTGGGAGGGGAGAATACAAGATAACCAATGAGGCAGAGATGCGGGGTTCGAATTCTCGCGGGCAAGGGGTACAGAACCAATGGGAAGTACTGTGGGAGGAGAAGAATAACAGGGGGCCAATGGGGGACCGAGGGATACAGAACTTTCCAGAGGGAGAAACCAAATACAGGCAGAAAAGGCGGGAGATGGCAGCGGCCAGTTATGGGGGGTGATCTGTATACCTCGCACAGCCCTCTGGGCACTCAGAGGGCTCCTGGGCTGCGTGGGTACTAAACGAGTGCACCTGCTATGGTATTGCTGGCCGGGGAATCGGCCATAGCACACTGCAACACTGTGACACACCAGCACGACATCTGTGTTCGTCTCTTTGTGCTTGGCATACATACCTTCAGAAAAATGTATTAGGTTTCTCAAGTTAAAGAGAAAAATCTTCTTTCCCATCTCTATGACATCTGCTAATTCTGTACTGTGCCGGTTTGGCCAAAATCTGGCAATATAGCCCCTGAGAGAAAACCAGGTTGCAACCACCCTTCCCCCCCACAGGGTTCGGGAAAAAAGGAAATTTTTCCTCGAAGGAAAGTGAAAGAGATAAAAACTATTTATTTTAACAAACACACAGGAAAAGGATAATTATGCTCAATAATGAATTAAAACCCTCACTATAGAGAGAAACCTGGGAAGATTTCAGAGTCCTTCTGTAGGTGTGGTCTCTCTCCTCCTCGGAGCTGGTCGGTGAGGGCGTGGGCCCACCCCCGGGCCTCGGGGAGAAAATTCTCCTGATGTGTTCTGATGTTGTTGAAACAGTTCAGAAGAGAAGAAGGGAAAAAAAAA
>VZTD01000739.1:1112398-1248206 GCA_013397725.1 Rhagologus leucostigma | reverse complement strand
AAGGCAAGGCAAGGCAAGGCAAGGGAAAAGGAAAATTCTCAACATTTCCAGAACGGTTCCTAATATCTGGTTTTACCACAACTGTATCTGGAAGAATTTGCTCCAATAAAGCTCCCAGCTGGAGCTGTAATCAAGTCCATCTTTTATAAACAGATTGACTGACAACCTAACAAATAGCAAATGTTGGTGAGAGTGAGACTGGTGAAAGCCAAAGAAATTATCCAGTGCAAATAGAAAACTGAGATATTACTTGAGTATAGGAACCGTCTAGGGGAATCTAGAAATACAGCAGTCACTGAGTAACCATCTCTTGAGCATATATTAAAATGGAATAAAATCCCATTTGGAATAATATGCCTGAGTTACATAAAGTCTGTATCTCTTTATCTATTTAGTACTTCCAGGTTCATATGATAGATGCTCTCATTTCAATGAAAAGCCTGTGTCATGCTTGTCTTGCTTAAGATCCTCCATAACATTAGAATTTATTTAAATTTTACTTGGTGTTTTCATATGTACAGTCGTGACATCTGCTTAAAATGCTCATTCTTTTTTAATATGCAGTGTTATTGCTGATATGTTCTCACTTTGTTCTTACATAATGTTAAGAGTTGATTTGCTTTGTTTTGCTCTTCTCTTTTCACATAGTAAAAAAGCATCACTAGAGTTTTCTAGCAGCAAAATAAAGGTGACAGACTTTTGCAGGGTATTGTTTTCATCTCTGTGGCTATGGCTTCATAGCATATTCTCACTCGGGACGGCTATGAGGCATCTCGCTATGTTCAAAGGACTCAATATAATGCCAGACTAGATCCTAAAATACTTGCACTTACATCAGTGTCATGCTCTGCTAGGGTTAGTATGCTCTGGATTTTTGACTGAAATTATTGTTCACGACCAGTTCAACTGGGTATCCCTATACAGCTTTACATGACACTGTAACCTCCTTCCAGCTTGCAAACATTAATTACCTCCTGTCATACCTGGTTTCACATCATTGACATTACTGTAACTTAGCATATTCTAAAAACTATAACAAAAATTGAGACCCGTTGACTGAATCAGTATTTTTAGCAATTTCAGAAGTGCATTTGTCAGCACTGGTTTTGACTGGTACCGAAATGAACCATTCAGGGTCTAATAATTGTAGGAATGGAAGTATTGATATGGGTTTGACAAAAGTAATTAGTAATTAATAATTAAATTAACTTTTAGCTAAGATGTGGTCTCTTAATCTTATATTAGAAAAATAAATACATTATATTGGTGAGCTCTGGAATCAAAGGAAGGAGATGTATCTAAGAATGTTTCCAAGAATGTTTATTCCAGGAAGCAGCGGCATAACCCTCTTCCATCCTCTGATCTTACCACAAAGCCCCTTTTTGTTCCACTTACAACTTCATGCACAATCTTCCATCACTACACAATATCAGAGTATTAGAAATGTGGTTCTGGCTGCCTGGATTAAGACCATACACCATTTCCCCTCCTTGACACTCTCATGTTTAAACAGTGAGCGGCATTGGTAGCTGGGCTGTGATTGCACATTGCTAATGGGTGTTTATGAAAAGTATCCAGGAAGAGAAGATAAACAAAGGGGAAACAAAATAAGCAAAGTGACAAAAACAGTAGCAAAGACTTCATCCAGCTGAACTAGAGGCAAAGGGTGTAAATATCCCAGCGGAGGAACTCTGCAAGAGCTTGTATCTGTAGGAGGGAGAAATTAATTTATTTATAAAAGGATGTGTAAAATGTAAGACGCCGGAATCATCAGCTGGTTTTTCTCCCATTGGAAAGCAAACTAACATGTTACTTGCCAAGTTTTTTATTTGCATGAGGATCTTAATCTTTTCCTGTGTGTGAGCTTCTTGATGAAGTTTTGTAAACAACAAAAAAATCCTCCCAAACACCAAATCAAACAACAACAAAAACCTAACCAGGAATGAAAATGTTACTTCTTCTGTACCCTCTATTTTTACTAGAGAAACAGTCTTGTCTCAATTTAAAGATATTCCATAAAACTATCTAATAATGTTTATGAGACAACAAAAGAGGAGTTGGATTCAGACGTTGTTCTACTCTCAAAGAGTGTTATCAAAAGAGAAAAACAAAACTCAAAGACATATTGACCACCCACAACTGCAGCCTCTGATTCCAGAGACCACACTCTCCTCCCTCCTCCTAAACACAAGGAGGGGAGGCAAGGGGGCAAGAGAGGACACATGTTAGCTTTGGTCTAGTTAGCTCATAGAGGTGGATGGATAACTCAACTCCAGATCCTCAGCATTCAGCCTGAGCTTTGCATTGATCACAGTTCTCAAGACTAACCAACGTTCTTTGGTTTTCAAATCTTTGACCCAGTACAGCTTAAGACCTTAAAATCTCTGTGACTTCAGCCCAGAAATCTCTATGGGTTCAGGCTATGTTTGCTATAGCCGACCTCTGCCAGTAGCAGTTGAAGGGAATTCAGAGAGGGCACCAAGCCTGGCTGCTTTCCCTGACTCATTCCTGACTCACCCAGCACTCACAGTCATGACATTATGGATGTTAGAGGATGCACATTTGTCTGGTCCCTCACTGTCTCTTTATGTTACTCTGTCCCTTGTTGAACCTGCTGAAGATTGTGTCTCTGTCTTACACTCTCACAGGAATGAGAAAATTGGGTTTTATTTCAGAGTGACATGTCTCTCTGCTGAGAAAATCAAACACAAGACTTGTTGTATCGGCTGAACCAGCAGCTGTGGTGGCCGGGTGGCCAAAGAGCCCAGGTACCAAGGGGGCCTGCTGGTGGACAGGCTCCAAAAAGTAAGACTCCTCCTTATCTCAGTGAGAAAGGCCTCCTCCATTGATCTTGTGACCCTATGGAGATTCGGTCTGTCTGACTGGCCAGCAGCCAGACCCCTTGTATCCCTTAAGAGGATGTAATCCAGCCCCCACTCCGCCCCCTCCTTATCCCCATTGGTTCTTGTTGTTTTACCTCCCCTCCCTTCTGTACCCCTTTATAAGTGTGTCTCGAAGGGAAGTGCTTCCTTCTCGTCTTTGGATTGCACTGAAGTAGATGGGTGAATAAAATTTGGTGCCCCATGCGAGGGCCGCCTCTGAGCTCTTTGCTTCTAGTGTCGCCTGAGCTAGCTGGCTCAGTGTGAGCGTGGCTGCGTGTTTCCATTGCACGGGTGAGAGAGCTGACTTGCGAGGTGCCAAGAAGCACCACCAGGGGTTCCTTAGGTAAAGGCTCCCCTTGGAACAAGCAGCAGCTTCTCCATCAACACCCACACGGCGATAAAAAGGCTCACCTAAAAATTGTCAAGCTGGCATCCAAAAATAAAGGCCCTCAAATTGTTTCTAGTCACTTAAACAGTGAAAGACCATGAAATATACACTGGAAATAAAGTGCCCGAAGCCTGGGGTCAGTCTTTGTTAATGGATTTGTGTGCAGCTCAAGATAATGCTCAGCACCCCAAATCTCAATCTTTTCTTCCTTCATTATAAGCACCAAGACAGTTTTCTGGGCCCACGTCTCAAGCTAAACAAGTGAATTCTCCTGAGGACTGAAGGACCAACAAAAGTCACCTTGCCTTTCCATCTGTTTTTCCTTTGTTTTGTCTTTTAACATACATACAGCAGTAAAATATCATTTATAATTACACATTAATCCGAAAGATGAAATTAAATGAAAGAATTCACTTTGTCTATCTTTTTGGGAGACGATAAACAGGCCAAATACACTTAAAACAGCAATTCTCAAAGCTATGTCTTCTGACCCCCCTTCTTTCTGGAGACTGTGATGTACTTCCCTCTCATCAAATACACATATACCCCATGGCCTTTTCTGCTCCAGACCCTGACTGTTCCAGCCCCTTGCAGACAACCTTTGCAACTCAAGCTCCAGCAAAACCAACTGTGAGCCCATCCAGCCTAACTCCGTCAATTCCTACATTCCAGTTTAGCCTTTTGCTGGCTGCCACATTGGCCATGAACTCCCTCTGCAACCACCGTCAGCTTTGCTCAAAATACTAAAGAGAAAATCTCTTTATCCTTCACCCCACCCCAGCTCCTCGTAGCTTGGTTCCTGGCTTGCTTTGGCTGCTAGTGGAAGGAAAATGCAGTAATATTTTCCTCCTGCCCAAACTCAATGTGATTTACCATTTTACTGGGAGTGGAAAAAGTTTGAACTTACAGGCAGCCAGCCACCACCTCACATGCCCATCATGGTCCAGCCCAAGGCACTGCCTTCAACTCTCCTCAATTCCTACTACCATCACGCCTGCTAGAATAAATATTATGCTCTCTATAAGGTTCCCAGGTAGGAGGGAACTACAGCATTGCAGGAGAGGAGAAAAGGTGAGCAAACAGAATGGAGAGAGAAGAAAGACAAAAGACAGATGAAATTTCTTTGTGAGGTCTTGTCCCTCGGCTGAAGATACATTTTCAGCTGCCCCAGGAGCTTCTAACTAGTTTCACCACTCAGAAACAAGCTGCCTTGAAATATGCTCAGAAGGTAATTATCAACCAAAAGATGGTACAGTAAAGAAGAACAAATCTTCAGGGAACAAATACAACCAAAAAGTTGAAAATCCTTGAACAGAAGTAGTAAAAAATTTGACTAGATTAGACTTAAATATAAAGAAGATGGAAATCACTGTGACTCAGGCATGAATGGGAGAATATAAATAGTCTTGGTGGGAAATTTTTCGTATGTTCTATTGTGAGCTATTTATGTTTCGTTTGATACATGAATGAGATGTCTTATTTTATCATAATAGCAACCTTGATTGAATACATTTATCCTCAAGGCTTGTGGAGTAGAAGGCAAGAGCATAGTCAGTACTCTGCAGCTTGGAGTCTCCTGCCATGATGGCTTGTGACCCTTCACACGCAGCAAAACAGGAGGCAAGGAGAACTGGCATGAGATCTGAGATGCTTCATGGTCAGCAGAAAGTGCACACCGTGGGTTGAAGTCCAGCTACAGTTTCAGTCATCCTGTGACATCAGATATAATGCTCATCCTTTCATTAAAATGACCATGTTTTGGAAGTAATTTCCCTCATGGCGGCACTGCTCAAACAGGAAAAAAGCCTGCCAGAGCTAACTGATGGAGATGAGCAGCAGCCAGGAGCAGATTATGAGAGAAAGAGAGTCAAAAGAGGGGAAGCATGTGCAATAGCAGTCCCAATACCCTCTCACATCTGCTGGTATGCTCTGCTTCAGAGACATTTGGGCTGCAGAATGCAGCTGAAACTCAATCTGCAAATAGCCCTTGTGTGTGCAAGGATAACAGCAAACAAATGTTGCTCTTCTGTGGGTTTATCAAACATCATGGACATTCTTCTGTGAAGGAGGAGAGTTTTCCTCATCCATAGCCAGAGGAAGTTCATCATAGCACTCTTTATCTTCTGCTAAAGATATTCTGCTAAAGATAAAATTCTTTGAGTTTTAGCTGCTGTTACAAGACGATTGGCAGGGGTTGGGCCATTTGGCTTTCGGTAAAAAATCTGATACCCTTTTCAGGGGAATTTTCCACACATGGAAATGGTTGTTCTTGGTGAGAGCAAACCAGACACACAGGAAGCTGTGTGAGTGCAAAGAGCTCATGTAGTGCTACATGCCCAAAAAACTCCCTCAGCATCTGGTGGTCTGTAGCTCAGGCAGTCCCAGAGATGGTGGTCTTTGTATTTAGTAGTAGCCAGAAGCCTTTCCTTACATGAATGTCAATAATCCTTTTTTGAACTAATGTGAGCTCTAACAGTCCACATCACAGTAAGGAATTTCATAGTTCATCTGCTCATTTCATGAAAAGTACTCATCTTGACTCCTTGAGCTTGACTCCTACCAGCTTTGTAAGAAAACCACCAGTCCAAAGACAGAAGGAGACTGTGAGTCATTATCCTCACCTTTTCCAGCAGTTTTCATAGGTTTGGTCATCTTCTCCCCAGGCTGAAGAAAAGGATCACACGACATCCTGACAATTTTGATCATTCTTTCCCACCTCCGTGCTTCTCCTCTAATCTTGCTATTTTCCTTCCTAAAAGACTGAGTGAGCAGAGAGGACCACACAATGTCCAAAACTTTAGTGGACCATGGAGTTATACAGTAACATACTGTTGTTCTCTAATTGCAACCTATTCCTCTCATTCCCACCATTCTTTTTGGTTTGTTTTGCTTTGAGTTGCTAGTGTTTTCAACAGATTAATCTATTTATAACCCAAAATCTTGTTTATGCATTAAAACTGTCAGGTCTGACTCTTTTGCCGGGTGAGTAGTGCTGGAGTTCTTCCTTCTCTGTATGTACCACTTAAATCTCTGTTTATTCAAATAGCACAGGCCTCCATTTCTCAGGTGAATAAGTAATTTCTTTTTATACAAGTTTTTTATAAAGGAAATCATGTGGAGTAATAAGAAACACAATCAATCCTATGTAAATGAGTGCAAAGGGGAACATTTAACACTGCTGTCACTCCTCTTTGTGCCTCTCTAGGAAAATTAGCCTTCAGGATCAAATTCTGATGCATAGAGACTATAAAATTGTGGCCCAAGGGAGCAGATGCCTTTCACCCAGCCCCTAAAAGGGCACTGCCTATATATACATATCCCACATTATAAAACTGGACAGAATAAAGTTGCATGTTACTCTGTTAAGTAAAGTAAGTGTAAGTATAAGATAGAAGTTTTTTAAGACACCACTGGAAGTATCTGCAAAGTTCCTCTATGGCCAGGAATGTTATCAGCAGTACAGCACAGCAAATCCTAGAAACCCTAAATCAGGGCAACAGCTGCTCAGTTTAAGGTTGGCTATCAATATTACAGGACTAAGTATAAGCATGAAATTTGGAGTATCTGTTAAAAAGGAGTAAAAATGAAAGAGGCATCCAGATGATTTTCAGCTATTTAGTGAATTCCTGTCCTGCATCAATATTGTCTTTAATAGCAATTGATAGGCTTGTTTTTCAGTATTTTGCTATCTCAAGTTGCAAAAATGTTTCCCATTACTTATATTTTATGACACAGTGCTTCTCTTTTTCCAACCCAAAGATGATCCTGTCATGGAGTGCCCTCTAATTTTTTTATTGAGTGCTTATACTCTCACACTATCCTTACCACACAGAAATTAGGTGATCAGAGCTGCAAAAATGAATCAAGACACTGTTGTATCAGGGTTGTATTCTGTGGCAGCTGGACTGAAAGGTGAGATAAAATGATCTGATACACAAAAGCACGAACTATACCAGTGAATTACCAAAGAAACGAAAGCAACCTGGTACATGTGGAAGATATCCCTGGCTATGGCAGGGGGTTAGAATGAGGTGTTTTTTTAGGTCTGTTCCTAGCAAAACCTTCTATGATTTTATGATTTCATGCTTACTTGTTAACAGAAGTTGAGCAAAAGCTCATTATTTTAAGATCAGTATTTCAAAACACATCTTTGAAAATTAATCCAAGAACAGCAAGGAGAAACTAGTCTATATTGTGCTTCCCACATTACTAAAATAGCATGACTACTTTAGTAGCAGTTCTCCTCACTTTCTCTTTTCTCTATTTCATTTTTTTAATATTCTGTAATGCATTTGCTTGGCTGAGTAAAAATATGCAGCAAATTGAATATAGCAACCAACAAAACTGTCAAGTGAGAGACATGATAATTTCTGTCCAAAAACTTATTTCTCACCTTCACACCATCTGAAGAGCATAAGGAACACCTGAGAGATCTCTATACAAAAAAGGTCTCAGAGAGATTATAGAGGACAGAGAAAAGGGCCAAATGAAAATCTGTGCATCTGCCATCCATCAGAAACACGTGTTTCAGGTGGCTGTAATAGATGGTTATGCATGCATCTAGAGAAATAATCTCGCCTCATAAACCTCCAAACTGAAAAGCTGCCTAAGATATAGAATAATTTGATACTGGTATATGCATTTTTTACTGTCTAGAACTCATTGTAAATCATCCGGCTGTGTGCACTGAGAAATGAATGGTGTTCAAGGTGAGAACTTGTAGACATTAATTTGATACTGTATCTAAAATATTGCACCCTCATTGCCATTAAGTGATCTATAAAGGATTGAGTAGTTCAGCCAAATAACCTTGGTTAACTATCACAAATTATTATTCCTTCTCTCATCTTATGGCTGAAGAATAAAGCTGAGTATCTTGCTAAAGATCTTTAATTTGCAAGAACTGTGCAGACCCTGAGCAAAAGGCCATTCCATGGAATTCAGCAAATTACTTCTACGCTTATGAAAAACTGCAAGATTTCTTTTACCAGCTTGTGGGAGGACTTTTATTTGGTCTCAACTGAAAGGCAGTGGGAAGACATGGAGACAGATAGCCATCAGCTCCTCAGTCTACAAAAGAAAATGTATGGTCTATTAGTCCATTTACCGGCCATAAACCCCAGCAGCTTGACTGGATGTGTGGGACAGGACATAGTGCTGCTGACTTTCCATTTTGGCTTCTTCCATAGCTCACATTCTTCCCTGTTAGCAAACAAAATGGAAAACCTATTTCCAGGCTGACAATCCCAACATCTAGGAGGCTTTGGGGTATGGCCTCCATCTCCAGTCTTTCTGTTTCCATGGAAGGAAGTAAAAACTGGATGTGTATTAGCAAACTGTGTTGGAATGGCAGTGCTTATGTACTACAGGTAGGCAACTCTTGGTGGGCATCAAGAATTTAAAAGGCCAAGGTGCAAGACTGTGTATGAATCATGGAATCATAGAAAGGCTTGGGTTGGAAGGGACCTTCAAGATCATCTGGTTCCAACCACCCTGCCATGGGCAGGGACAGCTTCCACTAGTCCAGGTTGCTCAAAGCCCGCTCCAGCCTGGCATGGAACACTTCTAGTGGTGGGGCATCCACAAAATCTCTGGTCAACCTGTTCCTGTGCCTCACCACCTCCACAGAAAAGAATTGTTTCCTAATATCTAAGCTAAAAGTACTCTCGTTCAGTTTGAATTCTTTCCCCCTTGTCCTGTCACTACATGCTCTTATAAATAGTTGCTCTCCAATGGGGAAATATTTGGGGGGGGAATTAAAGGAATAATGGAGAAGAGATAACGAGAAACACACGTCATGACAGTAGGGAGGGATGAAGGGGGCAATTTATTTATTTATATTTATTTATGAATGCTAAGGTGAAGAGAGTATTAGAAGAGCATTAACATTTCCAAGATTTGGATCAGGACTTGTAGGAATATGAAATGAAATGTTTAAAAGGATTTTTACAATTGCATCACGCAGTAGATTGAGCACAACAGTTAAAGCTAGCAAAAGGACAAGATGATTTATGTAGTGTAGTTCAAGAGAAGGCAGTGAAACAAATTGCATATTTTTGGCAAATATTTTTGATATTCAGAAAGGACAAAAATAGTGGTGTTAGAGGACAAATAGCTCATGTTGTTCTGAGTTCTAGCAAATAGTGACTGGACTATGAGCCCAGCTCACTGTGGTAAGTAGCAACAAAGAATATGTTAAAGAGCTTATACAGCATATCTAATATTAATAAGCAATATTTGATGTGGCCTCAAGAAAGGTCGTCCCATTCAGAAAATGTGACCAGCAGCCTTAACAAAAGATGCTTAATCATCATCCTAACAGGCAATGCAACAAGTTCAAGCCAAGGCACAAAAGAATTAATTCTCTTTCTTGGAGACAGATGTTAAACTGAGACTGGAAGGGACCTCTGACAGTCATCCCACCCCTCATCTTTGCAGGGCCAAACACTGAAGATAGAAGTAGAAGAAGTTCCTTAGGGTTGTGTCCAGTCATGTTTTGAGAATTTCCATGGACTGAGATCTCTCAGTTTATGTGTACACCTGTTCCAGTGTTTGACCTCCTTCTCTGTGAAATGCCAGTAATCAGGACAGGCAATTTATCAAGGCTGGCTTCAAAGCCATTTAACTGTGAGGAAATTGAGAAGAATTTAGGTCTGCAGGCTACTGGCAGAAGCGATTACCCAATAAAAAGACATTATCTTTTGTTGTTTACCAGTTTCCTGCCGTTACGTAGGAGACATTTGCAATATTTTAGAAGTTATTTTGGGTGTGGATTAAATGAGCGTCCTTTTCTGGTGCTAACTGAAATAACTTGGCTTTCCCCATTGCATTTAGCTCTTGGTCTTCTTATCCTCCCAGTAAAAAATCACATCCTCACAAAAAGTGAGATGTTTTTTCACTGTCTTCCAGCACTGGCACACCTGGAAAATGAGCTGCCACACAAGCAAAAATCCTAACAAAGAGGCAGAGCCAGATTCAGCAAAAGATTCCACAGAAAGCAGAACTGTGTGAAAACACTTGCTTGGCTCCATTTTACAACTGATGTAAAGTTGTCCATCTTGCAAAACTGAATTCATGAGAAATCCAGACCATGCTTGGGGAGGAATGTTTCATGGAAATAAAAAAGGACTTCCCTCATCAGAAAGCAATTTTGGCCCGGGGATTGTTTGACTGAAAAGTGCAAACCTGAGCAAATCTGGTGGAATAAAGTTTGTATAGAGAGGAAGGCAGATAGGAAATGCACAAAAACATGTTGCATCCTAGGTTAGCAATTTTTGTGAGCTGGGATGAAGCTGACTTCATACCCTATATGCCCCTGTTAGACATGATCCAGGGAGGGAGCAAATGTGCTGCATCCCTGACTGAGCCTTTTGTTGTAGTTTTGCAGAAGCAACGGCTGCCCAATCTGCCAACCCTGCTGCTATGTGATTCTACGCCTGGGGACTCATGAAAATGGTAAAAAAATCAAAATAGCATGCCCTAGACTATTTTCTGAAGAAGGCACTGCTTATGGGACCGAGTTCAGGATCACAAAACAGGGGACCTACCTCTTAGTGCATGGCAAATCACACAGCTGATCCCACCACAACTGGCAAAAAATTCGCACTTCTCTTTCCCTCCCCCTTCTTTGATACCGCACAGCTCCTCTGTTGGTCTGGTGTTAACAAAAACAAGACCCCAGGTCATGTGAGGAACCAAGTCCTTAATGAAATGGAAATGTTAGATAAAATCCTGGGGATAAAATCAGCCAAATGAACAAAGGACAAAGCAGATACTTTTGTTTCAGTTAGAAGTAGCAATCATGCTTGTGTTTCTTAACCACACATTTATATCGCTGATTTTTCCCTCTTTCTTTTTTAATTTTTTTTTTATTTAAAATGAACTTGCATGCTAGTGGTTATTGCTTTGCCAGTAATGTCTGGTTCTGCCTGATAACATCAAGCTTTGTAAAACAATGTAGTATTGTCTACAATCCCTGCTATTATAGTAAGTTAACAGTTACTGTAAACAGAAGGGCTCTTCGTAGAGAAGATGAACCAAAGATATATTTTGAATTAAGCACAAAGCAAACACTCCAGCTGGCAAGCATTGCAGGAATAGTTCACTCTTTCAAAAAAATTGCATTGAGTTTGCACTGCCAATAATATACACAGAGTCATTGTTTCAGTCTCAGCAAGAGAGTTATTTATACACTTTGAATGCGTACTGCTTTCTCTTAAACTTCACAAAAGTAACCCATTAAAAATCATACCAAAAGTATGAGGGTTTGTCCTAATGTTTGAGGTTCATTTTCTCTGGTGGGTACCACTAAAGCTCATTTTAAACAGGTCTTGAGGACAGAGGGAAATATTAGGCCACACAGTCAGATCTATTGTATATCGTAGTCCGTAAAATTTATTCCAGCTACTTCTGTATGGAGCCCAGTGGCTGACATTTGGCTAAAGTGTGTGCTTGGAAGGTTTGCAGCCTTGAATCTCCCACTTTCTGATGTAACTGGTTCCAGCAGAAATCAACCTCACTATTAAACATTTGTATTGTACTTCCATTTGATTTTCTTTGGCTTTGATTTGCATGCTTGGGTTCCCATTGTGCTTTTCTCTGATCCTTTAAAAAGCACTTTAATAACTGTTATTTCTTTACCATTCAAGAACCCTGAACCATCTGAGTGCTGTGTATTTTTGGTTCATTGGTACTTCTGAATAAAGCCAGGAGAGGGAAAGCAGAGAAGCAGTTTTGACTGGAATCTAACTAAATTTTATTTGCCTTGTTCGGGTTTCCTTTTTTTCAAAAAAGTTATTTCAGTTTAAATGGGAATGTCTTGCTGTTCAACTTTGTTGTTTCTACTTGAAAAAACTTTCAGCAAGTTTCAACTTTTTCAAAAGGTGTCCATCCAGAAACACCTGCCCAAAATGACCCCCAAAACCCAGAAGGAATTTCAGTAAAATTCATGTTAATTTTTTACCTCATCCAGTCTACATTTTTTTGCTAGAATGGTTCCATAAACTTATTTTAGTCAGCATTTACATGTGATAAGCACTTCAGTTTTTAGTATTATTTAGTATTATGATTACTTCCTCAAAGTGTACCTGGTACAAAACCTCTGCCATTATTCTTAACTGAATGTATTTGATGTGGAACATAAAATAACCATTAGAATTATACAGGAATGTTAGCTGTCTTTACTGTTTTGCCAAAACTAGATGTCTTTTCAGTGGATCAGGAAGAGTTTCATAAGGATGGTTCCCTGTATTTCTTGAATGAGGATTGTTTAAAGGTTAACTACTAAACGAAGGTTTAACTTTGTTTAAAGGTCTTCAATCCAAAAAAGTTGACTAGGCAGTAGATATTACAAAAATACACATGCATTTGACTATATAGGAATGTCTGTCTTCTCTGTATAGTCCTCTCACACAGTACCTATACAAAAATAACTAGGCAGAAAAATATAAGATGAAATTTGCTATTAATTACCTCTAAAAATAGCTCCCTGTGCTATGCATACAAGACCACCTTTAAGCAAATATTTATGTTCCAGAAGATACCAATTTTCCATGCTTCTGATCTGATTTTCATATGTGTTGCACAAACCACTATGAATGTTCATCTTTGGCTTCCCATTCTTGCTTTCATTTAGGAGCATAAATCTAACTTGCATCATGGGAGTATTAAAGGGCAAAATAGCCTCTAAAATGCTATCAATGACATCTATGCAATTTTAATGGAAATATAAAGAGCAATGGCCATCTTTTCTGCTCTCATTACGCAAATTATGATATTTTCAGCTCCACTGAGCTGTTAGTATGCCTTGCTATTGGTGTTACACACAGCATTAGCATCCCTTCCTTTATGAGGGTGATGATGATTCATGACTAGTGAAACTTTCATTTTAGCCAGCATCAGCACATTGCAATCAATACAGTATTATGCCTTCTGTGATCCTAATAATTTTACTACTGAACTTAATTGGCAATCAACAAAATTAGAATGATCACTAGTCAGTAGGGATCCTCATACACTCTAAAGTACTCGCTTTAGGATCAGTGAAAAAGTAGGAAACCTGCCAAGAGTTTTCTGTCTGGCAAGTCCTTGGAGGCTTATGAAACTTCCCAGACATATTATTTTTCAAGAAAAAAAGGCAGTTTTAAAAAGTTTAAAAGGACTGCTGGCTTTGTGGAGCTTTGTGATAACTTTTAGAGGGATCAATTTCCTATTGGGTAAAGTCAGACAGACAACTTCCCAGATAGCTTCCCTAGGCCAGGTAAAAACCTTCACTGTACCGACTTCAGCTCTGCCATCCTCTGACGTACAACTGGCCAAGTTCCCTTGTGCTTCATTAGAGATGGACCCACTGGACTTATCTGCCTGTGTTTCTCAGGGAAGACAGGCTTTCCCACCTGATGGTGATATTAAGCAAGCCTAATGATTCACCAGATTGGAGAATATATTCAATGGTGAAGGAAATCTTAATAATGATGCTTCATCGTATTCCTTAATTATGGTCTTTTTCATATAATCTCTTTTCTGTGTGGAAATAAAACTGCTGAACAATGAAAAATGCTGCTTCAGGAGGGAGAATAGGTATGTCTGTGAAAACGAACAGATGAATTTAAAATGTAGGAGAAGGATTACTTGCAAGCCTCATGCTCTTTAATGTACCTACACAGTTTATGAGTTTAACCTGGTTAATAATTTAAAAAGACACCAATGAAACAGAATTCCCAAAACTCAGATGTACATTTTTGCTTTATTTAGCAGGTTACATGTAATATCATCTATTTGCTTTTTTCAGCAAAATGAAGCACCTGAATACACTCTAACTTCCACCAGGCCTTGAATTAATGTTTTTCTTATAGTCCTATGAACTGGATGCAGGAATCTCTAAACCTGGAAAATTCCAAGAGTTCACAGCTGCCAAAGAGAGCTTGAAAAGATGAAACAGCTGAATGAAAAGATTTCGGCAACAGGAAGTGAAAACAGAACAAATTTACTTCCATCCCACCCCAAATAATCTCACTGAGAGAACTGTAGTAGTTTGTTTGGCCTTTTGGAATACTGGATGGCAGCAGTACAATGCAGCACTAGGAAATGCCTCTCAGCTCTTACATCTGCATAGGGCCAGCAAGTGAGCAGGCGAGCCAACATTTCTTCTATCTCTCACTTTGACTGAAACAGGAATCTGGCATGGCAAATTGAAGTCCCATTGAAACAGAGCCACTATGAAAATACAGAGGAAATCCAGTCTCAGACTAGTTCTGTCACTGCAGAGCTTTCACTTTTTACGTAAGATTTTATATAAAGTGTTTTTACCTTGTAAATAGACAGGAAAAGACACAAGGGAGACACAAGAACAGTTTAATTATTCCTAAATAGTTCCTCTTCCTCTTCTTTGTTTTCCTGATGCACTCCCCCGATACCAGGCTGTCAGTAACACTCAGGCTTTGCTCTGCAGTCAGATATGCTGTGCAGGACTGCAGTGCATGAAGGCTTTTGAATTAGTGCCTGGTCGAGAGGTGACCCGGGAGCAAGTTGTTCACGTCTAATCTCCCTTCCTTGCAAGGTGCTAGTCCTTCTGGACAAATTGCTTTCACAGTCCAAAAGTAATTTTGTCAATTAAGAGCTAATTTTCCCTCTACTAAAGTCTTTTAAGTCTATCACATGTGGTCCATTATGGCCTGCTAAGCATGATGGCAAAACTAGCAAAGTCATTATCCACACAGCAGGAGAAGCTGCGTGGAAGGGCATTGCAAAGCACTCTCCAGTGACCGTATCTGCTGTGCCACGAGTTCCAGTGGGATGGGGCCAATCCCTCAGGAACAGGCTGCAAGCCTGTGTATCTTTCAGATCCGATAAATACAAGTGGTTTTTTCCTCCTGTTGTTAACCAATAAGAAATTGCTTTACTGAAGATAAATGCACCCGGTGAAACTCTTTAGATAGCAGCAGTTGATAATTTACTAGAACAGATTCTTTGAAAAAGACAGAAAAAATCAATAGGGATATCTCTGGTGTATTGATTAGCAGATGGGTATTCATATTACCAGAGATACAAAGTAATTTAAGCAAAAGAGTGAGAATTGAAATGGACTGGTATCATTAGTTAAGCTGGATAGCGCGATGCAAGAAGAAAAGTGAATTTTGAGCTCTTTAAAGGAAGCAGCTATGAATGTTCTAATTTCAAAGTAGAAATAAATGGGAATTTAAAAAAAAAAGTCCCAGTAAATCTGTTTAAAATTGCTTCAGGTTCCTGGCACAGAACTACTAAAGTGACAAGAGGACACAGAGTGGAGGCCTCAGTAAAAAATTGTCTTACGGTGACTGCAACCAGTATCAGAGTGCCCCAAACAGGCTGGGACTGTCTGCTCTGGTGAGCCCCAGCTGGGATCATCCCCTGAGCGGGTGATGGGCTGAGAAGCCAGTGGAGGTGAAGATAGGAAGTGCAAACAGCAGGTAGTTGGTCCAGCCTGAGTCGGGTCCATGCTGCAGATGCTGGGTGCTGCATTCCTGCTGTGAGAAACTTTGCTTCTCCTGGTGAAGGAATCCACAAACTTCCACTTTAAAAAGGAAAAACTCTGAAACCCCCTCTCTGGGGGTTACCCTGTGGAAATATGACAACCTAATAAACAGAGCTCTGATGAAATACGGTCTACATCTGTAGTAATTTTATAGCTGACCAAATGTGCAGCGTGGAGTTTGTATTTGCTACAGCTTAGATAATAACAGGCCTGAGAGCTCCCAGCAGTTGTTTGCTTTGATTTGCAGAATGTTTGTTACACCACATTATAATCAAATATTGGGTATATCCGCTGGTAAAAATCTCACAAGTTACAAAAACAAAGCTTCTGCCAATATTGCTTTATATTAAAAAAAGGAGAGGGGGAATTAACAGATATTTTATGAGATAGTGAGGGTTTTGTTTTGTTGGATTTTTTGGTGGTTTTTTGGCTGAAACATCGAATGGCCTGTGCTAGGACTCAGTTAAAAAAAAAATTAGTCAATAATCTACAATGTGTTCATCACTGTTATCTGTGATTCAAATCACTTAAAAATTTATCAAGAATGCATGTACTGCTTCCAGAAGTTAAATAAAAGTAATGTTGCATGAGGTAAAGAGGAAAAGAAGAAAGTCCATTCCACAGTGTAGGTTGATCAGAGGATCAAGGTAAGAGCACCAGACAGTTTCAGCAACTGTAAGAGTCGGTGCCATAGAAATGGGGAATGGGAGATTTACTTTCCTAGCTATCCATCTGTTCAAAAAGCAACACTGACCCAGCTGGCAATGTGTTCACCCTGGTTTGTTTTAAAGAGGGTTTGGAAGTTACTGGAAATGCAGGCAAATTTTAAATTCAATTATGACTAGAGGAGGAGGCTGAAAATCTGATGGTGAAATGTAGGTAGAAGAGGCCACAACAGGAGTTAATTAGTATAAGAAAGAAATGCACAAAACCAGCAGAATAAGGAGCTGGGAGTCCGACAAAATAGTCAAGGTGTCTGAAATGCCACTTGTTGGCCATCCTTGTTCTGTGTGTTTAAAAGAAGCAGAACAACCAAATGATAAATAGAAAGCAATAAGGTTAAACTGTTATACTACAAGTCGAGGGTAATTCTTCCCCCGAGGAAAAAGAAAAAGAAAAACCCCATGGCAAATGCCAAAAGCATTTGGCAAAAGGGTAAAAGTAGAGTATACAATAAAGGATGCTTTTAAAGAAAATAACAGTAAAAAAATTTAAAAAAAGATCTCAAACAGAAAAGCTCAAGGGTTTTTGTTTTGCTTTGCTTTTCTTCTTTTTAGAATGCAAAATACTAGAAGCAACAAGGCAACAAGTAAGGGTTCAGAAAATGCAAGAAACAGAAAAAGAAGACCGAGAAAGACCTCAAAGAAAATCTGTTATTTCACAAAAAAGCTCAGAAGCCAGGTAGTAAAGTGAAAGCTGAAGTATTGAGTACCTGCTTTTTTTCAGGCTGCAGGAAGGAGATTAGTTTTAACCAGACACTGAAACAAAGTAAATAGGGAAATGGGGCAACACAGACCAGAGCAGGGTAAAGAGTAAATTAAAGAGTGTTTAGACCGTACAGATATATTTGAGTCAGCAATGCCTGATGAAATCCATGTCAGTGTACTTAAGGAACAAAGCAGCTGACAAAGATCTGAGATCCCACACAGACCAGGAGAGGTATGGGAGGACATTATTCTGAAAAGAAGGAAAAGGACAGGAATTCTATGGCAATCAGTCTCATTTTTTTACCCAAGAGAATTGTTACCAAAACCCAATGCTTTTACAGACACTTTTACTCTGCTTTTACAGAGTAACGAGGCACAAATATGAAGTTACCTGCAGTTCACTTCAAACTGCAGGGCACATCGCACTGAGAGCTGCAGGAGGTCTCTGCTGCTTAACACTTTATATTTTGTCTTTAAGAATGTACTGCTCCGACAGAGAATATGTATCTGAACTATCTGAGAAAAAGCAGGCTCAGGAGCATTGTCAGGATGCAAATTCAGCTCATTCTTGAATCCAGGGATGGGTGGTCTGGAATATTTCAGATTAAAATGAATGAAGAAGGTGCAAAAAGCTATGCTGCCTGAGGAGAAATCAAATGCTCAAAATGTGGAATAACAAGCTGGGAACAACCTAGCAGGAAACAAAAAATCAGAAAAACTGTGGGACCTACAGGATATCAGAACATATCCCAGAATGGAGAGGAATTTCAACCACCCCAAGATCTTGTTAATGCCTTGCTAACATTTAATGATTCAGCATATATGTAAGAAGGAGATTGAAAATGTAGGCCAAGACAGTACTACTGTGAAGAAACAGAAGTCTCCATGCCGCATGAACATGGAGAAATGGTACAGAGCTTTGTTGAAGAGATGTCTCAAAGGTGTCTAGAAGCACATCTTGGCTGGGTGTAGCAGCTTCTTCAGTCACTATTCAATCAATTCAGTAAGCGCAGGTAGTCTATTCCATGACAGACCAAGGAAATTAATTTAAGCCATTGCATTGGAAATGCTTCTGCATTGTAAACATTTTTTGAAAGGTCTAAAGAGCAAAAACTACTGGCTTCAGGTAGTGATGAGGTTAGATCCTGCAGCATGGGTATTTCTCACAGTCTGCTGTGACACTACTATATATCCGTATAGTCAGACTTGGTGTCCACTAAGGGATCTCTGAAAAATAGATGCTGGAATTATGTTATGTTAATACCCAGGATGAAGATCTCAGTCACCTAACCAAGTACACATTACCTGAGATTCAGCATAAGGGCATGTGCAGGAAAAGAAAAACCTGAACACCTTAGTCTGAGAGGTGTTACGGAAGTGTCACTTGCAGGATCCCCAGAACAACTCTTCTGCTCTGCTGCCTGCTTTAGGAACCTGAGATGATCTGCAGGGTCCACTGCAGGTTGTGTACCACCTCTCAGCAAGTACATAAGAAATCGGAGAATAAGGAGGAGAGAAACAAGTATGAAAAAGCAATTGAAGGAATGAAGCTTTGAGGAAAATGGAGATTTTTGGGAAAGCAGCGACACCATTTTCTTCCTGTGCACAAAATGCTTTCAAAAAGACAAAGGAGATCAGTTGTTCTGGCAATAAAGGATAGGGCATAATTTTGCAGCAAAGTCTATTGAAGGTGATACAAGAGTAAAGTCACCAAAGCCATAGGATGACATCTCATGACAGTTCCCTGAAGAACAAATGACGCAGAGGACTTTGCTCTCATTAATGAGCTCCCTTCTCCCACCCTGTGAACCCTTGCTCAGATCAATGCCTACGCACTGTGTTAACTGAAGGGCTCCAAATATTTGTCCATCCACTCCATCTGTGTGTCAGTCCAGAGAGGGGTGGAGGGGGAGGAAGGGAGCATGCAGGGCTTTCTGAGTGACTGACAGGAAGGAAGAAGAGAAGACTACAGCTTGGTGGTGAGACAGTCACCAGTGATACAGATGCCTCTTTCTCAGGTGGTCACAGAATCCCTGTCACTTAGTCTGTCTCCTTCACTCCATATTTTTCCTGATTCACATTCCTACCTTCTTTACCTTTTTCCTCTCTGTCTCTGTTTCCCATTCCCTTTTCTCTCTTGCTTTACCATTTTTTTCCACTTTTCCCCTTTTTATTTTTTTTTATTTTCCCAGAATTAGACCTTACAGTTCCAAGTCAGATTTTGATTGTCTAGCTGTGGTGGGTTTTCTCTCCTGTGGCTCTGTTCTATAGCTGGGCTCTGCACACATTTTCACTGCAGAGCTCTTTTGCCAAGGAAAACACGGACTCCTCTGAACTGTTCAGCACTAGGAAAGACCAGGCTAAGGAGAAGCGTGATGCTGAAAGGGAGAATGACGGGAAAGTGTTCCTTAACATGTAATATGCCTGAGTCAAGCAGGAAACTTGGCAGACCTGACCAAGGAAAAGCAGGACCAGACTGCCCAACATCTGCTCAGAATTACCTATGGGCTAGCAATCAAGAGGTGCTAACACCCAGCACAGACCCTTTATTTCTTTTCAGCAAGAAACCAGTTCAAACCCTCTCAAGGGCACCCTTGGTGCTGTGTCTTCCCACCAAGGCAAGCAACAAGTCACTAATTGGATCACCTTCTTGGAGGTCTGATGAATGCATTGATGTGACTATTTTAGGAACTTCAGCCTGAAGGGAGAATTTAAAGAAAGAAAAAAATCATTTGAAGAGTGGTGTGGCATCCACTGGGTCTGAGGAAAAAAAAAGGAAAATGAGGAATAGGTACTATTAACAATGAAAGAAATCAGATATGCTATTACAGAACAGTTCAAATGGTCAGATAAAAGGCTGATTATATGGTCTCTTAGAATGAGCCACCATGTAATTTCGATCATTACCAGCCACTTTCTGTCACAGCAGATTATTCCTACTTCTAAGATGTGACCAGAATACTTGGTGACAAATATTTCTGCTTTCCAGACTTCCATTTCAATCTTAAAGTGCCCTGTTTTCAAAAATTGCGTGTCATTTCACAAAGGGCTTGGACACAAGGAAGTCAGCCAGTTAGACGCCTACAGTGTGAAACTGCTCCCTGAAACTCCAATCCTTTATAAAGCCAGACAGAGAAAACCTCACAAGGAACCGCAGCTCATTTTACTGTGGGGTGGCTGTCCTGCACACAACAACAAGGCAATCCATTCTTTTTTTTGCGGGTATGAAAGTGACTGATGACCCAAAGGAGAGCTGGAGAAACACCCTTATGCCTTAAAGTGCATAGTCTGAGGTGATCTCTGCATGCTGACCATGAGCTTTTACTTTGTTCTCTCACATTAAACAGATGCATAAACAAGTAGCAGAAAACTCAAACAAGACACAGTTATTAGGAAAATTCCTTGAATATAGGATTAAAAGGATACTTACTGAAAATAAGCATTAGGCTTATTTTCAGCCTTAAGATGAGACAGGGGAGATTCAGATTAGATATTAGAAATTTTTTTCACTGTTAGGGTGGCCAGGCACTGGAATAGGTTGCCCAGGGAGATGGTGGAATCACCATCCCTGGAGACGTTTAAGTGGCATCTGGATCTGGCGCTGGGGGATGTGGTTTAGTGGTTTAGGGGTTACAGCGGTAGTGCTGGGTTGATGGTCGGACTTGATAATCTTAAAGGTGTCTTCCAACTTTGATGATTCTATGGTTCTATGAATAATGCAGGTATTTGTCAATAGACCACTAGTTCTACTAGAGCAAGAAAAAAAAAGGGGGGCAAGGAAAAAGTAAAACACACTCTGAGTGCATTTTGAATGCAGTGCTGATGGAGAAAGGAGAAACAGGTCCTCCTAAGAGCAGTCTCCCAGTTTATTTTCCATAAATCTGTTGGGCAACTAGAATCAATAGAGTCTTCTGGAACACCTGAGGGCTATTAGAGCCCTTTTCCATCATATACTGTTTTATAATAGCTCAGTTTGTTCAGGCTGAGTGTGTCCGTTTGCATATCTATCCTTAGAACTAATCTGAAGTAATGATATTATAATGGCTTTAAGGATAGGCCTCTTTGCCATATAAATCTTAGGTTTTAAATTATACAGTGGCCCAGTGGCCCTTTAGAGCTCTTGCACTCCCTGACTGATAAGATTTAGGTCCCTGAGGTCCGAAATTAACTGTGCTATAGTATGCATTATGGCTGCATCACAGAGCAATTTTATCAGCAGTAGGAGACAGCAGAATTGCACAAGTCTGGTGCTATCAATAGGAAGTGATGACTCACCCAGCTAGCGCTTTCAAAGTGGCAATATCCTATACACTGAAAATATCTTTCGAGGGTGATAAGTGACCCCATTGCCAGGAATAGGTGAAAGAGTGTTAGCAGCAAGAAGAAGGAAAAATAAGTCTTTACACATCACACCCTTTACTTCTGATACCTGTGAAAAAAAACTCATTTAAGTTGTGAGTTTGACCATAAAATAGACTAGAGCTTTTCAAGCTTTATTGAGGTGATTTTTGAACTGTCATGCTTATAAAACAAGTTCATGTCAGTCTTCATAGAGCCCACAGACAATAGTCTGATCATATAAACACAGACTGGTACAAGACCTGGGACGTGTTCAAAGAGCTCGGTGATAAAAGAACAACCTGACTTGAATGAATGGTGGATAATGCTTAGAACAATAGGTGAAAGGTGCTCAGGAAAGTTAAAATAAAGAGTTCTTAGTACTCAGAATGAATCCTAAAGAGTAATGACATGATTTGGTTGTGTGCAAGCCTATCTATTCTGCCATTCAAAGATTTTGAAGATCGTTTATATGGAGCTCCAGAGACAGCGTTTGATAAGCTTAAAAATCCATGTGGCACCCTTCCAAATCTGCATGAGGCAACGGAAATTCAAGTTGCTTCCAGCTTTCTAGAGAATAGATTGGATGTTAAGTAGAGCAAAGCAAAGCAGGTTTCTTCTATGTCTAGACTTGGATGGTAAATGACTTTTTTGAGGGTGCACTGATTAGAAAAATGACTGCTTGCCCTTGAGTCACTGCCAAGCTCAGAATGGCTCTATATCATTGAAGAATACTGATGCAAGAGGAATGAATAAACTTCTGCAATAACATTAGGTCTACACTGTCACTGAGAACTTTTTGAAAAGAAGAATGTGGATAATCTACTTATGTAAAGGAAAAGCAAGAAAAAAAATTGCATTTTAAGCTATCCTAATGTATAACATAGAGTTCAGGGAGCTCTAGATTTAATGGCTCCCAATTTTATATATAATTATGTATTTTCTTTGTTAGCAGACTGATGTTGATTTCTAAAAGAATATGGATGCAGATCGAAGATTCTTGGGTTTTGTCCTCTAAAGTTCCTCTAGTGTTTAGCAATGTGCGCTCCGTTGGAGAAAATCTTCCCCTAACCAACATCCACTTTTCCTTATTACAGAGTCATTCTTCTCCTTCTATGAATCTCACAAGGATTTTGATGCTTTTTTTGAGAATTTCAGACCTTTCCATACTTGGCTGATGTTGGACAATGAGTTCAAAAGTCATCAAGTCCCTGGAAAGCCAAACACATACATGCTGACTGGGAGTAAGCACATTTTGTCTGTGTTAGAAGTCAGCAACAAAGGGACCCCTTGAAATGCCGGATTTTCCCCTGGCTTTTTGCTGAAACTGCTCCTCAGCCTCCAGATTTCTCTCTAGTGAAACAGAAAAATGATGCAAGAGAACTCTAATTCCTAAACTGCAAACGTCAAGTGAGATGTATGTGCAGGGTTTATGTTAGGTACCGATAAATATAGCAGACTTTTCTTTGGACTGGAGCTTTTACCAGCTTGCTTGTAATTCATTATGAAAAGGTCAGTAAAAATCTGCAGTGCTTGTTCCAGACTCACAGTTCAGATGTGCCTCCTTGGCCTCTTCTTGAAGGACACAGAAACAACAAGAGCTGAAGTAGTGGAAATCCAGGGAAATGACAAATACATCTATTTAAGAAAGATAGTCAGGGAGTGCCAGCAAGATAAGAGCAGTGCACCAAATAGAGATGAGGCAAATACTAGGTCCCAGATGCTACTGAAACCACCTAAAGGGCAGACTGGCACTGTCAGAGATATTCATGTCTCGTGATTATCTCCAGCTACACATTCCCATCCCCAGTGGTGTGCCAGTGTCTCTACGACATGAATGAATCAGAAAACTAGTCTGGTCAGAAACCCATCACTTTTTATTATTTTTGGACTGGTTTTCAGGCAGATCACTTTACTGAACCTGTTCACTGAACATCAGGATGAATAGTAGAGGTGGCAGAAAAGGAGAATTGGGAATGTATGGCCAAGGTTAGGTGAGACAAGCTCCACTTCTGTTGACTTAGGGCCATCATAAAATCACAGCCTAAGCTGTAAATACTTGAAAAGCTGGTAGATATTTCTTTCAGAGTGCAGCTGTGCAGGACAATTCATAGGTAGTGAAACATACGAATTTTGGGTCCCAAATAATTCTGTTCACTAGGCAGATACAACACTTTAGCTAAAGAAATTATCTTTGATATTAATATAAATAAATTAAAGCATCAGAAGCTATTAACAGAAAAGTGATTTAAATTATTAGCAGCCAACTTCAGCTGCATTAAGGGAAAAATATCCAGAATACACTCTATTCCCACACCTTGACTGAACTGGTCTAAATTTTAAACTCAATAGAGAAAGACAATGAATTCCACCTAACTTCCTGGGAGATCAGTAGTGCAGAATTCAGAGAAGGTTTTGTCCACAGCTTTAGCAAAACACTCTTCCAGGGAACTCTAGGTAGTGGGACAGCAAATGTGGCCTGAATCCCAGTTTGCTTGGAAATGGCTGCATATATACAAGTCTTGGAGGGGTGAAATTAAGTAATTCCCTCCAGCAAAAAAGCAAAAAATAGCTGCAGGGTAAGTTGCCCAAGCCATGGGACATCTTCTATACAACTGAGAAAAAGCTGCAGATGATGACAAATGATTGCATAGCAGAGCAATAATGCTGCATTCTTTTCCTTTCTTTTAAGATAACCCAACATACGCACACATTTGATAAATTATATTTGCTTTTTATAAACCGCAGAAATTCTGAAACCAGGAAACAAAACATACCTGTTGTGGTTCCTCTTTCAAGCTGCTTCTTCAGTGGCGTTGCTAAACTAACAGCTCAATTTCCCTGCCTCTGATGCAGCTACCTTTCTTTGACAACCAAGCATCCCTGACAAGGCAGTTTCATCGAACTTCTTACTTCTGAAGACTGCATTTTTTGAGCAACAGGTGCACGATACCGGGAGATATAGCCATATTTGTAAATTCTGGCATCCCATGAATACTAAGAACTGAAAGGTAGTACTAGCAATTTCATATCACCCATTTATTTCCTGCGTATGTGTTTCTCCCATATGTAGAAACAATTGTCAAAGCAGGCTTAAGAATATTCTAAATTCAAGCAGGGTGAGAACCAGTATAAAAACAAGGACCTTTCTGCTTTGGGGGAAATACAGATTATGTGATTCAATTTTTTTGTTCTTCACTCTTTTTTTAAATTTTATTTTTCTATTTTGCCATTTTGATTGGAATGATTCCTAATCAATAAGCTTTTTTGAGTTGGTGTTTTCAGTGTTAGTTTGTTGATGCAGGTTTTACTTTTTTTCTTCTTCCTAAATATAATGTGTGTCTTAAAACAAATGTTCTTCCACTCAGGAAAGAACATCCTCAGAGACACAAATTCCACACTTAAAATATATTGCATTTTGATGCCTCATCCACCTGGCTCATGATGGAGCTGAAATACCCCTTTGTGCACAAGCTTTTGTTCTAAATATCATTGTTTAATACTGTTTTTCCCATTGGGAAGAAATAGAACAAAGTAAAAAATTCATCCGTTCACCTTGAGGGGAGGTATGTTTTATCTTGGGCTTTTTAAAGCCAATTGTATGACACGGAAATGATCTTAGATTTTGTAGAAGGTTTTGTTTGGTTTTGCTTTCTCTATCTGCTTTACCCGTTTCCATTGCCTCTTACCTCTCATCTGAATCAACCTTTCTTTCTCTTTGATAATCACACTTCCATTTAACTGCTAGCCTTGTCATCTCTGTTCTTAAACGAAATAAGCATAGCAGTGCACTCGAATATAATGAACTCATAAATGAGCTACCTCTGCAAAAATAAATATGTACATAAATAATGGTAGGGTGATCTGGTCTATGTACACAGGAATGAGTTAATTCCAGGTTGTTACACACTTGCCCAAACTTACTGATTGCTTTCAGTATCTAAAAAGTTGTGAGAGTCCAGGTTTCTCCATATTTGAAAACTGATGAAACCTTCCTCTTAGCTGAATTCTCATGTGTCCAGAAAAGATCATTTTATAGCCTTTCTTTACATGCTAACACTTAGGGGGGGTTCTTGCTTTAGGAATTACCGTTAAAATTGAACAGTTTTAATTTTCCCCTTGTGCTGCTTATTTCACAAATTGCAGATTAAGGTCTTTGTTTAAGGCAGATATCTCTTGGGTCCCAGTCCCCATTCATGAAAATGAGAGTCTGGTCACGATCTCCTGTGGCACCCTTCTGCCCTTTTGCCTGGTTTTCCTTCCACAGGATAGTGAGCTGCAGAAGAATATGATGTGCTTGGTTCCGAGCAGTGATTTCAAATGCGTGTTTTGAAATCTAGGCATGAATGTTAGCAATGCAGTGACAAAGGAGAGGAAGCTGCACAGGGGGAAAGGCTGTGCTTTATGGAGAAGAGAACAAAGTCATAGCCTGGTTATGGTTTCTGTCTAAACCTGTACCACCAAAAAATGACAGAGGTAAAGAACACAGCCTTCTTCCATTTCCCCAGGGAAGACCTGAACCAGTCATCAAGATATTTATCACTATCATGTGAGGGAAAGGCAGGTTTTGTGTCCCGAATTACATCTGTCATCTGAACATGACAGTCCTCATTCTCAGTGGAGCATTGCATTCCCAGGCACGCAGCAGGAGATGAGGGTTCATGCTCTGGCCTAACTCTGAATAGACAGAATGCATTGTAAAACTGCACTGCCATCATTTTTTGCCTTGGGTGCAGGACACACCCACTGCTTCAGTTGTAGAGACTGCTCAAATGTGGGCTAATGTGTTTGTTTCATGTCCTTAGGGCTCTGTTTCCTGAACATCTCAAAATCTTGATTGTAAGAGATGTAACAAAAAATCTATTTTTTTTAACAAAGGCAATTCTATCAAGAGACAATAACGTAACTCCAGGTCTCTGAAGTAACACATGAAAAAATTACAATATAAAAGTCTCAACAGACTTGGGATATGACTGGCTGCAAGTAGCTCAGTTGTTGCTCACAATTAAAATATGAGACTTGCTCTTAAAAACATCTTTTGCTACTAAAATAAGATGCTTTTAAATTTGAAAAGTCTTTGACATCCATCTACCTGTACATCTGACTGCCTGCTTGTGTATTTACCTGCCTACTAAGCAAGCAGCCTGCCTATCAGTAAAACACATTATGTTGCAGAGGCTCCCCTTTTTTAGGAAGGGGAAAAATGAGTGCTGCATGATGTTCTATGTCCCTTGGTTCACAGAGGGCTAATCGGAGACAGATTCAGAACTGAATAGCAGAAAATGAGCCAGTGAAATCAGAGTGGCTTTGGTTGAATAATAGAACAAGGAAAGATTCAGCAAAGTTGGCTATGCAACTAAAATGTACATCAGATTGTTATACTTGATACGTCTCAACAGGAAGAGTCCTGCTAGTTATGGGTAGAGCTATACTTGAGAGGCTTGAATTTCCAGACTGAATACATCAATCAGATTGTGCAGTTTACAAAAAAGACAAGCCTAAATATCATGTTTCGTGAAGGTGAGACAGCTTTGGTGTCACAACTCTCACTGCAAGATGTCTAGAATGGCAGTGCTTGGGAAAAGTGCAGCTGAAGGAGTCTATAGGCTCTAGACAGGTTTTGGTATATTGCTGCCCATCAGCACACAAAGTTGCAGGAATGACCTGTTCCTTACTGAGAGCAAGGACTGACAGAGGCAAGCAAAGCACAAATGGATTTCAGCAGAGTGCTTCTGTCCAAAGTTCTTCCAGACTGATGGAGGTTCAAGTTAGGAAATGAGACAATAGAAAATGGAAAGGGAATTACAGTGACACTGGGTAAAGCAACAAAGAAAAGGAGCAGCAGTGACAGAAAAACACTTATGGTCTGTGTATTTTATAGCTAGTGTGAGTAGGAGTGTTTCTCCCACCACACTGGCATGAAAGAAGGAAGATCATCTCATGCCAGGGGAGTAGCAGATGGAGCAACTATATTTCATATTGAGAACTTGTGTTCTGGGACTGTCAAACTGCTGTGGGAGCTGCTCAAGATTTGTGTGTCAGCATCATTGCTGCAGCCCATGACTTATATCCCAAGGACAAAAAATCATTTGGGGTTACATTATTTACAGAAATACAGGTTGTCCTTTATTCTGTGTAAGTTGTTTTTATTGCCTTCTTTATCCCATGTTTAAATACTTTCTAGAAATGTTTTAACTAATCTCTGGCATGTGTGAGTCATGGTCACATCCAGTCTCCAGAATAAATTATGTGTGCAATACAGAGATTAGTTTCCTGTTACATATAAAAACGTTGTTAAGGAAAAATTCCCCTTACATGACAAGAGGGATGTGGGATACTCTGCAGCAATTCATGCGAGCTGGGGACTTTTAGGGATGTGCAGCTGTTATGGTGCAACATTTCAGTCTGACTGGGAAGTGTCTATCACGTTTGTAACAGGAGGGCATTTCGGTCAAACAAAAATGGCAGACACTTATCCACAAATCCTCTTCCATGTGGCAAACTATGGTCCGTGAAATCTCCTGAACAGCTACGCTGAGTGATCGATGTAGAGATTTATATCTGCACACAGAGGGATGGTACTATGGCCACAACCTCTCACAGTGCTCTCTCCTTCCAGCATAAGCTGAAACTTCATTGTAGATACCTGGTCTCTTTCATCGGCAGACTGAACTTGCCCAAGCACTGCGGCACATTGACAGCAGTGGTAGCTCACGTGATGTAGATGGCAAACCACTGCCTGCCTACTGACTAATTTTGGTTAAGAACTGAATCCACATCATACAGGATCTCCTAACATTCTATGCAGTGCAGGCTGAAAGCACAGACCACTTACGCACGATGCAGAGTTGCAACTTTTTCAAGAATTTAGACGTACAACATCTTACTTTTACTTAGCTTTTCATATTTCAGTGTTTGAAATGTCCAGGGAAAGGAAAATAGAATAAAACCCTTTTCAAGGTGGCAAGAATGCAAAAAAAAACTTTAAACCAAAAAATGGTTTCTAAAATACTGTCTGGCTTTTAAGCCCAAATATCTCATGGACAATTAGCAGCTTCATTAAGAAACTACAGGGCTACCTACAGCACAGGTCAATTAGCAGCTTCAATCTATCTGTCAACTTGCTGAAGAGCAATTTTCACATCCAGTTCTTTGATAGATTATCAAATTATTCTTTCAAAGGAGGAATTTATGCATAATGATAATGGCTAGTGAAATAACATAACCACAATTTATCAATAGCTTTTTTTTTCTTCTTGTAGAGGACAGTCTCAAAAGCCTGCATAAGTCTTGCAAAAATTTCAGTGCAGCTTGAAAATCTTACCATCATCTTTCTGTGCTGCAGCTCAGCAGGAAGAAAGGAAAGATGAAAAGTTATTAAAAAGTTAAAGTATCGTAGCGATCAGGAAGCAATTCTGTTTATTTAGCTCATTTTTAGTATAAATATTTAGATGAGAAATGTAGAAAGAACAGGATGAGATAAAATTCCCCATACAGCTTAAAAAAATTAAGTGCAAATAGTCAATGACAAAATAGCAGAGTAATGACCAAGAAAAAACTATTACAAAAGCATACGAAAAGCCTGGGCTGGATGTGATCATCTTTCAGCCTTGGACACATGCTGTATTCTTAGAATACAGGAAGCTCCTCATCATGCCAGCTTTCAAACAAAGGCAACAAAAAGAGAAGCATTGCTTTTAAAAGCTGAAATACATTCTATTTAACAACACAAAACACTCAAATAAGAAAAGACAGAAATATCTCAAGCTCACATTTGGCTAAAATTCCCTTTTCAGCAAAAACCCCTCAATTTCAAGGATGAGTTGGAGACATTTAAAGAAAATAACTGATCTGGAGAATAGTTTTGCATTACTCTCATAACCTGAATTCTATGAACAGTAATTGTGCTTCATGGCCCAATAGACCTAATAATGTAATTCAGTCCAGAAATTTGCAAATATATTATATATTAACATGAGAAAAATGAGGTACTAGAACCAATTGTGGAAGCTGCAGATATTTTAATGTTGACAAACTGTGTAAAAGTAATGTCATATATATATCTATTTCAGGGATCACAAATATTTAAAGAACACAATAGTTCTAAGAAGTACTGTTCATAAATGAACTAATATTCATACCTGAGTATGAAATGACATATGACTGCCGTACAGTGAGGTCCATTTTATTTTTTCCAGGCACTGAAAGAGTATGAAACTCCTCCTTGTTTTACTCTTAAGAAAAATTCCACTTAAACTAGCAGTGATGTGTATAATAAGGATGAATTTGCCTCCAGGAAAGTAGTTTAGGAAGTAAGCTTAAACTGGTCCACTTTTGATTCTGTGAACTTTAGATTAAGGCTTGCAAGAAAGTAGTTTAAACAGCTATTTAAACAAAAACCACAATAAAACAAAAAGAAGATTTAAATTTCAATTTGGACCCACAATAAAATTCCTGACATTTTCGTCCTACTCGTCTTGCTGGATGCCACTTTTTATCATGACATTAAGACTTAGACAGACAGCTGTCAGTATCTCTCCAGCCTTTTAACCATATGAGATGCTCACAACAACCCGTCAGAGTGGTCCTTCCATATGAAAAGATTCTTAGTTGTTTGATACATTAACAGAAGTTAAGAGGTAAAAAAAACCTGCCTAACATACTGAGTTAGGGTTTGTACCTTTGGCAACTTGTGCATTGGGAATGAAGCCGAAGACAGTCAGGGGCTGATGAGAGAGTGAAGTAGAAACAGAAACCACTGTGCTGGGGGTGTGACTCCTGTCGAGACAGAGCGATGGGGCAGGCTCTGAACAACAAGTCACTTCAGATCCAAACTGCTGCACTTGCCTTTTCTGCTTATTTTTCCATTCTTCAAGAGCTTAGGCATCCTTTTATATCCTATATGTACTAGTTTATGCACACATTCTGTATTTGACACATAGTGTTTTAAGAAACACTCTACCATGTTTGGAAAGCGAAGTCATTGTATTAAGGTTGATTCCCATTAATGTCGTACTGCTGCAAAAGGTTACCAAAAGGTTCTTCTTCTTACCAAAAGGTTAATGACAATGAGGAAATTGTCTGGAAACCAGGATGGCTGAATTGTATGGTTATCTTCTGTGTATGACACAGTATTTTGAATTGTTTGCACTATTTTCAGCGCCTATTTTCTTCATTTAATTTAAAAAGCTGTATAGGCCTGAATCTCTGCATATTCCCCTCTCAAGAACAGACCTTGGCAATATCATTTTGAGTTTTCCTGTTTTAGTATCTGATGGTCTGGATATTTTTTTAAAGCTTTGTTCTGAAATTATACAGGAAAATATCGTTCAGCATCCCTTGGATAGTAATGCTGTTGACAGGACAGTATTTCAGAGTCAGAACTGAATTAAAATTCAGAGATCTAATTTATATAAGCTTGGTGTTTTGTTGTTGAACTTCAGTAGCAGATGCACTTATGATGTAAAGTTAAAATATATTTCCATTTATTCCTTTCACAATTGATCTAGAACTGCCAGTCCATTTTCTCCCATAATCTCTTTGGTTTTGTCTTTGAAGTTACAGCTCTGTTAGAGAACTAATGTAATTTATTCATGTGTAGCATAATATTTAAAAGAAATTACTGTTTGGCATGGAGAAAATAGATGGGTTCTGAGCAATTCTCTTGAACAGGCTCATCTCAGAGGTTACATAATTGATATTTACTATTATTGTCTGCACTTTCTTGAATTTTTCATATGAAATTTAATCAACAAATGAATAAATAAAATGAAATTAAAGCAAACTCAAATATAAATAGATCCGCCACCTGGCAGCTCATGTCAAAAGGTAATAATAAAGTATGTTCTCAGTTTAAATATTTATACAAGGAGATTTTCTGAGACAGCAAGTGTTCTTAAAAAAACTCAATTTACAGCACATTTTTTTCCACACATAATGAGGTTCCTAGAGCTTAAATAATTTCATGAATTCATTTATTTTGACATCTCAAGAAAGCAGTTTATAATGAAGAGATGCCCAAACAAATCCACCTACGATGAACTGAAGAAAATATTAGCCTGGATTTGACTGAAGAGATAGGAGAATCTTTTTCTCTATAAAGAATCATTTTTTTTTTATAAATATTTTTTGTGTGCAAGGAAAAGCGCACACTTGGATGAAGACCAGGACACGTTGCAGGCCAGTTGAAATGAACACGAAAATTTCTTCTGATTTCAGTAAGAAAGAACCTATTTCAAGGCCTTCCAGTGATGTAAAATAGCTGAAATTATTTAGGCAACTAACAAAAAGGAGGAATTTGCATACTGTGTCTCATCAAGGCATGATACATTAATTTCCATGTAAACATATTAAATTCTCGAAGTACCTAAGTGAGAGCATATGTTCTTGTATATAATAGAAAAACTGAAAACCATGAAAATTATAAAATTATACTAACATTTCAGAAATTACTCTTCTGCAGAAAAATGGAAGCAGAAAATGTGTTCCTTTAAAAATATTCCTCTTAGTTACAAGAATAAAATGCAAACACCTTGCCCTTAAAGACAGAATAATTCATAGCTCTTTTGTACTCCTCTTCCTTAAATGTTATCTATGCTAAATATTAAGAATGATTTGGGACACATTTCCCCTTTGGAAACATAAAAAACAGTTGGCAGCAGGTTTCCCATCTCATTTTAGACATCACGTATTTCAAGATTCTTCAAAACTTTTTGTTAACAAGAGGAAATGAATTGTTTGGGAGAAGGCTGTGCATGATAAATAAATGTAGATTTAATAGCATCATACTAAGGCACAGTTCACAAAGTATGTGTTTTATGTGGAGTTGACAGCACCAAGTAGACACAGCTGTCTGGTGCTTTCCTTTTAAGACTCATTTCGATTACACACAGGTCTCTCTGTGTTATGGTTTGTGCTATGCTTTGTGTTGATCTTGTTTTTTATTAAAACATATAAAAATTATAGGAGAATTTTCAATATTCAACAAACCACCACTAATGATCCTTCCAGACATTTTGAGATAATAAAAATCATCAGCACCTACTCATGGATACAGTGCAGAGAAGGGCCTTCATTGCTGCAGGGTGGTGAGTTGACCCTGGCACAATAACCTGAAATGGATGGGAAAATAGTCACGTCATTGTCTGTATCAAAGTCACAAGGGACTTTTTGGGGTGTAATAGGCTTTGGAGGAAAGACCAGGTGGATGCTGCCTCTCTGCTCCTTCTCAGCTCATGGGCAAGGGAAGATAAAACATAAGTTGTTGCTTGCAGAGGTATGACTTGTCCTGTTGGAACAAGGGGCCATTTTATTCAGAAGTCTCTTAGACAGGTAAGAGATGGAAGGAAGAGATTAATAATGATAAATTAAGCAAAAAAACACCCATCTAATTGAGTGCACGGTGTCTTGCAGGGATATGGAGACATGAAATGTGTAAGATGAGCAGAAAATTTACCTTCTCAGGAAAAAAACCCACACTGTTAAGCCACAGTACCAAAATCTTGGGAAAAACTCTATGCCTGAAATAAAAGTCAAATGTAAGTTTTTTAGGAAAGACAGAGAGGGTAGATAGGCAGAACAGTGTTATGTGGAGCCTTCAACACACCCTTGTTTGCCTCAGAGTTATTAGTAATATGGGGAACATGGGACCTTGAGCATTCACAGATCACTTATGGTTCAATAACAAAACCAGTGGAACGTTCTGTAAGATACAAACCAGAGCAATAAGCACTTCTCTGTAGTATCTGAAAAAGAAATCATGTTATTAATGTCATCAGTCTAGGAAACCTTTCATGAAGGATTTGTGTGGGGCCCCACTGCTCTCCCATGATGTTTAAGAATGGAAATTACAAAGCAAGGAGAAAAAGTGCTTCTGATAATATTTAGGGGCCTTGAGAAACTGGTAAACAATAATACAGACAGGGAAGCTACACAACAAAAGCTCTCTTAATGATGGGATATACCAACAGAATACAGTACTGTACCCTGGAAAGCAGAGGCTCTGTGAGGAATTAAAGTTCACAGCGGGGGAAACAACCTAATTAATGCCTCTGAGTGACATGTATTAGTGAAAAAGGACTGTTTGTACCCCGTAATCCGTGAAGTAAAAGTAATTTTATCCCAGTGTGAAACATAGGTGAGGCTAATACTGAAATACAGCATGCAGTTTTGGTGGCTGCATTTATAGTGGGGTTTAGAAGCCGCAAGAGAGCTCCAGTGATAACCACGGTACTTATTCTATTTTCTGGAGAAAACATCTTGCTGTTAAAAGCTTAATGTTTAAATCTGGTTAGCTTATTAAAAGGGAAGATGGAGGAGTGATTTGATTACAAAGTATAATGCCTTCACAAGGAGAAAACAGAGGGGAGTACATAGCCTTTTATTTAGTGAGAAAGGTGTAAGAAAATCTAAGAAATTGAGTCAGATAAATTCTAATAGGAAATAAAGCACTAAACACAGTAACACTCCAAAAGATTATTTCCTGAAGTAAACTGCTTAGAAAATCCATCATCTCCTAAACTCTCCTCATCCTTAAATCAAAGCAGCACAATTTGCTTTGAAGATGTGCTATCAAAACACAAAGCCATTGGAGCCGGTAGAGTAGTATGTGGTATGTGATGCAGGTGATTAGTCTAGCTGACTGAGGAATAACTAGGGCTTATACTACTGCTTGTTGGAAATCCTTTGAATTCAGCAAATCATTGCTTTCTAAACCCCTCAGTTTATATCTACTCATTAGGTACTGAAAGAACTTTAACAAGTACATGGCAGAAGCACCCCTCTGGCAGTGAGTAGGCTCCATCCGCACACAACCCATGGGTGGCATCCCATCCTTCACCCGGCTCCTGAGGAAGCCATTCCTTAAAACTGCAGCAGTGCAGTCCTTGGACAACTCTTCAAATTGCTTCCTGTCCTTGGAGGAAAACAAGGTGTGGGACAAGGCTGTAAAAGAGCATAGTTACACACTCCCCGGCACAGCAATGTCTTGCCATGCAAATGCCTTTGCAGTGAAAAGCAGGAGGAATCAGCCCCTCTAGACCGTACGGTCTTACATTTGTGTGTGGTAGGAGACCAGGGTGGGTAGACAGGCAAACCTTGCAAAAGAGATGGAAAATGTCAAAGGAATAAAGATTAAAGCAAAACCGAATGTGAATAGGAATAAACGCACTATGTGAAAACAGAAAAGGGAGTCAGAAGGCACATTGCTGGAAATTGAGGAGGTAGGACTGCTGCATATGGAAAAGGGGCCCTTTCCAAGTTGAGAATCCTAACCAAAGCCACAATGCCTACTGAAATTCTGAAATTCAAGGTTGGGAAGGTGGCAGGAAAATTGATCATCTGTATTAAAAGAGTCCGCAGGAATAGGCATTAAAAGACAATGTCAGTAGGTGATAAAATTTTGGTTTAAATATATGAAAACATAATTTCACACAGAAATACTAGACTTATGAATTGCTAAACACTGTGAATGAGAACACAATTGCACACAAGGATGAAAAAGAAAGGGAAATGCTTCATAAAATATATTCTATACATTCTGGAGAAATAGCCTCATTATTACTGGAACAGCAAATGCTGCAAGATAGGGATTCATCCATACAGTCACAAAAATGAAGTTAGCAATGAGATTGCTATTGCCATGATTCCTATTGTTGTAGTTGTTAAATGAGCAATAGCTCTGCTATTAAATCTCCAGAGCACAGAGGGAAGTTCTCGGCAGTGAGAAGTCAAGGGGGGCTGAATGTTGCATTCTGCCTGATTCATTTTATATTTAGATTCACTGCAAGTTTACAGGGGAAAAGGATCATTCCATAGAAAGCCTGAAGCAAAGAGGAAATGAGAACGGAAAACCAGGTGCTGTGGAGACCCCTCCTGCCTCCTAAAACAGCAGTGAGCAGTTTGAAATAATTCTCGTGAGGCAATAAAAGAGTGAATAGTACCCATATCCACCAAAAGTTGCCCTGCTTATAAAAGCTAGGATGACTGCCACTCCTAATGCACATAGAGCTTCTGTGTTCAATTTCCATATCTCAGTCAATGTTTTTCCTTCTGTTCCTCAGATCACTTTACTTTCTGGTCTGAACTGCAAGGCACACTTCAGACGTCTAGGTCAAAATGTCAGTAATTTTGTTTGAGAAGTTGTGGGTTGCTTGCAAAGGTGAGGGGCCTGTACTCTCTGTAAAACTCTTCTGTGCATGCTTTTAAGGCTTCGCTAGTTTTTAGAGTAAGGCTCCTAAAGCTGTCAGCCATCACAAAGCAGCTGTTAGTACAAAATATTAGAGGCACCTGGAAATCTGTAAAAAAATCAGTGAATCATTATCTATGATATTTGAGGAACTGAAATATCTGAAAATGTGACATGAATCATACTGCTCTTTGTCACCACCGTGACTCACTGTTTCCCACTTGAAATAAGATGTTCTTTAACTTTCTTTCTTTTATAAATCTGGCACATGGGAAATATCCCTCAGGTAACTGGGATGATTTTTCCTGAAAAGAGGTGATCATACCTACGTAAGGAAAACTCACACAGCAGCAAGAAAAGTTCCAAGGTCAAGATTCCTATAAGTATCAAGTTGTGTAGTAATTTTTTAAACATAACTTAAAGCATAAGTGTATACAGTGTCACCTCAGGGGATGAGATGCATGTGGCTTCAGAAATGATAAATAACAGGTGTGGAAAATCTCCTAAAAGCTTGTTGACAGCTCTGAAGAAACCACTTGCTCCCAGAAGCCAAAGAGCTGACTGTTGCACCAACAATTTACAAACGTTGTACTGAAACTCTCTTTAGACACTAAAAGAGAGGCCAAAAGAGCACATTTGAAAACATCCAAGAGCTCTAGGATGGGAATTCGGATGAGAGTTGAAATATGCTGGGGATTCACCTAGAGATAACCAGTGGAGGTAGGAACAGGAGTCTGGATGCTCTAAAAAGCCCATCTTTCTCAGTTCCAGGCAGTCTTTCTAGAAGAGTCTCCCTGGCTTGCACCCCAGTGCCACCGTGCCATGCTCCTCTCACTTCCTCTGTAGAAGTATTTTCTTGCCATGACTTCTTGTGAAAGGCGAGATTTATCTGGGAAAGAATTCAAGCAGAAATCTCAAGATAAAAACATCTCAGAGTTCTAAAGGTTACCATGTACTCTAATAAATTCACTTTCTAAAATATTTCTTTTTCAGCTTTGAAAGCTTTTCTCAGATATTGTCTCCAATGATCACTTTAAAGGCTTCTTCTCCTTCTTTGTATTTACACTTCTCTTTGGTTTCCAGGCAGGACTGTTTGAACACAGTATTTTTTCATTAAGCTCTGCTATCCATTCCTAGATAGTGTTTTCATTGGTACCTTGCCCTCCTTTCAATTTTCTCAAACTGAAAGCACCTTTCTCTTTCACACTCTTGTCTTTGATTTATAACATAATATTTCTGTATTTTCTCTTCAGAAAAGGTGTTTGCTGTTATCTAGGTCCCATATTACTTATTGGAGGACATTATATCCCCAGAGGCCAAACAGAGCAGCACCAATTTATCTAGCATTTTTTTCCCCAGAAACAAAATGAGGTCTAAAGTCTCTCCCAACAACTATAAGAAACATTTTCTTTCTGGGATGTCATCCCATCCATTAAGGGTATATTTAATTTAGAAATAGAAAGAAGTGCCATGTAAATAGAATTAGCAGTGAGCTAATAACCTAATAAACCATTTCTCAAAGCTTGTGTCCTGATTAACAGCACCGCTGTACCACGGTTGTATTATGAACTAAAATCTGGCAGCAAGTGATATCTTGTTAGTTTGTTACTCAAGACCCAGGAACCCAGGACAGGGGGATGATGCCAGTGGTCTTATTTTCTAGCAAGGTTGAGAGTTACTTGGTATGTGGAGGCTGTTCCAGTACAGACAGGTGTTACACTGTGTTGATACTGATGTTGAGGAAGTCAGTAAGTGCTCCCCAGCACATGGCCATAAACCCCACACGCATCCTGCCACACCAGTGGGGAGGAGGGCAGCTCTGGATGCTCTCAGGACGCTTCTTTTCAGTTGCTGTAGGACAGACTGGATAGACATTTAACTCAGATTATATAACATGGGAGTTTTGGGTTTTTTTCTGAAGGACAGCAGGCTCCATCATTCACAGAACTCCCTATTTTTATTTTCTTTTTCAATTATGTCATTACATGTTATTTGATTAGGTTGTCATTCCATGTTATGGATTTCGTATCTCTATATCTGTTAGGAAACATTTTTAAAAGTTCATTAAAAAATGAAAAGGTGTAGTATAAATAGGAAACAAGAAAAACCTCTTGAATCCCAACTTACAAGACCTTTCAGTTAAATTTCAGTGTTTCAATGACAAGATGTGCACAATCCTTAAATGATAGGAGGTAAAACTTTTTCAGAAACCCTCATCTCCTGTTTATACATTTCTTTGAATGAACTTTTGGAAGACAATTTAACCTGACAGCCCTGTGTCAGATAAATTTGTAACATGAGCATTAGATCAGAGTATGTATAAACCTGGTTTATTGATTGAGAAAATTAATAAATAATTCACATAATTCACATAATTCATATCAGCTTGCATTGCAAATGATGGGCTATTTCTTGTGCCTTAATTGTAGACTACAAATAGACACTGAAATGACAAGTTTTTTGGTACTTTAACAAGCTCAGTTTACCTTTAGGAAGATGCATAGTAAAGTCGGTATAGGTAATTTTTTTGGAAATAAATCTTGTAAATGTCAAAGCAAATTAATTTAAAAAGTGTCTGTCACACAAAGACTAAAAATATTGATCAGAGAGCCTTAAACTAAAGGTCTGAATGCTCATTATCAGCTCAGATCTGCATGTGGCAGACTAAGAATTGTTCTTGTAAAATCTCAGAAAGTTTGTGAAATAGGTTTTCTGCCTTTATTTTAGGCTTTCACAATAGAAGTGATGATGTTATTATCCTCCCTCTGCAATTTAAATTTCATTTTTACTCTTTTACTAAAACTCCTTGAACTTTATCTCAACCTCTGCTGACATTTATCTCTTCTGAAAATAAAAGAACTTGAAAACAGACTTTTCTTCATCAGTGAGTAAGCACAATCTGACTATTTATGTGGAAAGTTGAGTTAAGTAAGCCCCAGGAGGACCTGAAATGTAGTTTAGTTTCTTCCACAAGCCATCTGCTGTCCCTCCTTCTACAGAAAAGAAAACAGACTCCACCTTATGGCTGCTTTACAAAGAACTGCAGGCAATGAAACGCTGAGTCACTGTGGAAAAGGTTGGGTCATGCAGCCTGAAGCAACTGCTGCCAAATGCAACTTGAAGGTTGGGAGTAGGGAAGAGAGTTTCCTTCTGGGCAAATGGTTTCATAATTGTTCACAATAAGTTTTTTCTTCACATTTTTTCTCTCCAGAATCCTATATCTGATCCGCAAGCGATGCTATGTCAGAAGGGTCAAGCAAAGCCAGGGATTCCTGGTATAATTGGGAAATCTGGATCTAAGAATTATTTTTGTCAGTGATATATTTTCCTGTGAGTGGTCGGGGGCAATAAGATGGCTCTACTCATAAACAGAGATTAAAACTAAATTTAACAGTGGAAGAGGCTGGAGTTCTAAGCACTCTAGAGAAACTAGGGGCTGCTGAGGCATAAGGAAGCAACAGGGAAACACCTGGGAATTGCCTCAAGGGAATTAGGAAGAACTTCTCTAAAAAAGAGTCTCACTATTCCTCCAACTGACAGCAATTCCACAATTGCTTACTTACCTGATTTTTCAGTTGTCCAAGGATAAAGACTGACACGTGATGGGTGAGATAGAGTGCTTCATAAAGAACTAAAGTGTTTCTTTCTTATTCAAGTCAAAGACTTTACCTCTTTCGTCCTCTAGTGTCAGTTGCTCTAGTCACCTTTTCCTATTGTTGTTTCTAGACTGATGCCTGGGAAACTGTCAACGCTTGGATGTTTTAACATTATTTCAGAAAAAATATCAGCAAGAAACATTTTAAGGCAGAACAAGATTTTGGCACCTTTCTGATATGCCTTACTTTTCCTATGTATATATGAAAGATTTCTTGCTGGGAAACAAGAGGTCTTGTGTTGATGTATCTTTCCTCCATATATCAGAATTGATTTTACTAGTCTCACATGGAGATTTTGAGGTTCTTTTCTAGCAAACTTTCATGTTCTGCACCACAGCTTTAGAATAGACTTTCCTTTTTCCCTTTTCTCCTAGCTTCACAGCTTGCTGTGAACATCTTAAATGAATAGTTCTTCTACCTGTGAGTGGGCAGTATATAACGACAGAATTAAAATTTATTATTTTGCAGCGCAGGAGATCCATGCAGTACCTGGCACAAATGAGCTGAAATGGTGTGCTCTTGATTATTTATCCTTAAAATAAATCCTTACTAAAATAAATCACATTAATTGTGGTTCAAGCATCAACATTAAGTTCTTCCTAACCATGTCTAGTTATCTCATCTTCAGAATGACTGATAGTAAAGTGAGAGTAGTCTCAGCCATAGTTTCCTTGGCAAACACATGAACATCTCACAGCATTACCATGAGGGCAGTGAGACAGTGGAACAGGCGTCCCAGAGAAGTTTTGGATGTCCAACTCTTGCAAGTATTCAAGGCCAGGTTGAATAGGGCCCAGAGTAACCTGGTCTGGTGGATAGAGTTCCTGCCCATGGGAGCATCAGAAGTATGCCCCGGCAGCCAGGAGGGCCAACCATATCGTGGGGTGCATCAGTCACAGCATGGGCAGCCAGGCAAAGGAAGTGATTCTCCTGCTCTCCTCTGCACTGGTGCGGCCTCACCTTGAGTGCTGTGCAATTTGGGCACTGCAATATTAGAAGGTTGCAAAACTGTTCTCTAACAGCTTTATAAAGTTATAGTGTCCAAAGGAGGGCTACAAAGATGGTGAAGAGCCTTGAGGGGAAACCTTATGAGGAATGACTGAAATCACTTGGTCTGTTCAGCTTGGAGAAGAGGAGATGGGGAGACCTCACTGCAGTCTACAGCTTCCTCATGAGGGGAACAGGAGGGGCAAGAACTGATCTCTTCTCTCTGGTGACCAGTGACAGGACCCAAGGGAATGGCCTGGAGCTGTGTCAGGGGAGGTTTAGATCAGCTATTCAGAAAAGATTCTTCACCCAGAGGGTGGTTGAGCACCGAAGCAGGCTCCCCAGGGAAGTGGTCACCACTCCAAGCCTGACTGAGTTCAAGAAGTGTTTGGGCAACACTCTCAGGCACATGGTGTGACTCTGGAGGATGTTTCGTGCAGGGCCAGGAGTTGGATGTCCATGATCCTTGTGGGTGCCTTCCAACTCAGGATATTCTGTGATTGTATGATTCTAACTAGATGATCTTGAAAATCCCTTTGAACCCAAACCATTATGTGATGACCTTGCTCATTACTCTGCCAGAAGTGTTTTCAATGGACAGCTGAGGTGCCCATTGAGAACACTTATCATCATTACAATTTGCAGCAGCTAAATGAAGTCCACATTGACACTTCAGGCAAAATAAGGAATGGTTCTGGAGATCTTCCTTCAAGCCTGAGCCTTTACGACCTGGAGAATGAAACATCATCAACCGTGTACTCTACAGCCAGCTCTGCACAGGTACAGAGAAACACAGTTACCACATAGGAATGGTGAAGATACTATACAGAAAAATGGTGAAATAGCTTCACCTTGTTCAGAAAGCCTGCCTTTATTTTTTTAGAAGTGGAACAAGGCAGATGTGATATATCTCAGCCCATGCACCTCGGCCGGTTACTTTCCCTTCCTAATTCCCTCCTTAATTAAAGGACTTTCATGGAATAGAGGCACTATTTCAAGCAATAGAGTATTTTGTGAGATGAGAACAGTCACTTAGGTTCCATTGCAACTTCTGCAATCCTGAATAGAAGAAGAATAACCCAGGTACCAAACAGGATCTGAGCCAAATATGGTCTATGTCTCTTGTCCCAGGACTACAGCTGGCAAGTCACCAAAACTTTTAGTCTGTTTAAAATGAACATAATGATACTTCATAGCTGCTATTGTGAAAATTCAATATGTTGTCTGAGCATGCCAAAAATATGCATGATGCAATCATATATGTTACATTTTTAAATAAAGTACTGTAACAATCTTTAGAAAAGAAGACAGTACATGTTGGTGGCAAAGAAGGAAACTGAGGCACGACTGGTTTTGGACAGGAAGGGTTTCTTGTCTGCCTTGCACTGTATCTCATTTTTTAGTTAACTTTAAGGACATTTGCAGTGCCTGTGTGTGTCTATCTTTTCTCACTGTCTCTAGAAACTTTAATATCCTGGCCTGAGGATATAGCCCTGGATGAAACCAGAAACCTTAGGGAGCTAGTTGAAAACAGACTAAACAGGGAATTAGGTTTCCCAAGCACACATTTCCTTCTATTTAGCCACAAAAACTTTACTTTTAGTAGCTTCCCTGAATGCACATGTAAACCTCTCTTCATTTAGGTTGAACATACAAGCCCGTAATCTGATTTGTTTAACTAACATTTGTAACCTTCACTCCCTGTGGCTTGCTATAGGACAAACTATAGAACACCACTTCCTAGCCAGGGAAGGGACGAGTTCCGGTAACTGAAGGAAGGAATTGGATGAGCAACATGCTGCCTCCAGGGAAAAAGAGAGATGGGAACATTCCTGGTCCACTCCTCAAAGGGGAACAAAGTATAACATCCCTGTTATAGTAGGTTTCCTGAGTCAAGCTCTTGGGATAAAGCTGAAAGATTAACCCCTCACCCACCTGCCTGCTGAGAAACTGCTCTGAAGTGTAAATTATGTGCTACCCAGCCCCATTCCACAGTTATACCATGTTAAATTAATCATTCAGGGAAAGGACTAGAATCCAGCTTTCCTGAGCTTCAGCTGATGTCTCTAACTTGTAAGCCAAAAGACTGCTCTTTCCTCTGTAGTGAATATTTTTTCTCGTTACTTGTGAGCAGGGTGCTGAGAGTGCACCTGAGGATGCAGACCCATCCTAGGGCTTAAGACTATTGTCAGGGGATGGAGCATGAATTACTGGGGTTCTGTGCAAGAGGAGTACTCATGCTTAAGATGGACAAGAACCCTCTCCTTCCCTTTTGAAGGGATGGGAAGTCTTTTCTCTCTTTGGAAAAAAAAGGATATCTGAGCCTGTAGTTTATGTCTGAGGTCTAAGCAGTGAACCCTGAGTGGTGGTAAGTACATCTCTATCTCGGAATGAAGTACACAGATTAATAGGAAGGAATTCCTCTGGTTTATGTAGCTTTAGTTCCCATTTCTGTCTCTCTGTTACTTGCTGTGTACCTCACAGGAAGCCTTCACATTTGACTCTGAGACCCATGCAATGCCAAAGGCAGTCTTATGGTCTCCTCCATGTCAAATGCAAATATTCAAACCCTCAAGATGACCAGTTAGGGAGTTTCTCCCCCCTTACAGAAGAGTTTCCACCCCCATCTGTGGTGAACATGTACATCCATCTACAGATCCGCTATGGAAGATTCTGCCCTGTTACAAACCAGCAAGCACACTATGTGTATTCCACAGGACATACGTCAGTGTTTCTGATAGCAGTATTAGGTCCAAAGGGCTTTACATCATTTTCCTTGCAATTGGGAAAGCATAAAAATTAAATGAAATTACATACGTACACATGAGAATGCAGAGGCAGCAATCATCCATGCATTGGAAAGTGGTCAAAAGAGGTTGTCCTCCTTTTTTTCATACATGCCATTTCCAAACACAATTGCGAGTACTGAAGTCCTTGCTGTAAAAAGCCTGGCACAAGCTGAAGTCAGATAAACCAGAAGACGTTAGATTATTTCTTTTTCTCCTCCACCTACAATGGTAAAACCTAAGTGATGCTCAGGTCCTTCAGGCACAACTCTAATACTGTTTTAAATTGCATTATCAGATGACATAAGCATAATGATACCGAATCTTCCTGTCTATAGTATTTCCACTCCATTAATGCCTGAACATGCAGCAGTTTCAGTCCAGTAAAAGAGACCCTGCCTGAGAAATTTGCAGTCTAAATAAGCAAAGATGGAAGAGCTATTTCAAGAGACCTCGCTGAGGGATTAAGGGATGTCAGACTTTCTGGCAGGAAGCCTGTGGGAGGTCAGGGAACCGAACCGAGGGCTGCAAACCCCTAGAAGCATCAGTCTCCAAATTGTTCTTTACCTGGCAGCTGCCTGCCAGAGAGACGTGGTGGTTGCTAAATGAAAAGCAGATGGAGTTAAGTTTAGTTAAAGTAGACAGTCATAACAACAAAGAGCTCTCATCTAATCACCCAGCGGTAGTAGGGCTGAAAATGTAATCAAGTTGTTTTCTATAAATCATTTTCACAAGATAAGAGGCCTGGCTATACAGCATGGCTCACTAAGTATTTACACTGTAAACTTTCCTGCCCTCAGCACCACCCCTTTGCTCTGAATTATTGCTTTAATGAATTTAATCATGAAATGTAACAGTTGGATAATAAGAACCCTGTAAACTTCCCCCTCCTTTCCTTTTAAATCAAATTATATACTGGTAGTAAAAACATGATTATTTGAAGGTTGTGTTTACGAGAATTCTTGCCCTCTGAGGAGAGTGGTGTGGAAAAAAAAAAGAATTAAAGTTTTTACTTACAAGAGAAAACAGCTTGTGGAAATAATTACACAACTTGTGAGCCCTGCGCAGCATCCATATTTAACAACGTTATACTCAAGCCTTTAGAAACAGGCAAGTAGTCTGTCTTTTAGACAGTTAAATATAAAAAGTGTCTCAGTTATGGTACTAATTTACTAATATATTGCCAAGATAAAGTGATTGAATCTTCTGAAGAGGAGAGGGAGGACGCTGATAATGTCTATTGTAATGAGGAACAATAATGGGCATAAAAGTTTATTAACAAACTCCACAGGTCACTGAACAGCAACAGCAGAGAAGCAGTAAAAGGGAAATTCAATCGTGTTCTGCTGGAGCTCGCAGGATGCACTGAACCTCCTCATTAGGTGGGTTCACAGTCCTCCGAACGGGAAAGGTCGCTAGCGGATGGGAGAGTCGGGGAACAGAGCTTTGCTGCTTCAGCTGCACCTCAGCCTGTTTCCGGCTCGCATTCAGACAGCTCTGCTAGTTTCCTCTGATTGGGGTTTTTAAAGATTTTCAAGATTAACATGTTTTGGTTTACAGTCCATGTTCCCATTTACTTCTGGGTTCTTACAGGCTGGCCACACCAACATCTTTTCCTGCAGCCCCAATCCCTTACGCTGAAGTCAATTGAAAAGAATGATTCACTCCAATATTAAATAAACTCCTGTCCACTCAGGTCACTGCCGTGGCCTCTGGAGGATTTAAAGTAAATAAAGGAGTTGGATGACAGTGCATTTTTTACTTACTGTTTAAAGTTGTGCATTGTTTTTCTGGAAAGACAAAGCACTTTCCTTTATTTTGATTTCTTGCATTTCAGTGATGCTGGAAAATGGTGATGTTTGCCAGATTGGCCTGTTTCCTGCTGCCAACATCTTCCTGACAATGTTTGAATGACTACAGGGACGGACATGGCCCAGAGCTGCCCTGAAAGCTCAGGTCTATCAGAAGACAGATACAGGGCTAGTATTTATATGAGCTCTCTCAGATGAATTTTTCTTTCTAACTCACACACTAATTTTAATTATACAACTTGCTGCATGGAGCCCTTCAAGCACTGGCAGCAGAAGCAGAACAGCAAAAGAAAGAGAGCTATTTTAACAGTGTATTTCCTGAGGATTTAGATGCTTGCCTCATTCGGTATCTAGCATCTTGTGCCTGTTTAAATACTTGATTTGACAATAATATGTAAAAAGTCTTTGTTAAACACATTAAAAAACACCTGCAATAGTGCAATTCAATAATGAATATAGCCTCATTTGGTGCAGTAGTTTCTGTTTTCCTCTCCTACAGTTTGAAATCTGACTATGCTGCAGCAAACAAACAGCAGATGGGATTGTAACAGGGCTTTTAAAATAATGAATATCCGTAATTCTGCACTAAGACTCAGCCTCTGCCCTTGGACAGCATCTAGGGTGCTGGTAATGCCACTAACAAAATAAGGCAGATTGCTGTTTTTCTCACACACAAGTGAAATACTGTGGGAAGACAATTAGGGAGCAGAACAGAAAGCACCTTGGACCTTGAGAGTGATGTGGGTATTCTGACCCCAGTGGGCCAGAAACCATGGGAGAAGTAAACAGACCCCGAGGACAAAGGAGAATGGACCGGAGAAGGAACGTTGTGCTTCACCGCCGTTGCACAAGAGGAGATTAATGAAGATTGCAGTTACCTGCAATTATTCAATGTTAGGTTGCTAAGGAGAAGTAGAGACAAGGGAAGGGGTAGGAGAAAATTCCCCCGCCTGTCCCAAGGGTATATAACCGCGACTGTAGAGAAAATAAACGGCTTTTGCTTGCATCAAGCTGAGTCCCGTCTCTCAATCACCGTGAAAATACCATCAGCACAGTGTGCAGGAGTGTGCTGATGCTGTATATCAAGGGCATGTGTTTGAGATGGAGGAGAGGGGAAGAAAAGGAAGCTGCATAAAGACATCAGCACAGTGCTGGGCCAGAGCTGTAAATCCTGGGGATGGGGTTTACGAGCTGTGGGGCTCCGTGGTCTGTTACACACTCCCAAGGCTCTGGGACAGCCCATGGAGGGGCCTGAGAGAGGTCTTGAGTTAGCTTTGAGCACAGAAAGAGTGAGCCTTCCTCTGTCCAAACCTAATGAATCTCTGTCATCCCACCAAGACAAAAGGAAGGAAATATTAATAGACACATCAAAGTCCAGTTCACACAAGCATCCACCTGGGATATCAGACCAGCTGTGAGAAACACTTCCTGCAATCAGTCGTGTAGGGCTTTTCTCCCTCCTCACAGGGCTGCTTGTAGATTTTATCCCACGGAGATTTCGTATGAAAGGTGCATTGTTCAAGCCAGCCAAAGCCAGGCTCTTCTCCCCAGTCCTCCAGGCCCATAATACCTAGGTGAGCTTACCCCAGGCATCCTCTGAGTGACCTCCTGGGTCTTGCCTTCTTGCTGCTTCTGGGTTGTAACTTCCCAGCTGCCTGAACCTCAGTAGCACAGAACACCTGTGCCTGGGCACCCAGCAGCCCTTGGGACACAGGGTCAGGCCCCTTCATGCCTGTACCTCTAGGGATGGGCCCATGGTGGGGTCTATGGGGCTGTCTTCCCAGGACCAGAAAATTGTCTGAATAAACAAGTGGAACAACAAACTGTCCAAGGTGACTTTGCAGGTTTGCAGACATACCTGCCTTCCCCCAGGGGGAATTTAAACTATTACACTCAGCAAACTGGGTTGCTCAGCTAAAAATTGTCTGTGACCGTGTTAAGGCTGGCAGCTAAAATAGAGAGAATGTATCTCCCTGCGTTATTAGAACAGACTACTTTGGATTTTTTTTTAATGTACTTTTACTATTTCCTTTGCAAATTGCTAGGCACTTCTAAACACAAACCAGTTTTGCCCTTTCAACTTTCCTCACATTACAGCCCAGCTAACTCCATTAGCAAATAAAGTAAATAGCCAGAGCACTCATGAAAGTCTAAATTCCCTGAAGGTAATAACTGTATAAAACACATGGGAGTTGTTATTTCAAGGCAAGGAAATGGAAAGCTTTTAGTTTATCATTAAGCCAGCTTAGTATTTTGGTAGACCTTGGCACTATTTATTAACAATTTATAGAGTCAGACTGGGGTGAGTGTACGTAAGTGATACATATTTTTGTACTGAGATGTGGGACTTGTGCTATTTGTCCTGAACTTCATGTAAACAGTGCTTAATAAGCCCTGACTTGGCTTTTCCCATTAAACAGTTTGCCTGTGTGGAGTGAACTCAAGTCACTGCAAGTTCCTGCAAGAATTACCCTTCAGTGCAGTACTGATGTCAGGAAGCATCTTTCCAGGCTGCCATTAGTTCAGAATTCAATATTTAGAAACAATATCAGCATGAGGAGCCTTTGAGCTCTCACAAAATGATTGGAAGGTGTTATATCCTTATGCAGGAAGGGGAGGGGATGAATAAGAATGAAAAACACCCCATAAAGTAGAAGAACAAGATAAGACACTGTCAGAAATGTGATCCTGTGGGAACCCAAGTTCATCAGCTTACAGTGCAAGGCCACACAGGTTCCATCTTTTGCCTGACATATTTTCTAGCTCTAGCCTGACTTTTCTGGTCCCATCTTTTAGCCCTTTGTTCGCCTGAATGCTCTTTCCTTTTGTTAGTTCCAGTGTTGCAATGGTGAGACCAAGCCTATATTAGTTATTTTAAGGTATTTGAGATGCTCAGCAAAACCGTGAAAGTGTGGTAATAAAAAACTCAGGTACTAACTTCTGGCACCAGTTAGTAAGATTGGTGCTTTTGTTTAGAAAATCTCTGCTAATGAGATGCCCACCTGAGGCCTCATCACTCTGTTGTATACGTGTGCCACCTCACGGGAGGACACTGGGCAGACTCCAAGATGTGCACAGTGGTTTTCTTCTGATATTCCTGCAGAGCTCATGGGCTTTCTATAAGCAGCCACAAATTGACTGGCATTGCTCAAAAATCCACCAATTTGCAAATGCTGACGACACCAAGTTTCTAGCAAGTTTCTAGATTGTTACATTAATATTATTTAAGGTACAACCAGACTGTCATTTTTTAAGGTAGATTCTTAACAGCTCGCTGTTCGCTACTCATTAAACTCCTCTGAGAGTCCAAGGGCATCCTAGCTCTTTGATACTTTGGGCATTCACCCATTTGTGGTATCGTGCAGCATCAGAGGCTCTGGGCTTAATTCTGTGGGCGGCCTTTGTCAGTTTTCCTGTCTGCAATGCATGCTGCTGAGACCAATGCCATTCTCCAGAGAATGTGGGGTGGAATTAATTTTTTGCAGAACCTTTTTTTCTGTATGTGTTGTCGATTTGCTGAGGCTCACATCTTGATTCTGGATGAACCAGAGCCCTGGGAATGGACGCATTGATAGTGGGCCTGAGAGACAATATGTAGAGTTATTCTGGGATTACAGAGAGATTAAACTGAAACTGAAACAAGGCAAATCAACAGTCCATACATTTCCTGTTTCAGATTATTTAATTTCTTATGCTTTCCACTCCGTGGGTAGTGGGACCATTCAAGCCTGAGATGACAATTATGAACAGCAATTAGTGGAATATGCTGCCTGTTAACTTCGACACAGCCTCTGTTACGAAGCACACTCTTCATGTATGAGGAAAAAGTAATGATTTAGTATCCTTTGTGTGCCTGCGTTTCTGCAGTAATCCATTTCAGAAACAAAAATGGAAGTGGCATAAGAACAAAGAGGAAAAAACACAACCCTGTTTGTTCTCGCCTTCCAATGGGACACTGGAAAGGCAGGAGTTCTCACTATATATATGTTTAGGTGTAATATAAAAATTCCCTTCCTATTAGAAATTTTTATTTTAAAAATCTATTTTTAGAAATGCATTGCAAATTTGAATTGCAGGTAGAATTAAAAATTTTTAATACTGAAGGTTCTTTACATCACTCATTGCCCATTTCTCTCTATAACTGCTCAAGGAACCAGGATGATTAATTCAGATGTAGAGATGTGCGTTGTAACTCATAGGCTTTCCACCTTCCAGTGAAATGGAAAAGACTGGAATGAGTTACTGAAAGCAGAGTGTCTTCTGCTGTTCTGTGTTACTGACTGAGCCAAGACTGTTCCACCAGGGCCTTCTGCTCACACTGAGAATTGGTGTGGTTTTGTTCATTTTTCTCTCTTTTTAGGAATCCAATTTATAAAATAAGTCTCAGTTTGCTTGTAAGCAGGTTTATTTATTGTTTTACTGATACCATCTATCAGACTGTACTCCTCTTAGGGAACAGAAATACAATTTCTTTTCCAATCTGCTGTGCTAAACAGACTTTTTCCTTTCCTTTATTTATTCAAGGTCAGGTCTAGATCCAGACATCTGTTTTCAACATCATATTTTGTATAATGCTTCTCAGATTACACTCTGTGGCAGCAAGAGTGGATGGGACATGAACACTTTACAGAGTATTTAAAGAATCAGTTGCATCTTTCTTGCATGTTGCTACAGCCAAGTTCTCAGAAATCTGTCCATTTCCAGCTTCAAGACCAGAAACCACTTCCTCTGGAAATGTTTGAAATATGGGTTACTTTGGTGCTTTGCTCTTTACTGCAAGTGTTTTCCTGATAAAATATCACAGGCTTTCCATGAATGCACACAGACTAATGAACTCAAAGCTTTCTTTAGTTCAGGAGCTCTATTATCATGATTGCTTCATGGTTTTACATCTTTGGACTAAAAAATATCTAATTTAGTGTTCACAGCTATTTATCTATGGCTCTGTGTCTGACTGCATTGTCAGCCAATATGATGTGCATACTTTTGGGTACAGATATGGCACACAAAAAAGGCCATCACCTTCCTCTTTGCTCCCCCTCTACCAGTAAATACAAGAGTGACTAGCTAAACCACATTAATATTGAGTTCTTTACAGTGCTCTAGTGTTTGGGAATAATACTCTGGTGTTCTAAACCCCATCAGAAAGAATACTAAGCTTCACATTAAATGCCTGAAAAGGAACTTAATCTGGATAAACAATTAAACCCAAACTTGACTTGATTTCTTTGTTATACAAATTACACCATTTTCTCTTGACCTGCAATCTTCTCTCCCGGCCTTCAGAGCAGCCACCTGCAGTTCTGCCTCCAGCCTGCCTCCCCGCTCTGTGGGGTTGGGCATGATCTCTTCACCATGGCCCTTCTGGAGCAGAGCACTGCACACTGTCCTGCACTCATTCGGCATTCACGCACCCCAGTTCTCCTGCTGTGAGGGTCACATCACATCACATCATGATATTTCTATGTATAAAGGACAAAGTAATGCTTCTGAAGTCTGTTGCACAAAAGAGGGAAAAGATACAAGCTTCAGTGCCGTTTAGCAACACAAATATCCTATAGAGCCTTTAGAAACCCTGCCAGGCAGACTCTGACTTACAATCCCCCTTTCCCATCCTGACATTTCTAGCTTGGCCAGAGCAGTCATGAAATAATTATGAAGGGCAGAAGAATTGATCTATATTTACATGAAATTCTGTTGCAGAAGAGGAGGTTTTTCAGATTAGAAATCAACTATACTCACAGTGAAACAAAATCATTTATTATTTAACCTGGAGATGGCAGAGGGAAAGAAAGTTAAAAATTGTTAATTACCCCTAAGCTAAGAAAAATATGTACTAATATTGGACTTTATTTTCTCCGTTACATCTTCCCCCACTGACTACTTTTTTTTGACCTGCCTGTTCTGATGTCAAATCTTTTTCTTCCTGTCCTATAATATCATTAACAAGAACTTTATCAGAAAACCCCACTTGCTGCACTGTATACATTAATATATTATATATACACTCTACATACAATAATACATTATATAGACATTATATGCGATAATAATTTTGTGGTCTTCAAGGTTTATAAAAATACCAGCTTCCGTGTTCTTATTGGCAGCAGTATCTTTTCTATAAAATGTTATGATGCTGTTTTGCAGCATCTATTTGGTCCTGGGAAGGAAGAAGGAGAAATGGACACTCAACAGCTTTTCAGGCAGAGTCTCCAGCTGCCAATGATACAAGACATCATCACTTTTGGGACAGTAAAGACATGAAAATATCCTCTCTGTGGTGTTTGTGGGCGGTTGTGCAGATGTCTGGCTGCTCTGTTCTGCTTCGGTCTCAGGTAGATACCTTTCACACCCTCCACTAATCAATACTAATCACAAATGCCATCTGCCAGATGCACAGATTACGCAGCAGGAAGGGCACTTTCATCAGTGCTGGCTGAAGTGACACACACCACTTGTGCCTCTGGAAATCAGGCTGCTCAACACCCAACGTTTCCCTGGAGCACAGTGAAACCCTGGGACTTGCTGCAGTAGCTGCCATGTGGTGTTTCGGGCTTCTCGCCAGCATCAAAGGAGTGACCTGGCTTCCCAGAAGCTTTCCAAGCTTTTGTAGCAGAGGTGTCCTCCGATAGTATCTGGTGCTGCTCAGACATGCCACTGACAGAAATACAAACAGGTATAATGGCATTTTTGGGACAAGTCTCTGTTTCCATTAATGGGCAGCAGAAGAGCAATCTGCAAACTTTCAAAAAGTATTCGAAGTTCCTAAATCTGCAACCTGACCTAAGAATAACCTGTGTGACATCCCCTCTTAAAGAATTGCTTATGCCTTAAAACAATAAATATAATTTATGAATATGTTTGAGAGCAGAATTCATAAAGTTCATCCAAAGTCCTTTCAACCTTCAGCTTTTCATTTTTACCAATTTTACGAGACATTTATATTCCTGCACATTCTGCAGAGAGATAAGAATTTTTTGTTACGTGCTGTAATTTACAGGATCATTGTTCAACACACCAGCGTTTCCATAATTGTGAGAGTCCAGAATTTCTTATTTAAAGGTTTAATAACTTCATTTACTATGATACTCAAATTTTACAGTGCACATTATATGCAACTTTGAAGCGCTGCATAAAATACTTATACCATGCCTAGATGTGGCAGCTACATTTGTGATTATATTTTTATTCCTGTTAATTATAAATCAAACATGCAGGGGTGATTGCTTTTTTTGTTCCCTTGGCAAGAATATTTGCAATAAAACTATCTTTGTGCAGAGTCCTTCTGACAGCTCACCAGCACATCAAACTCCAAATTATGAAGAAAATTCCCATATAAAATGTACAAGATATTATTCTGTGGAAGTTTTCAAGGTCTCCTTCAGGCCTACCACTTGACTTTGGCTTTGCATAAATTGTGAAGCTCCATCTGAGTGGTGTTCATGACAGACAATGGCATCATAACTCTTTATCAGTACTCTTCTAGATCACCCCCTTTCCTGCTAGAGGCTGTCTGCAGCTCAGTCATCAGCAATACTGCCTGTGTTCATGCAGTGATTCACCGACACAGGCAGCAAACTTTTGGGTGAAGGCTGTGACAGCATTCCACTGAAAACTAACCTACTTGCTTTGCTAAATAAAGTAGGGATTGCGAAACCCTCATGCTGAATCCTGACTCTCATTCTGCCAGCCTCGACAGCTCAAACCCAGCCATTTCATCTCTTTCTGAAAGTATCTGAGGGACATTTAGCCCTGTTAACACATATAAATCATTTTGGTTTTCTATCCTACAAGTTGAGAGTGGTACACTCGTGCAACTTTACAGTCTGTTCTCCAGTTATGACTGATTCAACCTAACAGAACTGCAAACTGCTCTATAAATTATAGAGAATGACATCTGTGGTAAGGCTGGTGTACTTGTTATAAGTAAGTCTGCTGAATTCTTCTGCACTGGCTTCAGTCCTATTTCTCCAAGCTGTAACTGCATAATCTCCATCTTCACACTTGTACAGCTGCAGAAGAAATTGTTTAGTCAGATTTTATTTTTTTTAATAAACTTGTACAAATGGACCACCCTCTACTCACTGGTTCTGAATTGCGAATACATAATTAATGCAACAGTGCTAAAAGCCTTGACAGCACACGTACGTAGGACTGTCATAATTTTAATAGCACACACTGTTTTATATATCATTAACACTTCAGCTGAAATTCTCATGTCTTAGAGGCCAGCTTAAAATTGTGTTCTTTGTGAGGTTGAATGTCCTATTATTTTAGGACATAATTCTTTTAGAAAAATAAACTCCTAAGATGAATTTTTAATGAGACTTTCCATTTAATTACATGAATTTTGTTCCTAACTGGAATTTCTTAGTAACTCATTTAATTACTGATACAGATCTCATTTCTTTCTTTTTTTTTTTTAGTAGCAAATTCCACAAACATAAAAATTCAATTAATGATTTTTACACGCAAATCATTCATCAGCAATTCATTATAGGTGTTTGCTACTTCAAAATCAAGTTAGCAGTTGCTTTGATTAGAAACATGAGCTTCTGTACCATAAAAGGTTTCTGAGCTTTGATAGGATGAGCCACATTCCTAATATCATGTGTCATAAACAGATAGTTAATAAAAACCTCATTAGTGTTGAAGTGAGACCTTAATGGATTTTTTCCCCCTAAATACTATTTTAGTGTTACTATAGGCTAGAGAAAGGGCAGTAAATATGTGCCTGGTACAGGGATACTCCTTTCTGTATTCAAATACATTCAAAAAGATGAAATTCTGCTTCTTATCCTTTTACGGCTAAAGACAAAAGGCCTTGCATAGTAGACATCATCGCTAACAAAAACCAAAAAAACCTCAACTCCAGCCAACATTGATGGAGTGAGAACTATCTGGACAATCCAAACAGCAGTCACTAGTGAAACCAGCTCATGATGTAACTACACTTACTCCCCCCTCCACTACAGTTTTAGGCTGAGATTTCTAGAGTCCTAAATAACTGTGCAAATGGAAACACCAGACTCACTGCAAGCATTTGACCAAAATTCTCTAATGCAAATCAATGATCGAGGCTGTGCTGCTTTTCAGCTTGTTTTAGGAATGGCTTTTAGTCAGGCTCTGAAATAGGATGTATTGACAAAATTCATTGAACCAACTTTGTTCTTCTCAGTCTCTGAAATAATGAGTTGGTGTTGGACTGCAGATTTATGAGCGAGTAGCTGTTAGGCAGGTATGGCTGCAACAGAGTATAAGCATTCATTCCTTTAGAGAAAAAAGAAAAACCAAAACCCAACAACAAACAATCTGTATAAAAAGAAAGGAAAGAATAAATAACTATGAATTAAAATCCTCCTCAAACTCCCTTTAAAAGCATGATGTGTGGTAATGTTTGATCATCAATAAAGGCAACAAAATGCTGCATTAAAAGAGGTTTGAGTCCTCAACCCCAAGTTCAATATCAAAGATTTATTTTGAGAATATGAGAAACCTAGGTGTTGCTTCTTGATTTGCTAAGTCAATATTTTCACAGACAAAACTACTCAGGAAAGAAAAAAGAGATGAATGGAAAACTCGTGCTTGAGAGGTTGTTTTGAAGTGTCAAACCAAGGAAACTTGCAGCTGAGGTAATCCCAGCTATCTGTGTGAGGAGTGCACCACGCAATCAGAATGGAAAGGGTCCAGGCGGACCCCAGGGTGCTTGTTCTTGTCCCATGGTGATGGTTTTCACTAGGTGTCCCTACCCAGATAGGCTGGGAGACAGACCTCCAAGCCTTCCCCAAGACTTTCCCCTTCCCCTTCCTACCCTGTCTATGCTGAGCAGTGCCATGGCCCAGGAGAGCATCTTAATAACGTGGATTTTACTGGGGAAGGGGGTACAGAAGTGTTTTAGAACAAAAAAATGAATTTAGCACCATCCAGGAGGTGTTTCCTAGCTATTGTACTGTTGCTCAGTATGGACAGAGCTCACCTCCAGAAAGTGTGAAACTGCTGTCTCCACTGAGGTCAGAGTTCTGCAGCTAAGTAGAGCAATTAATCAAGAATGTATTCTGTACCTGGCAAACAAAAAGAGCGTGAAAACTGAGTTCACTGCTGTTGAAAAGGACTCTTTACAGTGCAGAATTGTCTTTGCATTTCTTTCAGTTGGGAGTTTCTGCACCTATGCTGTGAAAGGTCAGGATGATGACAACAGCATGGGGCTTTACCCTCCACTCATGTTTCCAGCTACTGCATTTCCCTATCTGCCGCATTTATAATGCTGAGAAAAGGTGAAAGTGTTCTTACACAGCTGAAGGAAGAGAGTTAGCTACAGAAAATGAGGCATTTTGCACGGTGATTGCATATCATCTTGGGGATTAAATGCTTGAAGGGAAACTTGTACCCCAGGTGTCTCTGGGTGGGTAGAGAAATGACAACCACAGTTGTACTGGGTTCCAAGTGCATGTCATTGTAAGGAAACAGACGTGAGTATTGTGACAGCTGCAGCACTGGAAAGCAAGGAAATCTACAGTCAGGGTGACAAATGGAACTTCTACTTTCCCTTGCAGAGAAGAAAGTGTGTTCTTACGACAATTAATTCCTGGATTTCTAAATAATAACTATGTTACAGAAGAGGAAAAAAAGGTCTCTTCAATGATTAAGTAATTAACATTTAAAGTATTGAGGGAAACAATAGAAGAATAGATTTCTGAGTCAGTTTTGATGGCAATTATTCTGGTGGGAAAAGGAGGTGGATTCTCAGCTTTCAGACAAGCTCCACTTGGGATTTCAGTGTGACTGTTCCTGGTCCTGCACAATGGACAGCAAAAGACAGAGTTCCAACAAAGCCCTCCAAAGGAATGGCGAGCAGGCTTTGCTTTTAATTGCAAATTCATATATTTAAGTTTCTTCTTTTAGGAACGCGAGCTGTACAATCAAAAAAACTTTGTGCTATCTGGAAAAGGGTAAGTTCCCTAAAAGAGGCTAATGTTAGTAAGGAGAAGACTCACCAGCATGATTCTGAGCTATGTCCCTGCTCTGCCCCCACCCCAGGCCTCCATGGGTGTTTTCCGCAGGACAGCTCTGGGGCACAGCATCCATTGCCGGCACACAAGGACAAAGTGGAGTCCAAGCAGAGAAGGATTTGAAGACCATCTGTTCTGCTAAGACTTGAATAAAAGGACAACAGAGAACAACTATCAAAATAATCCCAAACCAAGTCAATCAAAGTCTCTTGACCTTGTAAGAGGTGAGATATGGGTAAAGGGATAAAATCACAGCTTACTGGTACTTACCATCTACCAGTTTCTTTGCCAACAGGGTAATTTTGCCAGCCATTTCTAAATTTATCATGAGTGTAAAGTGCTGGACCATATTCCTTTCATGGGGACAGTTTGCTCTCCCCAGCTCTGGCTGGCACATTTTGGCTAACCTGTGTCTTCTAACTCCTTTCAGAAAGTTAAAGCCCTAGCAACAGCCATTAAAGAAATGTGTGTCAGCACTTGACAGAGGGAGGACACATGTGAGCTCTTTGGCTCATATTTAGAAATTGCTTCAGCCCCCAAAAGCCTCTTGTTATCCTACCCAGTGAGTCTGACCTCCTGCCACCCTGGTCAGCACACCGTGTCCTTTCCTCCAGAGCACCCATCCACTTTTAGGTAAAACAAGGATCTGCAGTGCCAGTGCTCTGCAGCATCACAGGGACTGTATAGCCACAGCTGCTCATCTCTGCAGCCCCCCACGCGCCTCTTGGAGTCTGCATTCCAGATCGGCTGAAAAAGAGGCTGAGATAAAACAATGCCTGTGAGAACAGGCAGCACGTAGAGGCTGATGCAATTTGTATGACTGTAAACACAGGAGTCTATTTTTCACACATTGCACAGAACAAATCTCTGAAAGGCAATGAAAACAAACACCTCCAAATAACATTTTTGTTCTGTGTGGAAACATCCCCATTGAAGCTAATTTGATATATGAAACCAGCAGCAGTATATATATTGTTTTTCAAAGGAAGAACTTTTCAGGTTAATGGGGTTTTGTCCACAAACTCAGAAAAAGGAGGCAGAGACCTCCTGATACTTTTCCCCAACACAGTATTCAGTGCTCCTTAGTAAACCAAAATTAGTTGCCCTATGATTTTGTCATTTCCATTATTTCACCTCAGAGGAAAGCACCCCCTGGATTTTCCTGCAGCATCTCGTTTTCCTACAGTATTGATGAATCAGACAGCAGTGATGAAGACTGGACAGAGGATAAACTGGAATGCCTGTCCTTACAAGGACCTTGACACTCTCATTAAAAGCAGTGGCCTGCTCTAATATAGGTCATATCATCATACTCTTCTGAGTTTTGTGTCTGCTACCTGTGCCTGTTCCTCCATCTATGAATAAAATTCATTTTCCACTGCATAGTCTGAGAAGCAGACATGGACATAAGAGCTTTGCAATGGAAAGGGAATCTTATTCACAGGTGATTGAATTATCCAAGTAAAATGTCAAGTTAGTGTTTGGTGATCTACCTGAAATCATCCAGCCAATACCATTCCTATGAAACAGAGGGTCTGAGAGGGCAGCAGCAGACTGGCGGTCTAGGGAAGAAACAGCCTTTGCTGTCTGATGCATGGCACCTTGCTGCACAGAGGAATAACACCCTTTCTGGGAAGGGACTTTCTAATAACAGTAATGGCCTATTTCAGCTTGCATTTATAAAGAAGAGGTATTCCTGGAATGGAAGATACTTGTCAACTTCTGTTTATCCTCTAGAAATTTACCCCAGGCAACAAGTTTCCTTGATGCTTATCATGAGCTACCCTGTTGTAGCACAGTGCAAGTTATTGACACCCATAATCCTAACACAGCAGTATCAGAATTACTCCAGGGCTATTAATTTTTTTAATGAAGAATGTAAAGAATACAAGAAGTTTTACAACACTAGAATTTGAAAGTTCTGATCCAACCTATTCCAAGGTAATTGAAAAAACCCCAGAAACTGAGGAGGAACTGGCTGGGCCATCTAATCCTCTACTGTCATTGTCTAGACTCAAGAATTGCTGTCCACCAAGTGTTACCAGAATGTAAATTGCATATCTGGAAAAGTAAATGAAATCTCAAAATACGTGAGTTTCCAAAAGATGCCATGAGAAAAATTGAAGGAAACTGATTGTGCTGGACCTAGGCTTCTGGGAGCCACCATGACATAAAAGATCTTCTGCAGCCACCATGCGGAGAGCATTCTCGCCTCTTTTATCATCACCGTGTTGCGGGGCTTCAGCTTTCCGGAGGATGCGAGGGGCAGCCTGGAAGAGGCACGGGAAGCAGAACAGCCGCTCTCCCCGAGCAAGCCTCACTGCGCTCTCCGAGAAGGCTGTGGCATGCCGTACCACCACAGGGACCTATTCACCTCAACAAATGGTTGCCCAAACGTGGAGCATCGACCTGCCCTGGAGAGTATGCCCTGCAGCCGCTGCTGCAGGAGAGAAGTCGCCTTTGGGAAGGCACAGCCTGTAGCTTTCTGAGGAAAGTAGCGCTTTCAAAGGAAGTCGGCTGAAGAGTGATGGACCATCCTGAGTGTTTTACTTTGACTCTCCGTGCTGGTAAGCCCCTGAGGGGTGCCTGCTGGAAAGTCCCTGTGCAAGGGGAGCCTGTGGATGGCCTGGTTGGCCTGGTACTGGGGTCCCTTTTTCTTTTTATTTTAATCCTTTTTACCTCAGGGTGGGTGGAGTGTTGGGGGTGGGTTCTTGTCTCGGTGGAGGTAGCGCCTCATGTAAAGCCTTGGCAAGGAAAAAACCCATCTTCAACAAGAGAAGATGCAAGTGTAGTACCCCCTTTTTGGGAGATGTTTTTCTTTAAGTTTACCCGTGCCTACGCACTAGCGATAAAGGGAATTGGCCTTTGTTTTGTTTCACTTCGTTGTCTGGACCCTGGTGACTGCCCTGACCACGCAGCAGTGGCCATTCTGCCGATTTGCAGCCCCTCTGTCTGTCCCCCCTCCCTATGTCCCTCAGGAGAAATCAGAAAATTGTACCATTTCTGAATCTCCCCGATCCCCTCCACAAGCTGGGACTGACCACCCCAGTTCGGAATCTCCCCTAGCCCTCTCCCCGACCCCCCAGTACCCCTCTGTGTCAACCCTAGTAAGTAGTCAAGATGGCCGCCGCCTCGTGGCTGACAGTGCCAGAGGGCCTTCTTCTTCTTCTTCGTATCTTCCCGCGCCTGCCGAAATCTCGTGCCCCTCCCTAACCCCACCCTGTGCGTCACTCGGAGCTCCCATATCAGACACTGCCCCCGCGTCGGGTTGTGTAACGCGGCCAGCCCCTCCTCTCTCCACCGGGACCCCTTCCCCCATGTCGGTTCGTGTAATCGTGCTGGCTCCTCCCCTCACCACTGGGTGTTTCCCCTCGACCGGGGGGCGGGGGGGAGGCGGCTGTGTGGGGCCGGCGCCTGCGCTCCCAAAGCCGGAAGCGTGGGCGGCGGCGGCGCTGGGGGCAGCCCCCTCCGTGCCCCACCAGCAGGATCAGCTCCGGCCCCGGGATCGCGTGGAGCCGAGCCCCCCTCTTCCCACGTGGCCCCTATATAACCATAACTACGGGCAAGAGCGGCGACTCTGCCCCCACCTCTCCCCCGATTCCCACACCACCGAAACTGGAAGTGAAGCGAGCAGCTACCAGAAGGAAGCCATCTTAGCAGCCCCAGCAGCAGACAAAAGCAGCTGCAGTGTGAAAGCTCAGCCAGCACCCATCTCCAACGTCAAGACCAACCAGCGACCTCATCATTTTAAATTCAATTGTTCTGCATTATTTTACCATTTTTCTGTTGTAAAGAAATTAACTGTAAGAGTCCTGGAAAAGCCTTTCCCTCTTCTAATTAGTAAGAAAGGGGGAATTGTAGTGTTGTATTTTTGCCCTCTCCTGTGTTTACCTTTCCACCTGGGTCCCCCCTTCCCCGCCCCTAGCCCTAACCACTCCCTTGGGTTTCTCCCATTGATTCTGTTACCCCAACTCCGCCCATGTGCTACCGGTATGCCCTGTGACCATTGGTCCCTGTGCTCTCTCTGCCGCCTTCGCCCGGATAAAGGACCCTGCATGCCACGTGCTTTTCTCTCTCTCGCATTCTACCCTGCCTTGGGGCATCAGCTTCTGCCTGGGGGAACCATGCCATGTGCTGGCTCTCTACCTTTGGGAGCGAGCACATGTGCTGGCTCTAGGCTTCTGGGAGCCACCATGAAATAAAAGATCTTCTGCAGTCCTCATGCAGAGAGCATTCTCGCCTCCTTTACCGTCACCATGTTGCGGGGCTTCGGCTTTCTGGAGGATGCACGGGGCAGCCTGGAAGGGGCACGGGAAGTGGAACAGCCTCTCTCCCCGAGCAAGCCTCACTGCGCTCTCCGAGAAGGCTGTGGCATGCCATACCACCGCAGGACCTCACACACCGCAACAACTGATTAACTGCAGAAGTCTCAAAATGCAAAGCTCTCCTCTAATGAAAGAAAAAAATTCAGTTCTTTTCGTCCTTTTATACTGTATGGCTTTAATAAACTCCAGGAAGCTGTTGGGGAGGGGGAACTATCCACATGCACACAGTTTCAAGCTTATCTTTGTGTAAAATAATGAATTGCTTTAAATCCATCCCCTACATCATGACCTGGCTACCCAGTAACGAGGTAGGGGACTGAATGGGTTTCCAGTGCTTGATTGCTTCTTAATCATATTCTGTGCACAAAATGCCTTCAGAAATCTATTTTACTTTGTATTGTATTCTCTGTTCAGAATGAGAATTCATTCAGCACCAAATTAGTACTTGAGCAAATCAGAGTCACAAAGCCCCCTGTATATAACAGTGCACACATACAAAGCAAAAAACCAATCATATTTTGAATGTTAAGTCCTTCATATGAATCTGGAACAAAAAGTCATTATGTTGTTTCAGAAGAACAAGTAGAAATTTACCTTTTCAGGTTACTAATGTTTGGGAAAAAAAAAATCCAAAATCATTACCTTATATATCCTCTATTTGTATGGTTACAGTTTTAGCTCTTAATCTGTGGCTTCTCCAGTTGTATTTCAAGAACTGAAATGAAGCATCAATCATCTGGCAGTTAGCTGCGGAAATTTTCCCCAAATTAAACACTAAGTTACATACATCTCATCTGCGTAAATGTATGCAAGACACCAGATGGTTTAGAAGTGCTACTTTTCACAATATATCCATTCAAACAGTATTTCTTAGGTATTATTGAGTGGCGTTAATTTGCTTAAGAACTTGACTTCCCTCAAGATCATCATAAAAAGCATCACTTCTGTTGCAAAAGGCATAGCACACCATTAGCAGAGTTTTCTTTTGTCTTGCTAGTTGAAGTAAACTGACTGGTGTTCTACAATTATTTTACTTTTGCTGCTATTTAATTACTTTTTTTTCTCAAATTTCAATCAGATTTGCCTTGCTTGCATTGAAGATGCTGATAATAGCTCATAGATTGAAAGAAATAGACAGTCTCATGTCAGCCACACAAATTCCTTTCTAAACAGAGTACAGCCCATCCCAGGGTGACAGCATGTGGGTTATATCACTGTTCCATCTCCACAGAAGAGATGAAGAGAGTAGGCAGAAAAATGGAAAGGTATGAGCTGTGCCTGGCATCATAAAACCTGCCTCTCAGAATGGCACATGAGTATATCCTTTAATTCTGATTTCGGTCTAAAGTTATACACCAGAGAGAGACTCACAAAAGCCTGAGCTGTAAGTAGAATCCTAGGAGTTTTCTCTGTAAAACCGCTTCATCCCACTGCTTTTCCCAGCAGGAACCCAGCAGAAACAAGAGAAGACAGGTCACCTCTTGCCCCAGGGCTCCTGTTGTTCTCTTCTTAGACAAACACCTGAGGACCCCCAGTGACCATCCTGACAGGGGCAGCGCTTTAACAACAAATCATGTCATTCTGCTTAAGGGAGCTCAAAAGATTAAGAAGGAATAAGAGTTGTAGGACAGAAGGGAGGAAAACGTTTTCAAGAGAGAAATACCTGGCTGGGTAGGGAGGAGGGCAAGGGAGGAGTTGCTGAGACGTTCCTGTACAGCTCTGGTTTGAAGGATATTCGTGGTTATGGGAGACATGCACATGGCACAGATGCTTTATGTGCTTCTGTGTCCATTTCCTAAAAGCCAGAATTCAGGCAATTGCTGAGTGTCTCTCAGGTTCACAGTACATTTTCTTTAACTTCTCTTTTTTCTATGAGACTATAAACAGCTTATAGGAGTTTTAAACTGAGTCAAGCAGGACTTAGATGTAGAGAAAGTATCAAATTAATCTGAGCAAAAGAAAAGATTACACTTTAGCTGGAGGATAAAAGTATCATAAAAATATATGTATATGTGTATGTGTGTGGTGCATGTGTGCATATCTATATGTACAGATATATGCACAACCATATTCATTTTATGAGCCCTACAGTGAGTCTGGGAGGTTAACAACATTTTGATCTCATCCCAAAAAGCAGTCCAGGAGTTGTGGATGTCATTTACCCATCCTACACAATATAGACTCAGTGATGACAGCTGTGTTTCTCAACATAAAACAGTAGCATGCAAGATTAAAATAAACAAAAAACAAACAAACAAAAAGTGAGATTAAAGAAAAAAAAAAAAGAAACAACCTAACCCACTGAATGGTTATTTTCTGGAAGGAATGGAGGCAAGCCTACTGCAAGGAGCATACCTGACTATAACAGAAACACTTGCCAAGTTTCCCCATGGATTTTATTTTAAAAATAAATTTAATAATTTGTAGCCTCTGCTTTCTCATGTTAACTTCCATATTGTCCTAAGGAATTCCTGCACATAACTGACCCATCTCAAGATATATCTTTGTGTCAGCTGTCTGATCTCACTCACTGAGATGGCAAGGGCCAACTTAAACTTACAAGTCCTCGCTACTGCCGTTTTCTCTGGCCACCTTCTTCTGCCCAAATGCTGTGGTTTGTTGTCCCTTTGATTGTCTGGTTACAGTCCAGCTTCTCAAATATTCTCTGAATGCAATAAAAGCAAGACTTCATAGAAATGGGAAAGAAATAAGTAATTGCACATGGGGAGGAGGTAATCTTTGACATCAAGGTTAACATATATATATATAAAAATAACTGAATATTCTCTATTGCCGTAGAAAATGGATGTTAAATATGTCAATTATTAACTAAAGTGCAACACTCGTGGTGAAACATTCCCTCCTCACATCATGCTTTAAAAATAAACTGCATACAGTATAAAGTGTTCAAGACATGCACTGATTCCCAGTTACTATAAATATGCAAAATTTGACAATCAAGTATGGCCAAGGAGTCTGAAGGTCTTAAACCCTCTTACATATTCAACAGAGACACTTTTGCTAAGTTGCTGCATGGACTGGAAACCAGGCTTGGATTTTCTGCTTGTTGTGCCCTCTCACTATGCTAGGCAGTCAAGTGGGCACTCCTCTCAGGAGGATTTCTGCCTGGGGTTTCTGAGGTCCTTCTTGTACTGCAAATTCCCACCAGCACTTAGTCTAGAGGGCTTCTTCTTCTTCCTGGCCGTCTCTGCTCTACATCTGCCTTAAAAACCCTGTGGTGGAAAAGGGACAATGATTTGCAAAGCAAGTGAGTGCAGAGGACTTGGTGGGGGCAGTTGGAGTGCACAGGGGCTTCAGCCAGCCAGCAGCTGTTCCCTGATGGCTGTAAGGTGTTTTGGGGAGTGTTGTAAAGCAGACCTCACGACATCTGATGCTCAGTCTTGTGAGAAAGATGTAATGGGGTTTTGTGGGATTTTAAAACCCTTGATGTTTTTCATAGAATTTATATAGTCTCAATAGTACATCCACTAATGGTGTTGTACCTTTATTTCGTATCTTAATACAAAAGCACGGCAAATTAAAAATTTTATTAGATAATACATCCTTTACTCCTGAATTACCAAAAAAAATATAAGGACACTCTGGAATATTGAGTTTTAATGAGATGATTAAAAATATTCAGATTGTATTAGCCATTTCAATATTACAGCAACGAAAGCCAAACAACCGCCACTAATTTTATATAATGTATCAGGTGATATGCAGCCAAAATACCTACAGAAGACTGGTTTTTAAAGGTTGCACACTCAGACTGAACCCTTGATGAACATTTTAACAGTGCCACTCAGAAGAAACCAAAGGAATAGTGCTAAAACTTACAAAAAAATCTGCACTATGTTTTCTGCAAGTCTGTATTTATTAATGAAACCCTTCCACATTTAAATATTCTAACAGCCCCTGTGAAATACTGTCAAATCCATTGAAATCATATTGGGATCCTTTCTTACAAACCTTTGCTGATGAGGAGGGACAGCACAGGAGCTTCTGGCCATCGTGTCATCGGTCTGGTTCTGTGGGACATGACCATTTGCTCAAGGTAACAGATAGCTGAACTCAAAGCAGCATTCACATGGGTCCAGCAGTGGCTTCCTGGGGCTAGAACCAGTCATGTAACTGGGCCTGACACAAAGGAAATCCTGTGGTTCTCTTGAAGCAACCAGCCGCTTACAAACCGCTGCTGAGCAGTACAATACTGGACACCAACACTTCAGCTCTGCAGGTGCTTCCAGGAGGTAAAGTGGGGCAGTTCAAGCCTTGTTTTTCCATCCTTCCAGGATCTGAAACAACAGATTTTCAAACAGCAAAATATTTTTCTGCAGAGAAAAGCTTTTAGGATCCGGGACTGAGTGCAACCAGCTGTTGTCCTTGGAGAGGTGTATTATGGAGTGGAGGAGGAGAAAAAACTTTCCTATTTGGAGCAGAAAACTTGTATCTATTCATCTGCAGCTGCACTTGCTCACAGAACTAGATTACCCACCGATAAGATAAAGTCATGGAGTGCTGAGAGCAAAGGCAGTAGTGTAAAGTCCAAGATAAAAGCATGATATTAAAAGCATGATATTAAAAGCGTGATATTATAAGGAAATTGCTGTAAATGACATGGCTCTGAAATCTTCTGTGTTTGGAGAATGTATCTTTTTGTAGTACAGCCACACTTTTCTGAAGGAACTGGTGTCTACCCTTTCAAAGCTTCACAAATAGGAGCAAGATAAAGAGGCCTCAGATTGGTGATGGGACACATGTTCTGGCTTCAGCTGAGATAGAGTTAGTTTTCTTCCTAGTAGTTGGTATAGTGTTGTGGTTTCTGATTTAGTATGAGAATGATGTTGATATCACACTGATGGTTTAAGTTGTTGCTAAATAGTGCTTATCCTAAGTCAAGAAATCATTATTTTTATTATTATCACACTTATTCCAGTTATTAAACTGTTCTTATCTCAATCCATGGCTTTAACCTCTGTCTGATTCTCCTCCATATCTCACTGAGGGGTGGGTGGGGAGCTGAGCAAGTGGCTGTGAGGGGTTTAGTTGCTGGCTGCCGTTAAACCACAACGATATAGACTTAATGTTCTGGGGAAAGAGTCAGTAAAATAAGCTGGGGTATACAGGCTCCTCTCAGGCAGTAGTAAACTTTTTGTACTCTTAAATCCTATGTAAAATATTATCCTTTAAGGGACCTAAACTCCACAGCAGCCTCTGCCATGCTTTGGCATGTTCTCGTGCTAGCAACGAGAGCTACACAGTTCCACTCAACCACCCACTTCACTGAAGTGCTGGATAATATATTAAAAATTATAAAAAAGCTGCACTGTTGTGAAGGTGGAGGAAGAGCAGATCCTTCAGTAAATGCTAATTGTCCCAAAGAAACTCTTTCTAGTGTCTCAAGGCAGGGAAGTTTACGAGCAGGTATAGTAAAAGCTGGCAGGAGGCACTTGATTTCATGTTTCCATCTGCCAGCTATATTTCATGAAATGGAAGATTGTCCTTTCACCCCATAAATTCACCTTTTTTACTGCAGAAATTTTACATTAAATACTAATAACATTGTTTCAGGGGATCACCAAAGGACATAACCGGCAATTAAAGAGCTCCAATTATACCATAATTTTCTGTGTTGACTTATTTCAACAGATTACTGAATTTCTATTGAAATGGTATTCCAAAGGGGCTTAGAAATGTTTTAAGCATATGTTCCAGGGCTACAGTCCCAGCACTGAATACTAATACCCCAGTTTGAGATGTGTGCTCTCATGTGTCACAGATATCATAGTTTCTGTTCATTTTCCATGAATTACTGAAATGAAGAATTATTTCCTGTTTTCTTTATCGAATACTTTACTACCAGCAGAGCTGGAAGGAGTAAAATCCAGGAAATGTGCTGCAGTAGATAAGAACTGAAAGCAGTGTGTCAGGGATGGTACCTGTATTTACATATTTGTATTTTATTAAGTGATTGAAAGAGCCTGCCCATGTTGTATAATTCATGCATCATAAATAAACACGAACCAGATAACTGGAAGCAAAGGCTCAAACAGTAGCAAGAATTCATGCCTCCCCTGCAGTGATTGTCTGGGCAATTCTCCACTTTGTCTTGAGAGATTCCCACTACCCAACCCTTTTAAGGATTGTTTCAGCTCACTGGGAAATAGTATACAAGGTCTTCTTAGGGTCAAGAAGTAAAAACAAGAGGTAAGAGAGTGTACACACATTCAAATGTTAAATTTAATCTTAGGAATTTGATTTGTGTACTGCATGGATTTCTGAAAAGCAGGAATATGAGGAAGAAGTGGTGAATAATGTCGGTTTAATAGCCAGTGTAAATCAGATTGTACACAGTTCTAGGGGTGTTATGTAGCTATTTGAAGGTGTCCATGGTTTTAAATCACCTCTCTGTAACTTAAAAAGGCAGCCCAAAGCTAAGTGTCTAAAGCAATATGTAGCCATGTAAATCAGTGCCTTTCCCAGCTCAAGGCACGTCGAAGAATATGGATGTATCTGTGTAGATTTATATATAAGTATGAAGAACAGAAAGAGTTCAGAACAAAGCCTTGCACTTTGTAAGCTGCTGTTGTAGGGGACAGCTCGGAAGGTGCCAAGAGGCAGCAGTTAAGTTGTCCAGTACTTGCTTGGGGCATGATGAGCTCGGGACATGGTGAGCTCAGCAGCGGGGTTTGGATGGAGCTGGACTTATATCAGTCTGGAGCATTCCACAGCTCTCTCCAATACACATCACAGTTTTTGAGCTCTCCATCCTGTTAATACCTAGGCAAAATAAATTAAAATATGTTTTCAATCAAAAAACCCAAACAAAACAAAACCTTGCTTTTGTCTTTAACACAGATTTAATCCAAATTAGTTTTGATATTACACGTGAGCTATGACAGATTGCACACACTTAGAGAAAAATTATATTGAAAATATACAAATCTTCAGTCAAAATTTCAGAAGGCATCAAACTGGTGAAGGGCCAAGCTTAGAACATTAAACCAAAACATATTAAGGTGATACAGTGTTTTTCAATAACAGCTTTTCTTTCCAACAGTTATTTCAGTTATTTAGTTTAGATGGGTGTTATAGCTACATCACGTGACATCCAGAAAAAAAGGGCAAAGACAATTTGCTTTCCTCTCCCAGTCTGTCAGCGAAAACAAGATACTGGAATGTGAGATACACTACCTCTAAAATTCTGAAAGATGTGGCAAAATTCTGAAAGATGGGACTAAAGGCCTCAGTTCACTAAAAAGTGGTAAAATCTATTTAATAAACAAAAATCATTAACTGTAAAACACACTGATATACAGAATAATGGATTTATCCCATATATTTATTGTACTTATGTCAATTATTTAGGTATATTTTTAGGAATTTTATTTATATCCATACTTTTTTGCTAACTTGATGGCCTTAGTGTAGAACAACTTTTAACTGTGCCAAACATTTTCAAATTACAAAACTAAATAAGAATTTTTTTTCAGTAAGTATGGACAGCTAAACATCCCAGATCACGATCTAATCCAGATGAAATTATTTTTAACATCTGCTCCAGACTGCAATTAAACTATGCATGTTGATGAGAGAGAACAACTTTTAACGTTCTCTGGAGGCAAGAAGTATTTTTTCCAGGCTGGTTTACATCACTATGAGAAAACTTCCTCTCAGACTTTCAGTTTTGTAGGCCTGACATACAGAATCTGGCCTCCCTTCATTTTTTCTACAGCCAGTGTTTTTGAAAGCAGGTTTGTTGCAAACGGTGTCTATGTCTCAGTTTTCTCTTTTTCTAAAAATACAGTTCCCATTTTTCTCACCCCTCATTTACAAAATCGGACTCACCATTTTGCATTCGTTCATAACACAGCATGACAAAGAACTGCCAGCAGGAAACAAGGATTAAGGGCTTGGCTTTTCTCAAGTTAGCTGAAAGTGAATATTTTATTCTCTCTCACCAAAAAAACCCAAGTGTGTGCTACATATTTTCCAAGGACACCAAAATATTTCATTATGTATTTTAGACAGCTATAAATATATTTTATTTTCCAAAACCAGGTTTCTTCTTCTAAAACCATTCCGGATTCTTGGTTAAGTCTATATTCAGGTATTCTTCAAATAACTCATTTGATTCCCTTTTTTAAAAAAGAAAACTTATTACAGAGTAAATGTTTGTCCAAGTTTCTATATTTAAGTGAGAATTGTGTTTGAGTACAAGAATCCATTCTAATACAACTTAGTGATTTGCGTTTCAGGGGATATTTTTTGAATGTTTTCATTACATTTGCATAAAGAAGCTGGGCCAGCTTTACAGACCTTGGGGCTTAGAAAAGCAGAAATAAATATGACTAGTGGAGACAGAAAATGCCTTTCTCTGAAAAACTAGAGAACACCTAAAGTTTGACACATATCTCATGATACAGGGGTGCATAGAAGAAACTTCAATTCAACCTTCCCCTTGCTAACACAAGGGTGACACCACAGCTAATCCTGCACATGGTCTGGTACTACTGGCAAAGACAGCTGCCACAGGCAGACTGGTTAACTGGGAGAAGTCCATGTCACACCAGTAAACCCCAGGGGCTTTGCTGTAGACTGGGGTGCATCACACAGACTCTTAGCCAGTGAAACAGCTCAGTGAAATGATTGCTCAGACTCAATGCTCTCAAGCATTTTGCCATTTCTGTGCAACAGGAACAAATGAGGCCAGATTTTGGATAATATAAAGCTAGTAACAAAAGAACAAATCTTGAAGGTTTTCTCACAAAAGCCCGATTTACCCGAGAGCTTTCTGTGTAAAAATAGTTATTTATTAATATTCTACAGCAGGGAGTTTGAGGTATATGCAATCTTTGCAAACAGAACTCATTTATTTTTCATAGAGTGAAGAGAAATCTAAAGAAATTCTCCAGTGACTCTGCTGGGCTTGGCTGGAAATACAGAATTGACTTTACCAAGTATATTTCTGGAATAGAACTAAAGACGACCTTTGAAATTAAACTGTTGCCAAAAACCTAATTTCAGACAGCCTGTAAGTCTTTCCTTGCAAAGTCTAATAATTCTCCTGTCTCTTTTTAATACAGCTTTTGTGTGTAGATTCAAACTGTCTCCTGAGCACAAGGAGCAAGGTTCAATTTGTGGCACCGGAATATTCACTTCTCCATATCCCAAACACCTGTGCAACTCAAATCTTCATCGTTTCTCACAGGGATGTGAGAGAGGGGTGTCTTGGCAGAGTTTGTGGGACAAATGAGCACTTGAACACATCGCACCAGTGTTGTTAAGATCTTGACTTCCCGAGTGCTGAGCTAACACAAACTGATAACACTGCCACTTTATCACTTGGCAGCATCTGCATACTTAATGTTCCACAATGCCATAAATGATGATCCCTGTAACCAAAAATAACATTCACACAACCATCCATGGAGACAACACATTTCTACACCATGCTCCTGACAATCCAAATGTGGTTTTGGGTGTTTCCCAACCTTTGAACCACGTCTTGTTGTACAATCGCCTTTCTGTTTGGCATTATCAGCTGGTGCCAAGCCAGAAGTCACTGCTGATCTACTGTGCTATCTGATTGGTGAAATGTGGTGATTCTGGGCAGTCCCTTAGGATGGGCCATTGCAGGCTACTGGGGTTCTCAGAGAGCTTTAATATGTGAAATTACTTCATTTCCTGACCTGGATATCCAGGCTGCTGCTGCCGACCCAGACAACTTGTTCTTTGGATACACAGCTTCCCTGAGGTCCAAGACTGATAACAGAGAGACATCTCAGCAGCACAGCAAACCTGGATTTGCAGCTCAACAGCATTTTTTTCTTTTCATTTTCCAGGGTCAAGTTTCAACCTCAGTTGGCTCAGACTCCCAGATCTAACCCACAGCATCAGGAAGCCAGCAGGCTTGAAAACAGACTCTGAATAGGAACCTTGGATTTTTTCCTCCTTTCCTAGCTCTCACAGATGGACACACACTATTTGCTTACCCAACAGGGCTTCCTAATCCAGGAAGCATTAAGTCATTCCTGCTTCACCTTCAAGATGTAGAAGCTTGGCCCAATTTTTTTGGTCTAGTTTTATTTTTTTATTTGCTTTATGAGCTAACAAATTCTGCATGTGGGCTTTACAGCATCTCATTATTAGAGGTACGTAGAAGTAATACATCCATAAACACAATTTTTATATATCATCATCAAACCACAGTAGCTTTGTAGTCAGTCTTACAAAAAACCCAAAAAGCTAGATGCCAGTGTTACACTGTTAATAAGAAAAATAATCACTTTCCCTCTTCCAATTTTTCTATTTTTGAAGGATTAATATAGTAGAATGAACTAACTGAAACATCCCTCTAGGTAGCTAGTATGTTGTGAGACAACAAAAAAGCATTATGAAAACATTATCTTAAGCAAATAATATTTATAACACAGAAGAAAAGATGTTTTAATTTCCTATACCCAGGAATAATATTGCTGGTCTTCATATTTGGACAGAAAAAGAGAAACACGTGGCTTCTCAGGATGGAAGGAAAAAAGGACTCTTCCAAATACAATATTCATTTCAGTTCTAGCCATACCAAATAATAGTTAGTGATTTATTGTCAGTTTGATTTATGGCATGAGCAAGGTCCTGCCAAATTACCAGTTCCTTGAACTGCAGTTTCCATTCAGCTCCTCCACAGTTCACAGGAAAGTACAGCTCAAAAGATGTGATATGGTGCCTAAAGGGACCTGATGTAAGAGAAACCAGGAGATAGCAGAGAGCAATCTGCTAAGGAGGAAAAAATGTAGCTTGGCAGGAAATGCCCGGAAAATGTGAAGCAAAGGAAGACTGAATCAGACTGGAAGCCAAGGCTGTTATTTATGAAATCAAGCCTAAATTACTGCATAATGTTGTGTCTTCCAAACCAAAGGAACAGCACACACAAGGAAACTTGCTCAAAATAACCTTGCTGCTCTATTAGTGACTTCCTCTCCTGAATCACCTACTATCCTGAGCTAGTGGGTAACCTGAGGTACTAAACACACACCCATGAGTTGCAATTTAGATCTATAGTTACATTCCTTTGAAGATTTATTGCTGTTTGCTGGGAGAAGGATCTGCAGTTAAAATCTATGTCAACAAGCAGAAGTCAAATGCAAGGATAAGGTCACACAGATAGAGGAAAACATCTGCTCTATACACTCTACAGAACATAATGACACAATGTCTTGGAGAAACAACTGTTTCACTTTAATTTTAGAAAATCAAAGAAGTAATGATAACTGCAAAGATGTAGCATGATTTATAACACAAAGACAGGAAAGAAGAAACTGTTTCAAAGGCAGTATTGGGACAATACTTTGCCTGAAGCCCGTGATCCACTTTCACAAACTTGCTGTTTTGAGAACGTATTTAAAAGTAAATAAATGTTTATGTGGTGTTCAGAATCCGAGCAGATAAAAGCTGATAAACGAGGACTATATTACCAATATTTAAATCTTGAAAAATCTTGCAATCAAGATGCTGGGGGTCCTAATTATAAGTAATTTTAGTTCACCTTGACCTAGCAGCCAGGCATAAACTGCAATGAATCTTGTTTCGAATTGCACAAGCACATTTTTGTTGTTGTGCTGCTTGAAGTCAGCAGTGGGGTTATGAGGACACTTGGCAGTTGTAAGCGACGTGTTCCTGCAAGAGTGACGAAAGGTGGCAGAAGTCACTCAGCAGAAGTGACAACGGCAGCAGATTGGGGACCCGTTGGAGCGGGTCCAGAGGAGGAACATGAAGATAAACTGAGGGCTGGAACACCTCCCCTGTGAGGACAGGCTGAGAGTGCTGGGGCTGTTCAGCCTGGAGAAGAGAAGGCTCCGGGGACACTTTGTAGCAGCCTTCCAGTACCTAAATAAGGCCTATAAAAGAGGAAAGAGGGACTTTTTACGCAGGCAGATAGTGCTAAGATAAAGGGGTAAGGCTTTAAACTCAAAGAGGGTAGGTTTAGACATATATGAGGAAAAAAATTCTTCACTGTGAGGGTGGTGAGGCACAGGAACAGGTTGCCCAGAGAAGTTGTGGGTACCCCATCCCTGGAAGTGTACAAGGGCCTCTGAATAACCTGGTCTAGTGGAAGGTGTCCCTGTCCATGGCAGGGAGGTTGGAAATAAACGATCTTTAATGTCCCTTCCAATCCAAACCCTGCCATGATTATATGAACCCAAAATCAGGACCAAAACCAGGCACAGCTCTCTGTGAAGAGCTGATAGCCGATGTAGACTTACCCACGGTTCAGCCGGAGCTGAACAAACAGCACTTCCCTGATAGATAACGTAAACTGGCAAAGGATCTGACAGAAACTGCAGCAGCAGCATCTGCCTTTCCTTGAACTAAATTTACAAATGGGTTTCCCATTTCCTCACCGTACACGTAATTTACAACCCCAACAGCTTTGTCCCTCTTACCCTACTTGTTTTTTTGGTTTTGTTTTTCGGGTTTTTTTCTGCACGTAAGGAATGAGTTGTCCATTTCCTCTTTCGGTTCTTGTTCCCTCATGCCCTTCTTGCAACATAATTTAGCTAAGATTCATTTTACGATCCTGTTCCAAACAGGTGTCTGTTTTCTGGCTGGCCCTGCAAACACAGTTCCAGAGACCAGATGGTAATAGTTAGCTGCCTTCTGCACCTGCATGGATTAGAGGAGATCTGAAGAACCTCTGCTGTATGTTGAGCAGCTCAGAGCGATATTTAGAGGACCCTGTGTTTAACAATAAGTAGCCAACTGTATCTGGCTTGGCACTGAAGCTGTGGTCATCATTAGTGGAGCTGAATTTAAGACGGAATATGGGTTTGGGAAACTAAGATAAAGGCAGGACAATTTGACACATTATCAGCCAAAAATGTACTTCAGGAATACCAGTATGAATGAACAATACCTGCCCACATCTTTTCTGACATGTTACAGGCTTTCTTACTGCAATCACACAAATAAACTCATTTACTGTATTTCAGACCAAGTCCAGCTGGCAGGATTCAGCCAAGGGTTTGGGGACTTCTTAATCAAGTACAGAAAAGCAGTGTTAATTTTCCAAACCTGCAACAGCTTCAATTGGTTACTGGACCAATCTAATCTATAATGCAATAACAAAGGATAAGGAAGGTGTGGGAGAGAGATTTGAAGCCTGAGTTTTTTGAAGGAGATGATCAGCCTGAGAACTAGTGAGCTAAAAAGAGAGGGAGAGAGAGAAAAGAGAGAAAAAGAGAGGTGAGGATTAAAAAGGGAACTAAGGAACATTCTGCAAGTTCATGCAGCATAAATATGGGAGACAGCCTCTGAAAGAAACAAGTTAGAGGTTGGATGGGGCTTTTAGGCACCTAAAAAAAGCCCCAAAAACCCAAATCAATGAAGAGTAAGAAAAATCTGGAAATAATAATTAGAAATTTCAGTCCAGGGAAAAGCTGTACACTGGAAAAAAAAATTAATTTATTCAAAGCTGTTTGTAGACATGTTTTGAGACACAAACTGAAGCAAGATGTTTGTCTCTGATTGTCCCTGCTCTGCAGATCAACAGTGGTTCTAGGCACCAGGTCAGGCATTCAGCTGCACATCAGAAAAGTCAGGCTCAGGGAGTTGGGAAAGTCCCATCTCTAAACCAGATCAACAGAGTTCACAGGAAAAGACTCCTACCTCCACAGGCACTTATTTCTCCGTGGAAGCCTTTGCCAGCTCTTCTGTGCAGAACATTCAAGGGGTTGACTTCTTGGTGGGATTTCTGTTCCTAGGTGTTTTTCACCACATCGTAGAGCTCGCAGGGAGCTAGCAGCAATGTTGGGTACCTCACTGGGTTCTCAAAGTCAGTGATTAGAGGCTTCAGGTACTTTTCCCGGAGGAATAATAAGACATCACCATTTCAGCAGCTCTGTGCACAGCATGAAGGACGCCTCCTCTCTGGAACATATTTTTTGTAGTTAAAAAGAAGAATGCAGCATTAAAAAACCCCAAAACTGTGAAGAAGTAAATAGAAATATATGGTCTTCTAAGACATTACAAAACACCAGTAGCATACACTGGCAAAAGTGTGCACAGATTCATTAATTCAGGGTTGAACTTTATATTTCAAAGGGCACTTCCATAAAAGTAGGTACTTTCTCCTGACTGCTACACTTTAGAAATTCACTGCAAAAGTAATCACTCTTTAGATTTGAGACTCAAATTATTCAGTGGGAGAAAATAAATCTCTCTAAGAGTCCTGTTAGCAGAGAGGAATTATAACTCTTTAGAGGTATTACTGATTTCAATATTAATAACATTACTCTGCAAATCTATTTTTCTAATAATTTTCTGAATCTGTGATCAAAATTTTAAGTCAGGTATTTCTTTTCAGACCCCATAGTTTTCTAATTCCAGGGAGAGAAGACTCTAATAACATTTCTTCAAATCCCTTTTAAGAATCACCTCACGTACAGAAAAAATAAGTGCCTTGTAAAGACTGATAGGCTTAAGTAGTTTTTCCTCTATTAGAGCTGAATAATATTTAAGACTTTCTTATCTTGAAATTACTCTATATCATAGAAAATCTAAAAACTCATCACTGCAATTCTATTTTGGTGGAAACAAGCAATTTCACTCAAAATTTTCTCACACACTCTAAAGCCTATGCATTTTTCCACTTTGTTATAAATAAAATTAATGGGTGCTTTTAAACTGCTGTTCACTTTGTTGGCACATTGGCATTATAAGACTCCTGCTTTGGGGTTTTTTTTAATGCTATTTTTATGCCAGAAAGCATGGCTTGAGGGTAGACACTGCCCAAGAGTGATTTGATCCTCATGGAATTTATGAAAAATGTTATTGGAAAGGGTGGGATACTAATACAGTATAAGAATATGTATAGAATGGAAATAGAACTGGTAAATATGTTAAGTCCCAGACTCTTGGGAAAGGACCAAAGGCTAAACAATTTATTCCTTTGAATTATTAAGAAACTACTTGAAATATTTTTTTTTTCTCATTTGCCTTGTGCTGCCAAGAAAATTTGTGTTGTTATACAGTAAACTAAATCTGAGGATTCTTGTTTGCATGGGAAACACACAACTATGAGCAAGACCACGCATTTGGTCATGGGTTAAACCAAAGGGCTATTTTGCCAAGTGCCTTTTGGAAATTGTCAGCAGAAGCTTTTGGAAGGACTATGAGAGTGAGTGAAATGGCCTGTCGTGCATCTTCGATATAAGCATTCAACAGGAATTTGGAAACATCTCTTTAAGAGCCACCCTTATTAATGTGACTAATTACATGAACCTTTGCATAAACTGACATCCAGTGGAGAGTAGCTTTTTATCATGCATTGTGGGAAATATTAAATAATAATATCATGCAAGATAATTCTTGTTATAATCTGTGATAACTCCACTTATCTCCAGCTCTGTATTGTATGCCTTCTCTGTGTGTGACTGACATATAATGGTCAAATGCAATTTTTAGCTTCTCAGCATTTGTTTCAATTTTGGATTTACAGGCAATGTAAAGGTGTGCGTGATTGTCCCTCTTTTGCAGGGCTACTCACAAAAGAGAAGAACAAACAGATCATCAATAATTACCAAAAGAGGTGCAGGGGAATAAAGTTGTAATGAAGCCTGGAAGAGTCCTTACCTTTCAGACAGCAGTTCTTCCAAGGACTATTTTCTTCCTCTCCCTCAGCATTATTCACTCTTTTTTCCCCTCTTTCACATCATAGTCACGAAGATCCGTATACTAAGGATTCAACATTCACAAGAAGGAAGGATAAAGCAGAAGAAGTTATTTATTCCTCCTATTTCAAACTGCAGAAAGGAGCAGAAGGGACCACAAGCCAGAGGCACACCTGCCAGAGTTATCTTAGGTCAATGTTTTAAGGAGCCACTAGAGACACTGGCTCATGTCCCTATCCCTTCCCTCCCCACAGGCTCCTCCTGGCCAAGGGACACTTCCCCACCTGTTCCAGGTGAGATCTTACTAATCATCAGTTTTTTCCCCCCACTACTACAGCCCCTTCCTCAGCCAATGGGCTCCTGAATCCCATCTACCCCTACTCCTCACCCCGGTTATCACCATGTTTCAGCTGAGGGAAATCATTCCTCTGAAAAACAAGGCACTAGAGGTGGGGAAGAGCATTTAAAGTGCTATAAAGTGTTTGGACACAACACGGACCAAAATGCGCTTTTGCCATGGTGCTTTCAGCCTGGAGATTACTTTTGCCTCAACCAATATCAAATGACATCAATTCAGCTCGTATCTGCAGAGCTGCTCCAGGCTGACACTGGTAGCACCAGAAGCAAAATTCAGGGCCATAATATTTACTTTTCTGCCTGAAATTATTAATTATTCAGAAACAAGTCTATCATAGGCAGAGCATTTCAGGAACAAGTCTATCAGAGGCAGAGCATTTCCTTCAATTAATTCAAATTAACATTTTGTTTATAGCACAGAGTAAGCCTTTTCCTTTGCATAGTTCAAAGTGAACCCTGGGGGTTCTACATATGCCTCCTGGTGATTTAATTAAAAGATAAATATTCATTCAAAAAAATAAAAGAAGAAGTATGGAAAGAAGGAAAGCTACAATTAAAAAAGTGGTAGCTATGAGAAAAAGGGATCCACTGTATAAGAAGTGAAAAGGAAACAGAAGGGACTACCAAAAGTGTACGAATTAGGGCAAAGAAGAAATGAAAGAAAAGAGGTTCTGAATGTGAAGAGGAGTTAAAGACTAAACAATGCACAGAGAATACATTGTTTTGAATGCACAGGTGACATGACTAAGTGAGGGACAGATCCACCAGGGCTTGGTTGGCTTTGTAGAGTGGAGGAGCAGAGCTATGGTTCCCCAAATGGTTGCTGTTCTCCCCAGTACAAGACTTCAGCAAAAAACAAGTCCCACCGTATTCTGGGGCAAAAAGCTAACCAAAGCAAGGTTCATTACCAGAGTCAGGATCCCAGTTGATGAGCCTTTGGAAGCCAGCGCCAGACCCTGATGGGGGAGCAGGTGAGCAGCCAAGTCTGATGCATGTTGTGTACATGAAGGCCGTATGGATTGCTGGTCTCTCCCACACTGTGATAGCAGTAGAAGTGGAGTATGAAGTGAGGTAGAAGTGGATGTAGATCGCCAAAGACAGAAGAGGGGATGGAATGTTATCTGAGTGAAAGTTACAGTGTATGTCCTGACTCCAAGGTCTCTGCCTCAGGCACTGCACATGGCACAGGTTAATCAAAGAGCACCACAGTGCTTCACGACGTACCTGCTGAGCTCCATATGCTTGTGAGGAAGCAGGGATGATGAGCAGCACCAGCCTCACGCTGGTGTGCTGAGATAAAGCTGCTGTTGTGCTGCCTGCAAAGCTTGCCCACACCACAGCCCGTACCGGCAGCAGCATGTGGGGAGAGTCCCTCTGCTTCTGCCTCTGCTCCCTGGAGAGCTCCAAGTGCTCCATCATGATGCATTTTCCTGCTGTCAGAGCCCTACCACTACAGCGATGCTGCTGCCGAGACAGCCAGCCTTCAGTTCTCTCTGGCATGTAATTATAATTGCCTGTAATTTCAAATGACTACAGAAAATTGTGGTTTTGCTGACAATACAGTTGTGAAGTAAGTGTTGTCCTAGCTCACATTCTTTTAACTGCTTAGTTTAAAGATTTTCATCTCTTTAAAACCACATCTGAAGTTCTGTTATTTCATATTGATCACTGAGTGTTCACAAAAACCTGTTCCATTTCACAGCTTCCTGATGATACAACTCCCTGATATCCTGTCTCCTTTTTTTTCAGTCTCCGGATCCTAAAGAATATTTTCAACTTTAACATAGAGAAATTATACTGACCCAAAATTGAAAATTTTCAAGCACCAGTGGTAGTAACAACTATACACTCAGTTCAAGAAACTATGACAGAAATATGTTTTGTCTTTCTGTAAGGCATTTGTTACTGGTTGAATTAAATAATGAATTGCAATTAAAAAAACAGCAAATGGAAGAGAATGGATTTACTGTCAATATTAAATTGCAGTGGTGAACCTGAAATTTAAGTCCCTGCCATTGGATTAATCTCTTCAATACAATGACTGATTTTTAAGGATGGGGGCTTTCCATCCATCCATCCATCCATCCGTTCCATCTACATCTGTGGATGTCAATGACCAGATCCAGTGCATGACGTTGAGTTCTGCTGGGCATGCTCTCTTTTAAGAATAGCCGCGTTAAATACAGTGTGAGTAAAATAAATGTGTCCTATGGATTTAGAAAGTTGAGGTATTTCTGGTCCTGTCCAGGCACTCTACAGTCTGTAACCGGTTTTGGATTAGGCCATCAAGCAAGTTGATTTTCTCATTGCTTCTCACAGTAAGAAAGGTTTCTTCTAGAAATGCAATAAAAAATGTTAACAGAAAGACCCTGCCTAGCTGAATATTCCCTTCTCTAAAACATTCTTCCGCAAGGACACTTCCACATAGCTTCCATTAACATCAGGGGAAGGTGAGAACATATGGAGACGTACAACTCTACAGCCCGAAGAACTGTAACATGCACATACATTTACACAAGAATATACACTCCTCACATCTCCACCCAGAAAGTGGAAATTTAGCAGAACAAGGATATTAAAAATCATAACTGATCTTGTCAGGAACTCCAGACAATATTTAATTCTCCATCTCTTGGAAGAGAGAATTAGGAAACAGTTTTATAACTTGGGTGGGGAGAAACTGTTGGATTGCAATAAAGATTCCAGGCTGACGAAACAGCTCAGCGTTTCTGAGTTCCTGTCTCGCTGGTTATGATGTGGTTCTGCTCACGAGTATCCCAGCTGAAGCTCAGGAAGGCAGCAATAAGTTTCACAGCCTTAGGGTTGTTGCCAAGGAAGTGGAGTGTTCTTAGACAGAAAATGAGAGAACATAGCTGTCTCTAGTGTTCATACCTTCAGTCTTACTGCTGTGACTGTAGGAGCTGGTGTTATGGCTGTACCTGAGAAAATCAAAGGCTGGTGCCCACTTTGAAAAGATTGGTTTGGGCATGAGGGATTAATACAAATGTAAGACTCAGATGTATCTGATAAAAAAATGAGTCCCTGAACAGCCTAAACCTGAGTTTCCAATAAAATAAAGAATTTTTTTGAATTATTTTTTCACAGAAAATGTTACTATTTCATTCAATAAACAAAATTTAGAAACGTGGATATTCCAATGGAAAATGAACTTTAATTCAAGAAAATGGCAGTTTCAGTGATTCAAGCTTTCATTTGCCTAGATGAGTCCAAATCTTCAGTTGAAATATATTTTGTCAGACATCCTGTGGGATTCTCTTGAAACGTATGCTCCTTTTCCCTCTAAACAAGACAGTCTTGCCTCAAATAATTTTTTTCTAAAATTTTGACCTGTGGGATGTAGAGTAAGCTGTTAGGTGTCTGCAACAGAACTCTGATAAGCCCCTTCAAAATCTTTTATCTTTCCACTGGAAGGCTGGATGATCAGCTACACAGCACCTTGGAACTGTTCAAAGGCTTTTGCTAACTGGTAATATAAAGATCAGAGCCAGTTTGCCTACAATCATATTCAAAAGAGAAGATACACATCACATCCAGACAGCTGGAAAAAAATCTCTAGGCTGTATGAGTGGAAGCCGCAATGCCTGAAGCAGCTTTTCATATCTTTCACCTCTACAAAATTTTCTTGTCTTCAAAACTCTCACATGCTGTAGCTCCATGGAAACATTTATTTTCAAATACATATTTATATATCTACCGTGCCAAGGGTAATGTTAGGACTCCAAAAGAAATGGATAATCATGCAAGTTTGAATTCATTGCCAGTCTGTTGCAAGCATGAAGAAGCAGCTTCTGGTTTTTTGCCATTGGTTGTTGTGCTGGTTTTGTCTGGGGTAGAGTTAACTTTCTTCACACTGGCTGTACGGAGTTAACTTTTGGGTTTGTGCTGATGTAACAGAGGGATGTCATTGTTGAGCAGGGCTTGCACAGAGCCAAGGCCTTTCCAGCTCCTCACCCCACCCCACCAGCGCGGGGGTTGGGGCTGCACAAGGACTTGGGAGGGGACACAGCTGGGACAGGTGACCGCAGCGATATCCCGTATGGCATCATGCTCAGCGGAAGGGCAAAGAAGGATGAAGCGGGGGCGCTCAGAGTGTTGCCATTTGTCTTCCCAAGTCACCTGTACATGTGATGGAGCCCAGGTTTCCTGGGAATGGCTGAACACCTGCCTACCCATGGGAAGTGGTGAATGCGCTCCTTGTTTCGCTCAGTTTGTGTGCAAGCATTTTACTTTCCATATTCATCTCAACTCACGAGTTGTCTCACTTGTACCCTTCTGATTTTCTCCCCCATCCCACAGAGAGGGAGTGAGCCAGTGGCTGTATGGAGCTTAGCTGCCAGCTGGGGTTAAACCACAACAATTGGGTGGGTATTTATCAGAACAATGGTATTTATCCCGAAGAATCAAGGTATCACAAAATACTACCCTTGCCTTCCTTTCACATTCACTTCCCTGAAAAAGCTATGGGATAAGACACAAGGAAAAGTACAAGGAGTCTTGGTAATATGTCAGTGATTTAAAACATCTATCATGTACTTTTGATGGTAGAAATGAATGCTGCTAAAAATTGCATGCACGTGATGTGTGGGGATACTGCTGAGCTCTGTTCGTCTGTGATGGCAATGCAAAGTATTCAAACTGCCTGACTCCTCTCAAAATGATTCACTCTATTTAACTGAATCTGAAAGAAATTGTGTGGCAGTAGATGCATAATAGATACTTGTGCGTTCAAAAAAATCATGCATATACATTACCTAAAAGGCAAACACACATCAGCCAAGCAAGGCTAACAATGATTAATCATATTCTCTTTTCCATCTACCTTCCAAGTTAATATGGTGGCAACATTGCTATTATCTGAAACTGAGCTAAGTCCACAGCGCTGCCTGCGGTGATTATTGATGGGCTGTGGCTTGATAAATATTTTAACTCTTGATAAAACCCAGTGCACCCTGAAATTTAATAACACTCAACCTTTCTCAAATCTTCGTTTAAAAAAAATCTTCATATGGGCAAGAAACTGCATCTTATGAGACTATGCACAAAGTCCAATCCACAGGTCAGACACAGCCAAAGCAGGGCAGGGCAGAAATCTGCTTGGTAGAAATGCCACTGCTCTCCTCCAAAGATGATGTAATTGGTAGCACCTTGAAGAAGACTGCTTTGATCACTATGTGCAAATCTTTCTCTAAGTGCTCTGAAAACATTGTAATGCTTTCCACTACCTTCCCATTACCTGGATGGACAGAGAATGAAACATTCTCCCACATCACTGGCAGCTATGATTACACCCCAGCACAGTGAGAGCACTTTTCCTTGGTCTGAGTAGCTGTAACTCTGCCCCGCTCTTTTAATTACTTCGTGAATTAAACATAGCTTTCTGGTACTTTTCTGCAGATTGCCAGCCAAGGACCATCATATTCCCAGCACCGGCGCTGACCTCATGGCCCGCTCAGTAGCCTGAGGAAATTCCTTGCTGGAGCTCCACTTCCAGTCATCTCTGCAGAGTGGTACGACAGTGAAAAAACAAACCGAGCAGCTCTGAGGAAGTTTGGAAACATGTTTATGCCTAGTTGTGGCAGATACTGCTGACCAGGTCTGCTTTCAGACTCCTACAGCTCTTGAGTAACACGTTTTGTGCTCACCACATAACATGCTGCAGGTGCCTCCTTCCCCTACGAGTTTCCCTGTGAAATACTTTGCAAATTTCAGAATTCCCTTCTTTACTTCCTGTCTCTGCAAGCAATGTCAGAGGCCATGTAAATAACTTGCCATGGGTCAGGGACCATGACTTTACACAGTGAGGACATAGGCAGACTGAATACCTAAATAAAAAATAACAGCAGCCTATGTACGTGCCCAAGATGCATCAGACCACAGCAGATTTCCAGAGGGAATTGCCCTGAGGCAATGCAGGTTACTTCTGGAACTCAAAGTATTCTGGGAAAGTATTATATCCTTCCCATGGTTTTGCATTTTTTCTGAGGCCTTTCTAAAGGGTGGGATATTGAACAAGACTTGCCTGATGCAACTCTTCATCCACCCCTGTTCTGCAGGCTGGGCGCAGGTGATCACCTCTGGCTCTCCTGTGGGAAACAACTAGATGATCAACATAGGTCCCTTCCAACTGAAATAGTCCTATTCTATTCTATTCTATTCTATTCTATTCTATTCTATTCTATTCTATTCTATTCTATTCTATTCTAAAAAGGTGCCTAGGCTGCAAATTGGTGCTTGTCTGTGATTCCCCTGGCTGATTTCCTCACAGTCCCTGATCTTCCAAACTGTCACCACGTAGCAGGGCACTATTCATGCCTCTTCTTTCTTCTGGATGGGGAACTCCTTCTCCAAATTCATGTGTTTTCAGGCCAAAGTCCCTCAATTTCAGAAACTCCATCAAAAATGAAAACATGGAGGTGCAACGATCCTACGTAGTACGCAGCCCCCAGATCAGATGGCAGCTTTGAACACCCATTCACGGCACATCAGTTTTGCAATATCAACCAGAACACATAAGAAACATTCCAAATTGTCATAACTCTCTCTCTCTTTTTTTTTTCCTGAGGGAGTTTAAGAGTTACACCCCACTAAAAAACTTAGCTTGTAATACTTCAAAGCATTTTATCTTCCCTGCTTTACAGGAACAAACTGAGTATGCCACATTTCCCAGCAATATAAACTATCTCCATCTAGCAAAATGAAGTATGTCTTTAGTAAAAATAGGAATTTCCCTTTGCTCTTCATTAATTATCTGAATCCTAACCAAATAATCCAGTGGTTTGTGTAAAATGGGGTAATGATTGTGATTTGAACTCTATTTCCACATGGCTGGAGAACATCTTCTCTTTTCCTCATTCAAAAAAATAAAAGAAATATCAGAAATGTCATCTCTGTTCTCCTGCTGTTTGTTTCATCAGTCATTCCCATTTGTGATAATGCTAGCTGACTTCTTCAGCAGGGTTCAAACAACACAGCTTAGGCTAATTTCATTATTCAAAATGCACTTATAAACTCCACTTTATTCAGATGACAGGATGGGGTTGTTACAAGGTATTTATTTAGCCTTCTAACATCTATAATGCCATGATGGCATAGGACCAGCACGGATAAATCTATGTGACCCCAGTTCCTGGCACAAGAGTAAAAACTGTCAGGGGGACGGAAAAAAGCGTTGCCAGAGTGCGCTGCTCTCCAATAAAGAGACCTAGTCAGCAGGTTTTGTTGTAAAAGTGTCTCTGAAGAGAAAATATATTTCTGAAAATGACTGGAGAGGAGAGGTAATATTAATTTCTCTATAACTTTTTGGTCTACCACTAAGAAGGTATTTCGTCCCTAAGTTGTCATTTGTGCTCAGCATTGGGGTTTAGATCAATTAAAAAATAGCGTGTACCTGCAGGGACTACTGTGGTACGTACCAGGGACGGCAGTCTAGATCCCCTTGTATTCCCCTTTTCTCAAAAGCACAGTGTTCAGGGGCGGATACAGTCTGGATTGCTTGGTCCCCCGAGAATGGAATGGGCATGAAGAACCCGAGCTACCGTTCCTATGCCAAAACTCAGGTGCAAGTATTTAAAAAACAGTCCAAACTCAAATCAAATGTTTAAATACAATTTTAAAATGCTTTGTTGAGACAACTGTCTTTCTAGAATTTTTTTTCTTACAGAATTTGTTACTCCACTTATGCTATTAGAGCTAATTTTTGCATTTTTCACAATTTATGGTTACATAAGCATGTTAAATTATGAGGGCTTTTGGTTTTTCATAGAAAAATACGATTTGCAGATCTGTTGGAAAACCTCAGCTTCCTTATAGTCACTAAAGAGGATTTTTTTTTCTTAGGTCACAATTTGTATTCCTTCAGCAGCTGTTGAAATTAGGAGATCATCTAAGTCAGTTAAAGATATCCTCCTAAGGTAAGTTTTCTGTACTGAGCAGAACTGAATAGAATTTTAATGTTGAGTGTAATGTAAAATGAAAAAAAGTAAATTCTAATGGCTTTTCCCCCCTCCAAATATGCATACAATAGTGGCACATTTCTCCCAGTCTAGCTGTTTTCCAAAAATAAACAGTTTCACACAGAATCTGCTTTGAATTTCAAGTGTGGTAATGGAAAAGAGAGGAGAGGACTAGATACCGTATGGTTTTGCATAGAATTGGTTGAACACTCTCTAAGAAAAATAAAGCTATGTCATTAAGGATTTCTGCCCTTGAAAAAGATATACATTTCCAGACATCTCTAAATTTTGCTTGTGTCCCAGACAGCTCCAAGCCTTAATATGTTGATTTTGCTGGACAAGGGATTTTTTAAACCTGGTTTAGTAATGTCATTCAGTATCCTGATAGGCAAATAAAGCTATAGGAACAAAATCATAGACTGAGATAAAGCAAGAGTTTTGTACCTGAGCAAATATTTCCACACAACCAAATCATTTAACCCACCAGAATTCAAATTTCCCTTTTCTCCAGAACAGCTAACGATGTGGCTAATTCAAAATAATTTTCACTAACCACGCAAACACTTTGATTTGGCTTCAGAATAACTTGAGATATTTATGTGTGAATGTCCAAAAGATACTCTTTTATTACTATAAAACCATATTCACACAAGGCAATTGCCTTGAGTTGAACTAGATACAGTCATATAAGGTATTAGGAAACACAGCTGAAAGTATTGATGTTAATATGAACTGAAACAATAAACCCGACATCCGACAGACATTGTACCATTTAAAGTTGTTTTCTTTCCTGCAAGATAACAATGCCACAAGAGAATGCATAATTTTTTCACTGAGGTGACACTAGTGGGATGTGGGAGTTCAGATTTCAGACTTCTCATCGTAACTTTCCTAGATTTATTTGTATCATGGGAAAATTCAGGACAACTGGAGGTCACCTAGTTCAATTTCCTCCTCAAGTAGTGTCAGTCATTAATTAAATCAGGCCAGGTCACTCATGGGTTTATTGTGTTCAACATTATTCTACATTGATTAAATACAGGGTATAAGCTTAAAGAAAAAAATTAATCTAATTGAAAAACCAGATTCTGACAAACTAAGAGAACCTCAAACCCAGAAAATCATGCCAAAAACTTTAAAACACCAATTTATATTAAAAGGGATGTTCTTTAATGGCTGCTGCCTCTGAAATAATTTTTTGGCGATGCCAGTTGCCATTACTTTACTGGCAGTGATGGCAGGTCCTTTGCTGTCTGGGGCCTGAGGTGAAGACTTAAGCTACTTTTTTTCTATGCTATCCAGGATCAACCACAGATAAGATGCAGCTGAGCGGTGTTTCTTGGGAAAACAGCTTGAATGAAGCTTGTGGAAGGAGAATGAAAGGAGAAAATTACATCTGAAATGCAGCACTTTCAAAACTTCTAGCAGCATTAATTCAGTGTATGTCAGCCCTGATATTATTCAAATCCATGCTAACTAGGAATGGACCAGATGCAAAACACAGAATCCCCACCAAGCTCATTTTGTTGAGCATGGGGATCTGAACTATGAACTTGTGCTGATTTGGGACTTGGGGGGTTTCTAGGAGGTGCCCCCTCTCCTACTTTTGTCAGAACTGACCAGGATTGGACAATCTTGCAAAGTCAACAACAACATAAATGTTTAACTTCTTGCACTGTGCTCTGAGAAGTTACCAGGCTTAGTTATAGGATATCAGAAACCTAATTCAAAACCTGAATTTCCAGTTTTGGCTCTCCTTTTTCCTCAGCTTAAAGTGAAATGCCAGTCCAACTCTAATCCAGCTGAAAATTTTAGCTCTCTTCCAAACCTTTCAGTATTCTATCCACTCATGAAATACAAGTTCTAGCTTCCTCAACTTGGGGCAATGACATTGGTTAAAATGTGTGTTAGGCAGTTGCCATTCAATCCTTCAGGGTAAGCAGATCCTACAGCATTCACCCTGAGTTTTACAAACACAGCTTTCCTTTGTCTGCCTTTAATGCAGTCCTGCAGCTTTTTGCAACTCCAACAAGAATGTAGCATGTGACAGCTAGTGGTTTCCGCTTTCCCACTGCGTGTGGGAAATATGTAAGTCTCCTTACTGAAAGTGTTGTGTTGTACTGTCACAGGGGATAGAAGTTAAGTCTCACTTCAGCCTGAAGCATTTCTTTTGGTCATAATAAGGCATCTAAAAGTCAGGCTTTCAGGGTGGGGCAAAAAGCATCTTTGTGCTTACCACTGTTGTCTCGCAGTAGCTACAGATGCACAGTTAGTCCTGACCGTCCACACACCAGGCACTAAAATGCCACCCTGTGTGCAGGTGCTTGCCTTGGGGAAACAGAGTGCATCACCCAGTCTGGATTCTGCCAGTGAGTCTGACCAGTGAGAACCACCCACGCTGTCACTGAGCCAGCAGACAAAATCTCACGCTGTCTCTCTCTGCCTTGTCCTCCTGAGCAGGGGCACCCAGACACAGGAAGCTCAGCAGAAGGTCTCAGCAGGGATGATAACATTAGCAGAGAGTGGTTCTTGAGCCATCCAGATACGCACTTTCTGAAGCATCAAGCACTTCTGTGGTGAGAGGTGGGAAGAACAAGTGCCATACTTTTCTCTGCTGCACACTGGTATAATAGAGGAAGGGATTTTTCTGTTAGCTCTCACTTCACTTTCTTGACAGGCTGCAGCTGCGGTAATGAGTTGATTTCAAGGTGAAAGAGGTGTCTAAGAGCTTTTGAAATTCTCAGTGAACCCTTATCTGCCTACCCTTAAAAATGTGGCCCAAGGTCATGGGGCCACCAAGCTGGCATACTTCCTTTGGGGGTCACCTCTAAACCACACTCATCAGGCGGCCTTTCTGGGGAGGTAGTGAGTGAGTGTTACGCATTGTTAGGGTGAAACCACGGTGATCCTGGAAAAAGCTCTGTCCTACAGCAACCACTAGCTCCTCAATTCACTTTGTGTTGGAAAACACATATTCTTCTAGCTGGGGAAAATAGATCTAAAGTAGTGTGGTAGTTGAAATGAGTAATAAATTGTGTGCATTTGTCAAAAAGCAGAGCTTTCAGTTTCCTTGGAAACTGAACAGTTTGTGGGTTTATAGTACTGTACTCAGCAGAGACTGGCTGAGTCCTGTGTGAGTGTATACACGGCCACAAAGGCCAGGCTCTCTTGGCTGAAGGTTTCAGTATCTATTACATGTTTGGTAAAATACAGCTAAAAGGACTTCTCTGACTGGGCAACTCAGAAACCATAATGATGGGAAATACTTTTTTCATCAAAAATAAGTGCAGTTAAAGGAAGAGAACATTGTCTGAAATCTTCTCTGCTTAGTCACTTAGGAACTTCGTATTTTATTTTATTGCAGAATGTAACTGTGGTCAGAATCTAGGTTTGATAGTTCTGTGATCCTCCTCTAAGCAGCCAAAATACCAGCCAAACCCACTCTTTTCATCTCTGGACAGAAACGAAAACTAAGGCTTAGTGATTACAGTATAACCATACCATAAGTAAGACAAAAAGTTATTCTCATTAAAACAATATTTAAGAAACTAGCAAATAGTAAAGTCTTCAAAGTCAGTGACAGGACTCCAAAGGCTCAGAGAAATAACATCCTACCACCCTTCATCTCCTCAAGGCCTCCAGACTCATAGCATTTTTCCTTATAAATCCCCTTCATTTCCAGTTATCCAACAAGATGGAACTAGCCTGTGGATTAAGCATTTGCTCCCTCTAAGGCTGTAACACCTAAAAGCTGTCAGCAACACTTGTCACCAAATATTCACTCTGCTCAGAGCCAGAAATACATTCAGTTTTAACAAGGGCCAGCAGCAGTTTGGGAATATTTCTCTGGGCACGAGAGCACTTTTCTCCAGCAGCTGTGCAGCCCATGGTGTCAAATAGTTTTTCCAGGCACCATATTAAAGCCTAAGAAATACAATTTTCTTTTCCCATTTGTCTTGGTCCATTGCTCTGCCATGTAGTGTTTCAGCCCAGTCTGCAGGAAGATTGTGAACTACAGTTTTCAGTGAAATTAAGATTTCTAAGCCTGAGGAGCAAAGCATATAGTTAAAGGATGTGACAAGGGAATCATATCACAGAATCACAGAATATGCTGAGTTGGAAGGGACGCACAGGGATCATCGAATGCAACTCCTGGCCCTGCACAGCATCATCTCCAAGAGTCACACCATGTGCCTGAGAGCATTGTCCAAATGCTTCTTGAGCTCTGTCAGGCTTGGTGCTGTGACCCCTGCCCTGGGGAGCCTGTTCCAGTGTCCAAACACCCTCTGGGTGAAGAACCTTTTCCTAATACAATGTGAACTTCCCCTGACACAAACTTCAGACCTTTCCCTCAGATTCTGTCACTGGACACGCCAGACTCAACAAAGAGGAAAAAGGCCAAAACAAAATTAATTTCTGTTCTGCTTTTCACTAAGATACGGATGTCTCCATGCTTAGCACATTATTTCTAGTTTTGGCGGTAGGTCACTGCTCCATCAGGAGTAGATTGGATATCTGTTCATGATGGCCACAACAGCCCTGGAGTAAAGATACTGGAGGAAAAATAATGAGAATTCTCTCAGACCCAATCCAAACACGCATGACACCTTTTGCACTACATTTAGGAGAGAGAGAGGGACTCCAGCTTCCAGCTGCAAAGCTGGAGAACAGATGTTTCAGATGCAGTGTGGACACAGGTGTGAGGACTTACAACTGGAAAACAATGAAGGGAACATTTCTCCAAGCAAATTAGGGGTGTGGTGATTGGTCGACAACAGATTTCTGACATCCTGGAAAATTCTTGCAAATGATACTGTATCTATCAGGGCTTTATGATTATTGCTAGCTTATGCTAGCTAACATAGAAGTACCACATGATTTACCGAAAGCTGTTGCCTGGGGCAGTGCTCTGGGATGATTGCACAGCTCTGCCTGTTCAGCCAGACCTGTCAGGTTCGTACAGTCACAATTCCCCTCCTTCTGGACAGAAGTCACATGAGTGGTGTCATCAGGTGTCAGGAGCTCGTGTGAGAGAGAGGACTTGGTGACAGCTCTTATGCCTGAGAATAAGAAATCCATGAACCTTTTCACACCACCCTCACTTCCACCAAAAACCAGTCGGACCACAGCTGGGAGGAACTGTGACTTCATTTAAGGGAAAAGCAATTGCTTTCAGCTGTGTTTCATTTCTAAGGCTGTCCTCTTGGGGGACTTAACTAGAAACATGGATGGAAATCAAAGTGAAGAGCCTTGTGCAAGTCCCTATAATGACAGGGAAGGTGTTTGTCACCCAGTCCCGGAGATGGAGCAGTGCTTGGAGGTGCTCTTCACATGGTAGGAGCAATGATGGCACTAGTGGCACTCACCAAAAACCATTCACTGCTTTCCTAGTCCTTCTGTCACCAGCAAGCGTTGCCAGAGCAAGAGAGGCTCTACCACACACTGCCACAGACACAGAAGAGGCTTCCCCGGGCGTTTCACGGTGCTCCAAACTGAAAAAGGCACAGGAAAAAAATCCTACAAAGTTTTTTTAAACAAATAAATTGACCAGGATCTGAAGAAAAGGTGGGCTTGATTGCTTTTTTTTCTCCAGGAGAGCATTCAAAAGACCCACTGGGCCAAGTAATTAAATATCCCTCTCCTCTAAATGCAGCGCTGAATTTCATGATATAAAGCTTCACATTTTTCCTTCCTGTGGCTAAATCTGTATGGCATTAAATTGGTTAACAGTCCCTGCCAGCAATCCTTGCACTGCAGGTGGCACAGAAATGTCAATTTTAATTCAGCATTTTATATTCAATGAAAATTCTAAGCTCATGTATGGGAGAAATTTTTTCTTGCGGAAAGAATCAGCAAAACCTGTATGTGGAGGGATAGTGTCAAGATGTGTAATACGGCCCTGAAAATTAGTGTCTACTGTATATGTTTATTATGTATGTATAAATATTACATATGTTTATACATGCACGCACAAAAATTTATTTCCATCATTAAGGTCATCATGTTACAGACATTTACACTTCCAAGACTGATTTAATCCTCTTGATGCTGTTTTCGTCAAGCCTCACAATGTACTTCAGAAGCCGTCAGTGCCAGCTGAACGATGCCGTGGAACCAGTTTCCAAGACGAATTCAAATATTCATGCGTGAGAGGAAAACTGAGATTCAAAGTCAGTTCCTAAATTACAAGATGATAGATATTTCTTTTCATGAATAGTCTGAATGTTACTGCCAGGGAAGAAAACCAAAGGGGAACTGATAACCTCTGTTAACATTTTGGACCTCCCTTTGATGCCACATTTGGCTGAGGATGATCATCAGAATTGAGAGGTGGATTGAGTTGAGTTTCCACTACACAGGCAGTCTTTCTCCTAAAGAACTGCAGGTCAGAAGCCTCTTTATTAGGTGTTTTTAGGCCAACTCAGGGTTGTAATGCAGAGAGCTTTAGAAAATCCAACTCAACACTTGACCTCAGGAATCCAAACCTGGGTGCTCCTCAGCACCTCCACATGCTGGTGTGACTGTGAAATGAGTAATGAGCTTTCTTTAATGCATGGAACAGGACTTTTCCCATCAGCTTCAGTGGTTTATTTATGTGCATTGGACATTTTGTCTACCAGTGCAGTCAAAACCAGTAATACTGAAGTGTGGTGCCTGTTGTGTGAAATGATGTGGTTTGAGCTTTGCCTGCCACCACATGCTTACCTAAACTCTGGGCTGCCTGGAGCATCTCTTTCGATCCTGCCTTTTCTATTCCTAGCATCTGATTTTCTTTTATCAGCTTGTCTAAAAGAGCAAATGGGTTTTCTTCCTCTTCACACTTCTCCTTCTTACCTGATGTCTCCTCTCTTGGCTCAAGGGCCTCCCATGAGCGCTGACAGAAATTCACATATAATAAGAATTATTGTCCCAACTCTTCTGCCTCCTCAATCTTCAAGGGTGCAGTGGGCAGGGTGTGTGGCATGAGGCTGTGTGGATGCTGTAGCCAGTATATCCAGAGCACTGGGTGGAACTTTTCAAGATCCTTGTCTTCCCTCTTTTACTAGGCAAACAGGCAACATCTCCAGCCCTGGTTTTAGCTTCGTGTGACTGAATAACACAATCTATGTGAAGGCTATTGTCAGTCTTGCACATCTCTTCCCTTTCTCCTTCCAGCTATAAACCCAAGATGACACAGTTTGGAGTGTCTTTCTTTTGAGCAATGAATTTACAAAAGCTCTTTTCTTCTTCCTGTGACTCAGCCCTAGGGAAATAAAATAGTGCAAGTAAACATTGAAAATTAATTTTCAGGGATCCCTAAAAACATGATGTGCAGCAGATTTTTGGCAAATTTTTGTTGTTCATTGCATACTTCTCTGCTGTTGTCTTTACAGAGTAAAAGACTTGATTTGCAAGTGAGATACATGTCTGCAAACAGCATGCTCAGGTGGGAAACTTCCAAACATGAGTCTTGGGGCTGCTCCAGAAGGTCCATTTTTGAATGTTCTACTCAGCTTGGAAGGCTCCATAGCCTGTTAGAAATGCTAAATAATGAAGAGCTCACTTATGCCTTGCCGAAGGCATCTCTGCCTTACAATGCACAGAGTGAGGCTGGCAGAGTTTATTGAGTCATTGTGCAAACTGTGAGGGCATCCTGTTTTAGCTTTTCTGTTTGGTTGCTTCTGAATGGGTACAACAAGTCAGGTGGACCAGGAAGTGGAAAAAAAATTCACATGCCCTCCTGCAATTTAAGCGGAGGCAGCATCTGATGACAAAGATTACAGTTTAATATAACGTTTGTCATGCACTCATATCTGTGAGTGCTTCAGCTTAGGGCTTGAGCACCAAACCAGTGACTCGAAATCACACAAACAGTCCGTATTTATAAACATGGTTTATAATCCCATTGTGTAAAGTGATTACTACATTACACAGAAGACCAGATGCTTTCATGAGTGAGCATCCCAGATGAGACAATTTCCTTCCCCACAGTGCAAACTGACAGGCCTAGTTCTGAGGTCGGATTGGTTTAAATAAATATTTTTCAGTGCATGTCCCAATCAATGTCACTGACACCAGAATGAAGGTTATTTTCTTTTTAATGCTTTTAAAAGTTTTGTATAAAGTGATTGTAGAATAAGCGTAAATAAGAATAAATTATGCTTTGGGAATCATTAAAAACCTGCACCCCAGTTCTGCATCTCCAGAGAGACTGTGCATGAACAATCAAACTTAACTTGGTTTGTAAGCCACTGTGAAACAGGGTGATACAGAGTGGTCACAGGAGGAAATAACCAGCTTTCACTCTCGTATTCACTTTATTTAAAAGAGCAGCAAGACCTAGAAGGCTTGCTTGTCAAAAGCGAAACCAGGGTGTCTGTTTTCCAACTGGTACATTTCAAAATCAACACATTTCAGCACTGAACGAATGGACCCTGCAGCAGCCTGAACTCTAAAATACGCTATTGGGTGCCTGGGGAGAAATGTTCATTCCCTGCTGGAATAAGTTGGTCTAAGTCTAGCAAAGCAGCGAACATGAAAAAAAGGAAAAACCTTTTTCCCTCTGAAACTGCAGCCTGAACACCAAACAAAAATTCACTTGCAGTCAAAGCTCTGAGGAAAATGGGTTTCATGTGGACTTTAAGAAAAACTCTTCCTGCACACAACAAAATGAACATCCCAATACTAGCAGTAACTGTGTCTTTAAGGACTTTACCCTAAGTAAAGACCAAGACAGTCAGCTGGTTACACACGTGCTGGAGGAGAACTGCTGCCATCATTTACACAATGCTGTGCCTAAGATGGTTGTTAAAAAGAACAGCAGTAGGAAGATTCAAGTAGACACATGGAGCAGACTTTCATACACTGGAAAGCAAAAAATGCAACTGCGGTGGCATTACATTTGATATTTATGCTTTATAGGCTTTTTTGTTTGTTTGTTTTAATACTGCCTTATTTTACAAAGCACAGCACGCATTTTACTACTTCACCACGCACGGACACACCTGTGCAGTAGCACGGCGCTGCTCGGGCAATGCGCTCTCTAAAAGGCGTGTTTGACCCGTGCCTGGCACGCTGATGGCCTCCGGGATGCGGCACGGCCGGCGCGGCGCGGAGCCTCCCGCCGAGCATCCCTCGGGCTCCTCCTCGCGGGCGCCTCCGGCCCCGGCCGGGACCCGCCGGACGCCGCTCACCGCCACAGCGCGCACAGCCCGGCACCTCGTCAGCACCGGCACCCCGATCGGGGCAGGAGGGTTCTCCTGCCATCAAACCCTACCTTTTTTACACCTTTTTTTGCTTTTATAATCAAAGAATCATAGAGCAGTTTGGAAGGGACCTTTACAGGCCGTCTAGTCCAACACCCTGCAATGAGCAGGGACACCTTCAACTCGATCAGGTTGCTCAGAGCCCCATCCAACCTGGCCTTGGATATTTTCAGGGATGGGGCATCGACCACCTCCCTGGGTAACCTGTGCCAGGATTTTGCCACCCGCACTGACAACAAAACTTCCTTCTATCTTCTATTTTAGGGCTTTAGCAAGGGCTGGAATTAGGTAGTGAGCAGACCTGTATTAGCCATAGATTTGTGCCACTGCTGTGCTGACAAGGACTTGGGGGTGAACCTGTCGCTTTACGGGTATAAATGAAGCTGGGAAAAGCAGGTGGGTAGGTGCAGGTATGGCTGGTTTCCTTTCCATCTTCTTCCGGGGCTGTCCCCAGGGGTCTGTGTTGGAGGGTTACAGAGCTAGGTCATGCTTTGTGGGTGGTGGAGCACTGATCTTTCACCCCAGGAGCTGCAGTAATTCACAACAGTTATTAAAAATTTAAAGTCGCTTTTAACTTTTTTTAGCAGAGTTCTCAGAAGATTTGGCTACGAATGTGAGATTCAGCACTGGAAATAGGGAGATACATTGATTTTTTCAGAGGTGAAAGATTCAAAAACAGAATTCAGGCAGGTTCCGTGGCAATTCTGGGGGCACAAAGGATTTTATTCTCCCCACACTGGAAATTTATGGCGAATAAATAGGTAATCTGTGCAACTGGAACAACCCCCCTCCGTACACGCACGCTGCTGAACATACTAACCCTGGTCCTGTGTTTGAAAGGGGACTTGCATTTTTAGCTGTAACTATTGGTGAAACACAATATTCTTCCTTCCCACTACAATTCTTGATTTGTCTATATCTCTGGGCTATGTCAGCTACCTGAACACCGATACTATGTAAATAACATCAAATAAGTTGCCAGTCACCTAAAGACATAGGATCTGCAAAGGTTCATGCTTTGGCAGATCTCTATGCCTTGGCTGATTAATCACTCAAATGCAGTGCCAGCGGCCAGTGCATGATGCCAAGCTTAAGCATAAGTCTTTATTAGAGTGGGACCTAGGATGGTCAGGAACATTATATAAATGTACTAAATAACCTTTTAGTCCACTGAGATAGAAATTTAACAGCACTGTTTGACTGAACACGTGCAGAGTGCTTTGCAATAGAGAGATGACAATAGCATACTGGTGAAAAAGAGGAAGGCATTGACCTTAAGTGTCTGTGCGAATCTGGAGATAAGTCCATGATCTGCAGCTTCTGAAGAAAACAGTATTTCAAACATAGCTCAAAATAAGCTGAACTCTGGCATCAGCAAAACAGAGATTAAATGCTTGAAAAGACAAAAAGCCTGTGCTGGCAGTTCAAAGGGAATAAGCTGGACAATAATCAAAATTCAGCTTGGCTGAGTACAGAAAAGCGTTACTGCAGTCTGGTACAACCTCTAAGAGACAAGTTTTCCAATTCTCTTTTTTAACAATTAGAGGGATCCAGGAGTCATATAACAGCTGATCAGATATTTTTTAGGTGAGGCCAATAGAGAAATGTTGGCATTCACATTGTTTGCAGCTTCGGTGCTAAGTGAGTAGTTAATGAAGCAGTGAACTTCTGCGAATTCAAGCTGCTGTGCACTACTGTGCTAACAAGATAGTATTTTCCAGATTGCTTAACTGCATGAGTGGTTCCAAAGCAAGCTTGTGTTAAAGAGAATTACCTGGATTTTTTTTTCATAGACCATGCTAGACATTCATATAAATTCATTTGGAGACGTTCAGTTGATGCCTCATTCCTGCTTTATGAGCAGAGCTCCTGGCCCAAACTTGTTCATGTTCCCTGTGAGACTTATGTAACTACAGATAAAAGCCCTTCCTCACCAAAGTCACCGTGAACAAAAATAAAGTTGTGCACCATCAGCATAAAGTGGTAAGTACTAACAAGTGAAAGGAGACAGCTCAGAAGAAGACTAGTGTTTAAAAAGGGAAGAAGACGAAAGTCATCAAATAGATGCTCATGGAAACCAGATTGAATCAGTGAGGCAAAGGATGTCTCCACAGTTATGGACTTTAGGGCATTTGTTTAGATGAGAGAAGAAATCACCCAAGGTCCCCCTGACACCCTTAGGCTGAGATGCTTGTGGTCCATTTCACGATGCAGTACAGTTACCCTGCTGAAATAAGCCAAACAGACATAAATATTTCTGATCTATTAAGGGAATTTACAGTTCTGAAGATCTTCCCTTCAAACAGTCATGCCTCACTCTCTCTTTCACACCAGCTGGTTTCTTCCTCTGGACAGCAGAGGTAAAAAATAGCTTTTCTGGATATGATTTTAATGATTATGGTAGTCTCGTTATAGTAACTACTCAAATGTAATCTCAAATACTCTTCAGCTTCACACGATTAGCAATAGCTGTTCAAAGAGTACAGGCTGGGATAGTAGGGTAATCCATGACAAGAAGAAGAAAAGAAATTTCCACCAGGAATGGTGAGAACTGAACTCTCTAGATGGTTACTGAAGCTACAGCCATCTGAAAGCTTCACCTAAGGGAACACAGACAGAAATAAAATGGAGATGTATTCAGGTCATGCTTAGCTGATGGAGTAAGCCTTGCTTTGTAACATGATGAAAAGGTCAGTGTCAGGTGTGAGTTATGTACTCTGTTGCTTCACATGGCAAGTACAGGTCATTTTCACTGGAATATATACTACCTGCCTTCTCCAATGTTCCCCGTAATGGGAAGAACCTTACTAGCCTTTGAAAAGAAACAGATTTTTAATGCTATTTATAACTATTTATAACTACCTATATGGGCTATTTATAACTCAAGTGTAGACTTCTGCTTTTCACTTCCAGCCACAGATGTGACTCTGCCGAGTGCCACTGCATGAGAAGTTGGTTGGGAAAATGGATTATCAGAGACTGAGCACTTTGTGAGGACTCAACGAAAGCATAGTAAAAATGAATAAATATCACTTAATGGCTGTCTCATTTCTTGGCACTCTGTCAGTTACATCTAGAACTGGTCAAGGAAATGTGTTAGCCCAACTGGATTGGTGGGTGGGAGTGGGAAGGAAGATAGAGACCACTACTGAATGAAGGAAAAATATAGCAGAGTATCTTGTTTTCCTTTTTTAATTGCCACATACCAAAAAGAACAACAAACTCCAATTCCAGATAAACATTTTTTTAGGCCAGACTTCAAGGTTTTTCTCAGGCAAAAGAAAAATCAATGTTTCAGTTTTGTTGTTCTCTTGTTACCGTTGCTTTTAGAGGCAGATCAATTTTAAATGAAAACAGTACTCTCTTGAAATGAAAATGAGAAACTTTTTATCTAGAATATGTCAAGCTCAATAGGCTGATATTTTTCATTATTCAAATGTCTGAATGCTTCTGCTTTTTGGTATCTTCCCCCATTTCTTTTTTTTTTCAACTAAAATTATTGACTTAAGTTCAGAAACAACTGGTGCCTATGATGCGTCTACAATATGTGCACTTTTTTTTGCCAGGACAGAAGGGGTACATGCCAGAGCCTGAGAGCCAGAAGAGCCTCATAGCCCGCTGCTGAGGCCACCCCCAGCCAATGGGGGCTGCCCACCAGCAGACATCTGTGCACAAGAAGCCACTGTGACCCTCAAGCTTGGTGAGAAAAAAGACAGTGAGTGGGGGAAACACAACACAGCTGCTTTTGAACCCTCCTTCTCTTGGCAAAGCTTTCAGTAAGTGGAAGGAAGGAACATAAAAATCACTAGCTTTGACTACAGAGTTGTTAAAATAACTTTGTTTTGGCTAATAAGCTGTTAGGGTCAGAATTAAGAGACTTTTTTTTTTTTTAATTCTCTCTTTTGCTTAACTCTTCATTTTGACTTCCATAATACCCACAGTAAGATTTTCTCCCAGTGTCACATCGATAGTGCTCCTTCTCCCTGTGTGCTGAGGAGCCCAAAGCAGCATGTACAGGTCAAATCACCTGCCCTGGATCACATCACATCACATCACATGGCCCTTTCTAACCAGTGGAATTACTGTCCACCTCCCGACTTCTACGGGATGTGGAGCTTCCTAGACTGTCTCACGGAGGTAACAAAGCAAAAAGCATGGTGAGAAGGGGGAGGAGGCTTGCCAGGACAGACTTCTGCTACTTCTGTAAGCAACCTGTGGGACTGTTCTTTGCTAACTTACAAGTGCACTAAGCTCCTCAAGCTCCTTTCCCACTCTCCTCACTGCCTAAATTTAACATCTCAAACCCTTTCTGTTTACTTTGGTAGGAATGACTCCATTTTGCAGCAATAAGGGGTGAATACATCTCCATGTAGACTCATGGACCGTGCACTGCACTTGTGAATCTCTGCAACTTTATTTCTTCACTTCAAAAAAAAGAAGGTTCAAATTACAGACTTGCACACTAACTGAGCACTGAAGCTGCCTTTGATTCTGACATTCACTTAATGCTGACAAATTAGTTGAGTTCTTGCAATTTACATGAGGTTTCATCAGAATATAGTTCAATATTCAATTAGGAAATTTTTTTGGGGGAGGAGGCATCATGCAGAACTTTGAACACTGTGATCAATATATTAAAGAACAGAGAGCCTTTGAAGCAGAGCTGCTCTAATTAATCTACTTTATTTTGCATTCTGCTTGACTCAGAAAAATATTCTTTCACTTCCAGTCTGTTCCCAGTATTGATAACTGATTCTGCCCCAGCATGGAGGGACTGGATAAGCAACTCTCCTAGATGATACTCAACCCTCCGCTTCTGAGATACTCTAATGAATGAGCTAACCTTTGAGCAGCAAACAAAACCAAAACATATTCGTCTCTTTTGCAAATGCATCCTGATTATTCTACATTTATAGGCATGAGCAATCCTTATATTTGTCTGCTTTCTTTAAAGCACTTTCTGATGTTGTACCAGCCAGGCCTTGATCTGCTACAACAGGCCAGGCTGGGAATCCATTACAACACAGCCACTAAATATGTGCTAGCAGCAGACGTGCTCAGTGGCTTGGGAAAAATAGATGTTATATTTAATTATGTGACATGGTAAAACAAAGCAGAAACAAAATCACATGTGCAGTTAATGAAGGGCAGGAAACTTAGATTATTATATTAATTTATTAATTATTATAGATTTATTTATTAATTATTAGATTTAAGAACATAATACTAAGCACGTATTTTGCTCAGATGAGACAATTTGCTGAATTCAAGTAACTGTTAAACCTGAACAGTCTGTCTGGATCCTACACTTCTTAATAAGAATCAGAGTCTAGAACATTAGGGTCGGAGTGTCTGAGGTCAGATTCAAATACCTCCAGAGTGGAGTATAAATAAATGGTTTAAACTTGCAGCCATCTGTGGTGAGGGTTTTCATCCCTTGACTCTAAAGAGAGAGCAATTACTAGTAGCCCTCAGCAATTATGAAATGCAGGGTGATGTTTCTTTACCACTGCAGGCTTCAGATACCATTACATAAACCTACACGACACTACAATTATTGAGTCCCCAAATTGTGTCCTGTGCTGCACTAGCAGCCCTCAAACTCCTCCTGTGCAGCCTGCAAAAGGATGTCAGTGTAAGAGGGATGGCAGGAAGGGAGCACAGCCCCAGCACCAGCACTTCCCTAAAGAAGGCTCACACCCCCCCTCCTCTTCCCGCTCTGTGTAGGGGCTGGGCACAACAGCAATGCTCAGGTCACGATTGTGAGGACAAGAAGTGGAGGACAAATAAAGGGTTGTCACTGCTTTCTGTGTACAAAGCCAAGGGATGCTTCTCCAGGGCATCAGTTCAGGCAGGACACTGCAGTATGGAGTAAGTGAAATGGGCACATCAGCATTTCTGCCTCACCATCACACAGATGGCAGAGGGTTTGTCCTGGTTGAAACGCCACAGAGGCATATTGTGCTTTGTGTGGGCCCTAGCATACAAATAAAATGGTATTCCCCATCCGTCTCCCTCACTGTTTTCCTCACCTTTCCCTGATTTTCCCTGGTCTGCATGTTTGAGAGCTGTGCAACTGGTTACAAAGCTAGGGGGGTAAAAATGACTGTTGAATACCACTTTGACCTCAGAGCACAACCAGTTTTGTCCTTCTTGATAAGACTGGGTGCTTTGAGAGAAAACCAGAGTGTGATTATGCAATTATTTGAAAGACCGTAGCACAGCCTCACAAATACAAAATGCAAATCTTTGATTGTACAGGCAAATTTGCCTTTGGCACTACATACAAGTGCTTTACCTTGCAGCTCTACCAATCACTCAATGGATGTTTTGATGAAATCTTATTTAACGTGAAAAGTTACTGGTACCTGAGGATAGATAGCTCAACAAATATTAATGAGAAAAAGTAAATAAAGAGAGCTATTAGTAAGAATAATACCCTTAGGCCCACTGTCCTTCACCTGTCTGGGGCTTAGGGCATCATTGCATTTACTATATTTGCAGTCTAGTACTCAGTTGCAAGATTTTGCTAGTAATTAACAACAGATAATACAATAAAAAAATCATCTGTAAGATTTATGGAGACTGTAAGGCTTAAAACAGAACAGAAGTCATCTTGAACTGAAGCAAAATTCCCAGGACACCAGAGTAAGCCACAGTTATAGTGGAATTTCAACTAGCTCTCACTGTAATTTAAAAACATAAACAGAAGTGGATACTGTATATTCTATGGTAATAATTTACTTTTAGAGATATCTAGCACTAAACAATTGGCCAGGAGCACTGTAATGTATAGATAACGAATTATCTTTGAGCAGCACTTTGCATCTAAATGATGCCAGTGTACTTTCTAGATTAAATACTTGGCTGTTTTAACTCCACCACAGTTGGAGTGATTTCAGAGAATCCACACTTGTACACTTGAGTGAAGGATGCAATGATATTTTTCTTTTTATGCATGTTGACATTCAGCCATTGATGAAAAGCTGTCTACTAGCTAACAACACTGCTTCGTGTGACTCCAGATAATACTGGTCTGAATGAAACCTGAAGGGAAATGAGACAGACGCAAATCACGAACTGAGAGGTTTGCATCTGTATAAGGCTGCTGGCAACCAATTAGTAGCACTATTATTGATTCACATGCTGGAACGCATAAGACAATTATTCACCTCTTGATTTTTCCCCTATAAATCTGTCCAAGAACAGACAATTTTGTATACAGACTTGTTGAGTCCTTTTGACACCTAATCGCTACCAGTCCCATCACCAAACACATCATGGTGGCAGTGAGATTCTCTCCATGTAGTTTCTTTGCACATCACAGTCCTTATATTCCTTTCACATGCGGCAGAAATCTTACAAGAAGTCAGGCAAAAATAAAAATAAAAGTGACTCAGAGCCTTGTGATTAATCTTCAAGCAATTTATCTAGGATTGATCAGCTAGCTCAAGTCAAATATTAATTACTCACATCTGTTTCTGAGGTAGCTGGGCCTGCCAGAGCCCTCCAATACTTGGATGCAGAAGGCAGCTTTCCCATGTTCATGCGTGCTTGGCTCCAGTGTTTTGGCTGGGGTTTTGCCATCTCTCCTTTCTCTGACAGAATGCTGTGGTATTATAAATAGAAAACTCCATCTGCTGTATGGGAAACCGAATTGCAGCTAATGTCGATGTATTTCTCTTGCCCGTGCTCAGGGAGGGGACTGCCGTTCAGGAAGTGCTGTCACAGGGCTGTACAGATCCAGACAGGCAATTTGTGTGTCTTAGACTCCTTTCCACTAATATGTAGTAAAAACAGAAGAAAAATAGTTGGTCCTGCCATGGGCTCCATGAAGGTGGAGTTGCTTACACACAAGTAACCCACTGGGATCACCCCAGGGCTGTGTGGCCAAGCAGGTCTATGGAGAGACTCGCATTGATTCAGGAAGCTCCGGATCAGGTCTGAGTGCTCTATTCCGCTTTTCCGGTGACCCCAGTTTTCCACAGTGCTTGGCACAGCTCCAGCGCTTCCACAGATCCACCTGTGGGCTCACAGCCTGCAGCAGGCTCCTGCAAAGCCTCAAGCAAAGGCAGGACCATCCCTGCAGGAAGGCACAGGGCTCCTGGACAGTGGCTGGAGGAGACAAACAGACCACTGCAGAAAATCACTAGGGTGTTTAGGAGATGGCACTACAAAAGCTTAGCGATTTGCGCTTCAAATAGCCAGTTCCCTGGTGCAACACAGTTCTTACCCCATGACAGCATCTCATAGCAACTCCTCATTAATTTGTCTAAATATTTTCCCTATAACGGACTCCCAGCCTCTCCGACTCCTCTCACTTGAATACACCTACCCAGAACCTTTCCTGCAGAGGCAGGCACGGTGGTGCTGTGAGCTGGCAAGGCTGGTGGCAAGGAGCAAGGTGGCCGTGACCACACAACAGAGCGGGACAGCCTGTCCCCTGCCCCAGGCAGCCAGGGGTGCCTGGCACAGGGGGCCAAGGAACCAGAAGGATGTGATACATTAGGAGTACTTGAGATGTCAACAGCATGCTGGGGCATCAGGAACAAAATCTTGGCAGCATTGATTGCAGGCATCATATTTCCTCAATAAATCTGTTAATAAAAAAGAACAAACACTAAAAAGTTTGGTATTAAAATATAGAACTACAGAAAGACACCACAGTAGCAATTCCAGATGAAACTAAAGAAATCAGTAACTCTACCTGAGATCAACTGGGGAAAAGACCTTAACACACGATGAAGAAGGAACCTAAAGCTCACATCTTATTCTTTTGCTGTGGGGTTTCAGAAACCTACCTGACATTTGGAACATGCAAAACTTGAGAGATTTCAGAAACAGCAAAATGCAATCAATGAATTTTATCCAGTTGTCAAAATGTCAAAGTTGTTTTTTAATGAATTCCCAACACTTTAGCATTTGCCTCGACCTTCCAGTGGCTTGATATCTACTCCTGATACTTTTCTTCTGGTATATACCAAGGAGGGGATCGGAATAACTGTACTTGTACTGCATTTGGAATGTTGCGATCCCAAGTTAAAAAGCATTAATTATTGTACTGAGTTCATAAAGGCTACTCTCGTATTTTACATATGCCTGAATGCTCTCATTTGATGTCAGTGTACGCAGCCTGAAATCAGATCAAATTCACAGTAAAAGGTCACAGTGTGACCCCTTCAGAGCCATCATGGCAACCCACTGGGACACTGTGTACTCACTACTTTCAAAAGTCTACCTCAATATCCAGCTACAAGACTGTGAGACACACTCCTCAAGCACTTTTTATTTTTCTGGGGCAGCAGTTCGCTCAAATGCTGCTCAAGATTATGGCTTTTTGTTGGTCACTGTTCCAGAATTCATTGTCAGGAGACAGCAGATGAGAATTCAGACTTTCCAAAGACTTGTAAAGCAATCTGGAAAAAAAGCCCACAGAACTAACTAACAAAAGCATTTAAAATAGATTCCAGAAAAAAATACTGCCCCACTACAAGAATAGCATCTCCAAACTATTTTTATACACAGGATCCATTCTTGCCAATTAGACTGTGTTAGATAATCTGGAGAAGAAAATTGTTTTGTGATCACTTAAGATTAATATCTTATACAGAGCTATGCTCTTATGTCTGCTCTTATGTCAAGCTGTCAGATAAAGTGCTAAAGTAGAAAAAAAACAAATACCAGATTTCCTTTTTTGTCTGGCTTTAAGAAAAGTATAGAGTGCCCCAAATAAATGCTCATTATGTTACTTTTCTTAAAATAAGATTAGTGAGAAAATAGTTTAGCACATAAAAAAATTCCTCTGCCATCTTAAATTAGTTGGCAGGCCCTGACAGAGGCACTAGAGACATTCCTTTTATCTGATTAAAAAAATCTTTCTTCCTGGACTGAGGTATGGCAGCTTTATTCATTAGTATTTTCTCTTTTTTTCTGTAGAAAAATGCTGGTGAGTGAAGGAAGCAGACTATCATTAGTGGGACATTATTAACTTAGACCTCGGGAAGCTGCAGTTTGCTGCTCCCTGCAGGCTGTGAAAATCACTGAAATCCACATTTGCACTGAAATAAATTCCCTGAAGGAGCTGGGACATTATCTCTCCATGCCACCGTTCACAATCTGGAAAATAAGGGTCAAGTATTTTGTCACTTTAAAGGAGACATGAAAGAATGACAGTGCTTGACTTACAGGTAGTCTGGATCCATTAGTGAATTATAAAAAAGGATTTATCTCTGAATTTCCTCTCTTCAGTCAAACAAAAGTGTCACCTGTAATAAGTAGAACATTTACCAGTTTGTACTGAAAAATATTTTAGCATACGCATAGTGAGACATAAGGAGACAGAAACCTGTGCTTGGAGGTTTAACCTCTCTAGGATGAAAGGACATTTGTGCCTTGGTGTTCTACGGGATTTGGAGTCACAGACCACCTTCCTGTTTGGGGTTTGTACTGTCATTAGTGCAATAAGTGTCCTGATCAGTGACAGATGCTCATAGGCTTTGCAGTGCCACAAATACTGACAAAGAACAGGCTCACAAACAATTATCTTCTGCAGGTTCAGAGAGATCAGAGATTTACGGATCTGCACATAATATATTGCAGGTTTTAGATTTCTTTTCAAATTTCCAGGCTAGGGAATGTCAGTCCCTGAGCCTTTAAAGGTATGATCAAAATAAGCAAACACAGAGCAGAGGAATGCAGCACATTTGTCAAGCTGGGTATCATGATATCTCTAGGAAGACACTTCTGTCAGTTGTGGCTGCTTCCTGAACACTGGTAGTGTAGTTTAATTACAAATATCACCAGCTATAGGAGAAAAAAAATACTTAAAATTGGGACCAAAAAATTATTAACTGAGCTTTTGGAAATTAATGCCATCTACAAGCCAAGCAACACAGATTTGTCCATTGCCCAGCAAGGCTGATTCACAGGTCAAAGCATCAAAAATTATGTAACACTGTAGCAGATGCCACTTCTGACTACTGTGTTGAGAAACTGGAGAAAGAGTTTTCTTTGGCAAGGCAAATCAATGCCTACTTTCAGCTACAGCCTGCCTTAGTGCTCGATGATAGACATTAGCACCTTCTTACTTCGGTTTCTGCGCTAGCGATGAGCGATATCCACATTGCGTAGTTCTCACTACCAACACCTTCCCACCAAGAGCAAGACCGTGGCAGATTCTCCCAACAGTTATTCCTTGCACCACCTTCATATCTTTTTCAACAGCTTTTGATCAAAACAGCCTGGAAATTCTGGACACAGTGCAAGTTGTCAACGCACACATACCTTGAACAGTAACCATGGCATTGCTCTGCCACCACTGTGCTTTTAAGCATCCAGCCTGGGCAAAACACGTGTGAAATCTCCAGATGTACAACATAGTGCTCTGATGAGCTTCACAACAAAAACTGCCAAATTAACGCCCTGATAATGCTTTAATCTGGCTCTTGCACACTGAACTGAAATTGCATATCTTATGAAGAAAACTAGATCAAGACTAATGTCTCAGATTTCTTGTTTAGGAAAACCTTCCAAAAATTTTCAGATGATAGTTTGAAAATTTCCTTTTTTTTCCATATGAGGAGATGCTAAGAGAAGACTTAAAGGCACCTGATCAATGTATATTGATTAGAAACACCTGATGGGAGTGAACAAAGGTGAGGAAGCCAGACTATTTTTAGTAGTGGCCACTGATGGGACAAGAGGTAACAGACACAAATTAGAACACATGATATTCCAATTGCACAGAAAAAAACAATTTTTTACCATAAGGGTTGTCAAAATCTGGAATAGGTTACCCAAGGAAGTTGTTGAGTCTCCATCCTTGGAGGTATTCAAAACCTGATTGGACATGGTCCTGGGCAGCGTGCTGTTAGGTGACCCTGTTTGAACTGGGGAGTTGAACTAGAGGACTGGTATCAACACAGGCTGGGGATTAACAGATCAAGCGCAGCCCTGCTGAGAAGGACTTGGGGATGCTGGTGGATGAGAGGCTGGACATGACCCAGCAATGTGCACTCACAGCCCAGAAAGCCAAATGTGTCCTGGGCTGCACCCAAAGCAGTGTGGGCAGCAGGGCAAGGGAGGGGATTCTGCCCCTCTGCTCTGCTGTGGTGAGACCCCACCTGGAGCACTGCATCCAGCTCTGGAGACTCCAGCACAGGAAGGACATGGATCTGTTGGAGCAAGTCCAGAGGAGGTCACCAAGATGATTAGAGGGATGGAGGACCTCTCCTATGAGGAAAGGCTGAGACAGCTGGAATTTTTCAGCCTGGAAAAGAGGAGGCTTGGGGGTGACCTAATTGTACCATTTCAGTACCTGAAGGGAGCCTTGCAGAAAGATGGAGAGAAACTTTTCACAAGTGCATGTGATGATAGGACAAGGGCTTTGGTTTTAAACTGAGAGAAACTAGGCTTATATTACACATTAGGTAAAAATTCTTTATTCAGAGGGTCGTGAAGTACTTGAACAGTTTTCCCAAAGAAGTGGTGGATGCCCCATCCCTGGAAGTGTTCAAGGTCGGGTTGGATGGTGCTTTGAGCAACCTGGTCTAGTGTAAGGTATCCCTGCCCACGGCACGGGGGTCGGAAGTGCATCACCTTGAAGGTTCCTTCCAAACCAAGCCATTCTATGGTTCTATGATGACCTCCAGAAGTCTCTTCTGACCCTAATCATTCTGTGTTTCTTTGGTTCTGTTTTATTCATAAAGCATTGCATCTCAGACGTGATGTGCACCATGAAGGTTTCTGAGACAAGGGATGATCCCAAACTGCTCTTGTAGGATTCATCACAACCAAAACCTATGTATTCCAGAATATCTTATGGCAGCCACAGCCAGTCATCTAGCAAACTTCTGAAACTTAAAAGAAAAAAGTACAGTGCCATTCTGGACACAAAGTACAGATGGTGGGTTATGGAAATTGGTATTTCTTGGAGGTGTTGATGAAAGTATTTTAAATTTATTCTAGGGTTATAGCAGTTGGTCTTGGAAATCTAATTCTCTCTGGACTCTCCCATTTAGCATATCAGGAAATTACTCTGCTTCTCAGACCCAGAAAGAGCTGTGGTTGCACATTAGAAATCAGATGATTTTCTGCAAGAGGACGCAACAGACTACTGAACAGTCAGGGACATGACTAGGCTGCAAGTATTCTGATGGATCCTGCTTCATATGTGTTTCATGCTAAAAACTAAAAATTGAGACCAAGAGAAAGAAAATACGGATTTTCCTGACACCTTTTCATCCTTCATTGCTGAAAATAACTCCATGTTTTTGGTCAAAGTTAGTGAAGAAGGCTGAATAACAGTGAGGAAACTAAGCAATATATCTAAGGATTTGGGGCTCTGTTGCTGCAAATACTTCAAATGGTAATTAGTTTTCTTCTAATAGTTTCATTACCACTGGTTGTACTAATTATTTGCATGACTGGAAACATAAGTCAAGTTCCAGTCTATTAGTAAGGTGACCCTGAAGGCGCAGACTCACCAAATAGGGATGGGGACCAAGATGGAATTTGGTTAATGCGATTTGAATCTTTATTATATAATTCAATAAAATGAATCATAAATATATCTTCATTATGTAGTTCACATTAAAATGTGAAACTACAGCCAATAAATGTAGTTAACTTGAAAATTTATGTCCGACCAAGCCTGATTATAGTGTAAGGCTAAGTTCACATCTTCTTAATGTTCTCTCCATCACATCTCAAATCCACAGGTATCCCTTTCTACTCTTTGAAAAACCGACAAGTTGTAGTCTTGGCTAGCTTCATAATAACATGTAGAGTTACAACCACCAATTCTTTGACCCAGAACTGCAGCTTGAGAACAGAATATACACATTTTATGAGGAAAATGAAATGGAAACAGGCTAAATTTAAAAAAAAATTACACAAACAGTACTTTTTCACTTTAGCTGTTTCAGTTGTGTCATCTACATAAAAGATTTGCAAATGGTAAGAGAAATGTGGCATCTGGCTGTGAGCTAAACAGTGTTTTTAATAGATCTTAGAAACATATCTGTTACAAAGCAAGACACTTAGCTCTCTTATCTTACACCGAATAATTAGCCTCAGTAGTGACAAACTGCTTCCAAATGAATAAGCTTTCGATAGGAAACGATCAAATTTCAGTGAAAATCTGATCATGGGAGAATTGCTCATGGAAAGAAATTGCTCAACACCTGATGCATCCCTTAAAAACAAGGACTCCTTGGTATAATCTCATTTAATATAGATGTTGCAAACAATAAAAACCCCGAATGTTACTCATACTAAGCAGTTTTGATTACTTGCAGTTTTCATCTGATTAAAATGTATTAAAATTGGAATTTAAATTTACCTAGAGTTAAAACTCTATTCCATGGTGGTTGTTTTTTGCTGTTTTTTTTTAATATTGCAATCTAGTTTTGCACTTCAGATTTATATTTAAATTTATGCTAGACAGTAAATGACAGGCATAGGAAAACCTGAAAGCTAATAATTTTTTTAGTTTTGTTTTGCATGAAGCACCTGTCTTTTAAATATTTTCCCCACTGTGGAATATATTTCTTCTTCTGTCTTAATCATAGGTAGTAATGATGGGACCTTTTCCATGCAGGCAACCAGTGGAGGTTTCATCATTTTGCAATATATAGCAGCTACCATTGCTTTTAATGGGTAAGAGTTGGGTCAAGCACTTTTGCAGCTCTGGTCATTTCCTTTAGTTGCCTAATTACCAAAATAACTCTTTGTAAAGGCCTGCACTGCTCAGACTGAGTGGAAGAAGAAATATTGATGAAATGTTAGGAGTACTGATGGGATGCATGAAGGTAACTGGAATAGAAATGCCTTCTAATTAAATATCTGGTTTAGGATTTGAAAATGTACATTGTCCTAGATAGGCCATTGATCTGAGACTATTGCTCCTTCAGAGCACTGTGTTCTGCAGGACAAGTTCTTGGGACAGGAAAGAAATAATTTATTCATTAAGGATTTCAAATCGCTAGGCTATAAGGAACCCATTCCTCATTCTCCTCCCGCCTTCTTCAGGGCCCAGCTTCCCCCCTTCTCACACACCTACCCCCATCTAAAAGCTTCACACATTAACAAATGAGATTAATCGGTCAAACCCCCTGAACATTTTCAAAAACCATAGGAAAAAATTCCAGATATATTTCATACTCTGTCTGAAAGTGATGAAGTTATCCTTGTTGACCTCTTTCCCTTCTTACCTATAGAAGACACCCTATTTCATTATAAGAAATCCTGAGGCTCTTAGCCATGGCTGTCGGACTCTAGGCTTGGCATCTGCCTTTTAGACAGGGTGGAGGAGGGCATGTCAGACAGGAAGGAAAACAGAGAAAATTTCCCCGGGAAAATTGCCTTGCTTCTGTTGAACTGATCCACAAATTGACACAGTTCTACAGCATGTTTTGATTTCTTCCATACTGACATTTCTTAACAGAAATAAAAGTTAAAAAAAAAAAAGAAAAAGAAGAAACAAGAAATGTCTTCTCTGAAAACTTCCATGTGACTGTATTCCAGACCTCATACCATAGCATGTTTCTTGCTAAATCCAAAGAGTTAAAGTGAAGAGATCTAAAGAGCACAGTGATCAATAGTTTATGTTTGGCTGATGTTAAAAAGGGTTCCGGAGATCTCTTGACAGTTTTGCTCAAAGCACACAGTGAATTGCTATAAATATCTTCACTGGCATAGGGCAGTGTTGTTCCACTGTGGGAACCCAAAGTAAGCCCTCTGTCCTCAGCAAGCTCGCCCTTCAACCACAAGCACCAGGGCGAGTGCCACACACCCACTTCTCTGTATGGCCTCTTTCTGTAGGAGGACAAGCTCTCACCTCCAAGCACAGGTTACCTACACACGCCATTTATCTGGAGCCAAGCAGATGAAGAAAGGTTTTATCCAGGATCTGCCATGTTCACTAAATAATTCAACAAACTAGTTTTTCTTTAGATCGCTGCCTGAAGGTACATGTATTCTGAGTCTGAGCACAGCACTGTTTATGTGGGTTCATTAAGTTCCTACTGTTCAGCTGAACTTGTCACAGGGTTTTGGGGTTTCTCTGATTTGTTGTTTCTGTGTTTGTTTTATTTTGTTGGTTTGAGTTTGTTCGCTTTTGTTTTGTATTTTGTTTTGTTGGGGGGGGCTTTTTGAGCATAAGCAGCATGATGAATCATTTTTTCCCCAATTAATAGAAAGTCTCAAATGTTTAAATATAGGCCTGCTCCATCAAGACTGCTTTGAGTAAATAAGCTGTTATTTGATTTCCTGGTGGGATTAGTTCTTGTTAAATACATTTTTAATGTACTTCTGGTACCTAATGAATTATGTAGCATGCCGCTTTTTCTTCTGTCAAATGAGGTTTGGAAGAAATCAGGTCAACTCCAATGTCAAAAAAATTATATAGTATTCTGAAATAACCCCTAGTCAGAGCAAAAGAATCATTGTGGTAGAAATTAATTCTTGATGAAAAAAAGGCAAATATTACAAACACAAGCTAGGCCTCCCTATTGTTGTGGCCACCCCTCCTCCCAAAATTTCTTCCAATAGGGCAGAGACCAAGTACAGTTTTTACAGGTCTTAAAGGAAGGTAGTGAAAGCCAGGTTTGAAACTATCAAAAGAAGGTTATTCATCCTTCAATGTGTAGCAGGCCAGTGGCACTCCTAAAGGGGAGAAGTTTCTGTGAATATAAGTAGAGCCTGGACACAACTTTGAAGAGACAATCATTACCAGTTATTAAACAGAAATATCCTGGAATGCCCAGGAAATTCCCTGAGCTCAAAAAGCTCTGATGCTGGAAGAGTAGTAGGTAAAAAGTCGTATGAGCTTGTCCTGTTCCACTTCCTTCCTGGGTACTCTTTGTCATCACTGTTATGATTACTGTGTTCCCATCACAAGTAAAGGGTAAAATCCTAGAACAAAAGAAAAATTTCCAAAGTTACTTTAGTTGTTTGGTCATATGTTTTTGTGATTTAATCCCAGCCAGCAACTAAGTACCATGCAGCTGCTCTCCCACTGCCTCCCACCCCTGATGCCAGCCGGGTGGAGAATCAGAAAGAAAAAATAAACTTCACGGACTGAGATAAGAACAATTTAATAATTGAAACAAAATATAATAATAATAACTATGCTCATTACAATAATGATAATAGTACGATACAGTAATAGTAATGATAAGGAGAGGGTGAGAATAACAGAACCCAAGAGAAACAAGGGGTGCTCACCATGCACTGATCAATGCCCAGACCATCCCTTAGCAACGATCATCCACCTTCCATGTAACTCCCCCAGCTCACACACTGAGCATGATGGTCTGTGGGATGGGATACACATTTGGCCAGATCAGGTCAGCTCTCCTGGCCGTGCTCCCTCCTGGATTCTTGTTCAGCTCCTCATCAACAAATCACGAGGCACTGAAAATTCCTTGTCTTAGGGTAACCACGACTTAGCAATACTCGAAACATCAGGGTGTTATCAACATTATTCTCATACTCAACCCAAAAAACACAGCACTGTGTCAGCTACTAAGAAGAAAATGAACTCTGTTCCAGGCAAAACAAGGACATATGTACAAACTCAAAACCAATTATTCTTTTTAAGAAAGGGCTGGCTACTATTTCTATGGAATAGCACTGTTAATGCAGCAAGAGTATATGCTTTTCAACATGAGCTGTGGGGATGACTCCTAACGTCTCCCTCCCCTTAGGTTTGCTTCTGTGATCCTGACACACTGATTCACTCCAGGATGAGTGATGGAATCTCTGGCTAGGACTGAAATTAAATGTGTATTCAGTAAAGCTGTTCTACTTATGTCAAATTTTGTGAGGTTTCTCAGCTCTTTCTTGTTCTTCTTTTTTTTTTTTTTTTTTTTTCCTATTCTACAACATTTTGGTTATTGTCATCAAAAACTGAGCAGGTACATAATTTCTAATTAAATTTTGACCACTACCTCATTTGTTCAACTTCTTAAAAAAATTGCTCATTTGTAATTTTCCTGACAAGAATCAAGTTAACAATTTTGAACTGCCTTGAGCTAATACCATTCTCAAAGTCCTGTACACCTGCGTGGTCCATTTTGACTGGGATAACTGGCCTTTCCAGATCAGACTTGGAGGATTATTTGTCATGTGGGTTTTACACTTAATTAAATATCAGATACGTTGCATTTTGACTGGAACAATTCGAACTCAAATATTCCCTAGGGGATTCTAGAGCAGAAAATCATTCTTCTACCTCCCACTTCCAATATGTTGATTTATTTTCCAAAATTTCAGTTCCTGAGGTAGCCAATGTCACACACACCTTGAAGGAAGAAAAAAAGTTCTTTCAAACACAGGGCTTTCATTTTTTCCCTCCCCACAAATACTATTGCTTTTCAATTTTATTTTTCTTTTTCCTGAAAAGTTGTCATCAGTCACTGCTGAGAAAGGCTTTAGTTGATCAAAACCTACTTTGATACAATGTCTGAAATTTACCATCTGAAATATATGATTTCCTGCAGTCACTCTGCTCTTCTTGTATCCATTCACATTCCCTCTGTGTGACTCAGAACTGGAACATGAACTTAGCTTATCCACCTCTCACAAAAGCAGCTTTGTCAGCAGTTTAGACCATCTGAAATAGGTTTCTCTTAATTTCTTTTAGAGCTCTTTCCTTGGATACACTTAATTAAATATTAATTGTCCCCATGGAAAAAAAGATGGGGAGAGGGTGACTTCTGCTGGGTGTAAAAGGGAAAGCTATGTTCCAGTCCCTGCTCTGAAAAGTGTGTAATTACACATGCAAAACAGAGCAGAGGGGTTTTTTTGGAGGGAAAAAAACCTTCTGGGACACCCATAGGTGCAACAATTTATCTTTTCACCAGTTTGTCTCTCACTGGAAATGTTTTCAATAATGAAAGAAGGAAGGTAGAGATGCAGCATTAGTAGCATGTCTCGCTGGGGTTTTTCTACAGAACGCATATCTTCAGATTGTTTATCTCGAGACAGCCTTGTACGCAAGATGTGGGGACAGAGCTGTGTGCTAAGCCACAAGCTAGCAAAACTGGAGTAGTTTTTTGCATGTACACAATCTGTGAGCGGCCCATGAAAGGTCCCAGGCACATATGACTTTATCACCCTGTGAGAGTAACAGCCCTTCACCACCACTGAGTAAAGGACACTCACTGCAGGCACACTGTGAGCGTGGAAATTGGACAGGAAATTTCATGTGTGACAAATGAGATGGGGTTTCCTCACCGGCACTACAAGCAAAGCCATGGATGTCTTTATCACATCTGACCTTAGTCTCTCAGAAGGGGCAATAAGAATTGCAAGACATCTGGACAACAGATGGGAAACGCAATCCACCCTTGTCTACTGTGTTTGTACCATGATATTGTGAGCAGAGCTCAGGGACGTGTGTCGTGATTGTAAATGACTACACAAAGTGAAGGATAACTGGGACTCCAGATTCCACCTCCAGATGGGCAAGGAGATGTACAGGATCAGAATAATCAGGCAAAAAAGAGGAGGTAGGAGCAAGTCTGATAATTAATATATGAGTAGGAAAAAATTGTTACTGTTATAAGAAGTAAATTGAGTGTCTTTGGACAAATCTTGCTAAAGTAATCATTGTCCATGCTGTTTGTTCTCCTGCTCGTTTCTTGGCTTCTTGCTTCCCCTGGTGGCATAGGTGCAAAACTCTTGTGACCAGAGATTGTTTTTGGATGCTTGGAAATTTATGCAGTGATATGGCTGCGAGGAAGAACTGTTGCCTCTCACTTGGGGCTGGCTGGGAGCGATGACAAATTCAGTAATGCAGCATGGGAAATTGCAATGCCCTAGCAAGCTAAGCTGAACAGCGCATAAAAATTAGGACCTGAAATAGAGCATTTCTAGCTCTGGGTTGGAAATCCCAGTCCTTTGTTCCTTTTTAGGTAGGCACACAAGCCCCAGTAAGAGAACAATACCCCATCTTTCTGTCTGCTATCTAACCATGTATAGAAAGCTCTGCTTCAAAGAGATAACAATGGAAACATGAGATAAATGATGGATAACAGAAAACGCACCAATGAACTCCAGCTGACTCAAATTTTCCATAGAGCACTTTTCCCACTGGAAAGTATATGGAAAGACTGATTTCGAACAGTTTTATTTTGAGTTTATCAGATTGGCTTGGCCTCTCTAGAACTGAAATACAACTTCAAAACAAGTTAAAATGTGCCAGTTTGTCATTTTGCATTTTTCCCACTTTTTTTCTTTCTGAAATACTTTGTTTAATTTTTTTTCCTTAGACATCAAGATAATTTCAGGGAACACAACCCCTTTAATCACTGTCCTCCTGGAATTACCTGAAAATCCTTTTTCAGGCAGAAACTGAATTTTGTTTTGTCTTTGTTCAGAACACTCGGGAAGCTGTGGTTTCTTTTTTCCTCTTCTTTTTTAAATAAATTAATCTATAAAACTGAAAACTGAGTTGCTTATAGAGCTACAAATCAAGATGACCATGTTTCTACACCCCTCAGACCACCAGCAGCAGCCCAGCAGTGTTGATTGTTTAGCAGGTATCACAGAAGAAATTAGCTTTCAAGAAATCTTAGAAGACAAGTGATGTAGTGACTACTGGGATTTTGGCATGGGAAGCCATGAGAGAACTGGATGGGGGTTTAAGGGCCGGCAGGATCATCAGGAAAACAGAGAAAAGGGGGAAGTTACAGGATATAAAAGGATTATTGGAGGCTTTCTCTATGCAGTATCTCTGTTTTCTCTTCCTTAATCCCCTCTGTGTGTTGTCATTGATACCATTCCTTCTGAGGAAGACAAGGCCTTGAAAGGAATTGAAATTAGTACGTCCATAGACACTTAATAAGAAGATGAAATATACTTTTGTCATCTCATAACAATGTGATGTAGGTATTGAGCACTGCAACCGCTCAAGCTACTTTGCCCTGTCTTCCATTCTGTCTTCCTGTGAGGATCTCCTGGGGAGGTTCTTTCACAAAATTCTGGAAAGCAAACTAGCAACATAATGAGCTGTAATGTCATGTTTTATTGACTTCCATATGCCAACAGATTCAGCTGAATTGTCACACAGACAATATTTGGGGATAAAGGCCAGAAGTTATATATGACATTGCCTGTCATGAAAGTTTTAGAAATGTAGGGGGAAATTCCCTATTTTTTATTATATGCACTGCACTTTTCTAGAAGCTATTCAAAAGCATTCAATTAGTCTCATTTTTTATTTAAATGTCACATCTCTTCATACTGCTGATGTTATGTGTAATATTAGATCAGGCTTTACTCTCACACCGACTAACAGTAGATAGCATAAGCTATCAGAGAGTAGATAGAAGATTATCTACATTCATTGTGCTTATATCAGTAAAAGGAGTTTGCATTTAGCACCTCAGCCAAAGGATAAAGATCAAATGTATCTATTGAACCCAGTGAGTTATTGATCAGCAGATTTAATTCAACATGTTAAGAAAAAAAGTTGTACGGGAAAGGCAGATGTTATCCTGTCTACTACAATATATGTTTCAGGAGGTGAAAAGATGAAGAATTCACCTCCCTCCACCCAAAACTCTCAAAAAGCCCTCCAACAAGCCATTAGAGGAAAACATTTTCAACTTCTGGGCAATTAGACTTCTATTCAGCAAGCAAATTTCCTTATATTATTACCATTCCAATAAGCCACCTTTTCTGACTTTCTGCCTCTAGCGGGTACCAATACGGAACTCTGCCAGGAAAAAATTACACAAAAAACTTGTACAGCTATTTTCCCATGCTATGCTATGAAAGGTGTAGAAATCCTTCCTGACACAGGTTTTTTCACTTACATCCAAAAACATACAGCATATTTTCACTTGATAATCTGCAGGAGCTTATAATGGACATAAAACTGTGTGAGAATGAATAGAGTGGATGGCAACTCTGCTTCAAAGTCAAGAAAGACTGATTAAAATTCCTTGTGCAGCTTTCATGAAGCCTCTTTCTGTGCACTTTTTATGACATTGTCTCTCATTACATGCTCACATACAGCTCTTTTCACAGGGCACGAGTGCACTCTGTGCCTCGGATGAGCAATGATTACTGGAGAGGAATTACTTCATGCTTTCTGCATTGCTCAGCATGCATAGCGCATTTACTGCATCACACCAAGGCAGAAAGCATCTCTTCACTGCTCATTTCGGTCTGTTCTCCTCTGCATCAGATTTCTTATTTCATCCATTCCTGGCCCCATTTTCAGTCTTCCCATCTTAGTCTCAATTTTCTCAGTCAGGCTCAGCCGTATCTGGTCTCCTGTGCATCCATTCCAGGTTGATTGACATTGCAGCTGCTTCAAGCAGATGGAGACTTTGTTAAGGCAGCAGAGATAGCTTTAAGCTAATTAACACAGGAAGCATTAAGAGTGAAACCTGGACTGAAACCTGCTAAAGCCCAGAGCAAACTCTTGGGAGCTGCACAGGTCTGAGCCCCATGTCACCAGTGTTCAGTGCTGATACAGCAGTGCAGTGCCCATGGGCTGCCTCTCCATCTCCAATGCCAATTGCTTTCAGCCTCTCTCTTCACATCTGTCTTCTCTTTCAATAATCAAACCAGTTTTGGACTACTCTGCATACAAACTGGTATGGATGTCATCATGGTGATGTCCTGAGACATTATTTTCTAGACAGCTGCAGAAATGGCAGTAATATTGGTATTAATCTCTCTGTCTCCAAAACAGCTCTGATATCCCTTTACAGCCAGGCTTCCACTTTGCCTCAAGAGCAGAAATGTCCGCCTGTTCAGTCTAGGTAATATTCACACTGATGCCTTTCCCTGGGCTTAGAATTAAAAGCCAAACATGGTTAGAGGGGAAAAAGGGTTTTACCTCAGTATTTATTTAAGGATCCTCTGGTGCACTATATCCAGGCAGAAAGCACCCCCGAATGCACACCGAAAATGCACACCCGAAAGATGCACACCAGGATGCCCACCCCAAAATGCCCACCCCAAGATGCACACACACGATAATTCGCGTATACAGTCATAGACCTTGCAAATTAGCATATCTATCAAAGATTCTGCAATGAGAGGCTCAAGAGAAGCCCTCATCCTGAGGAATGTTCCCTCTGGATGGGCCTATCTTGGTTTACAGAATGTGTTCTGGAGAGGACCTTGGTGTCTGGGGCTTTCTGACCCAACTGCGAGGCTTCCAAAATGTTTAGTCTCCTGGCTTAATGGAACTTTGGGTCTAAGCTAGTTATCAGATTTGGGGAATTACAAGTATGTGGGCTAAAAGCACTAAGGATACATGCAAAGCTGTGTAAAAGGGTATGTGAAAGGGTATATGAGAGGGGTATATGGAAAAGCAAAAAATCATCATGGCATCAACACATGCTGGGTCCCGGAGATTAGCTCAAAGGCAAAAGCAAAGCTGTCGTGTCACCTTGCCTTGACATTCTGTGGGACATCAATGCAGAAAGCAGATGCTTACAAAAGTCCATTCATCAGAGAAGAGCTCTATCTCAGGCTGTTTCCCAGCCTGCAGCTCTCAGCATTGCCCAGCTCACAAACACGTACAGAGGCTTTCTGCAAAAATGCAGCGCAAACAGGAAAGCTTGGGGCAAAGAATACATGATGATCAACATCAATGCACTAAATGCTTATATTCAGGATGACATAAGCTCATTTTACGTTTGCTTACCCAGGACTTACTGCGTCAAAAGAAATACTGAAAGATGAGTTTTTTTCAGCTTTTTCATAAATTTCAGTTTCCAGCTTTTATTGCCTTGTAATTAGTCATGCATGTTGCTTTCATAAAAGCCATACCCACGGAGAAAACTCCCTGAATAATCCCTAATTTAGTCCCTCAAAGGGAATTTGGCAACCACCTCAGATGATTAAACAGTGATCAAGTAACTGCCTAAAACTGAGAAGCAAGATGCTGCTCTGCAGCCTCCGAAGTTTTCTGGTAAAGAGCTGAGACTTGTGTTGCCCCTATTAGCCAGGGAGGAAGTCAATCTGCTGGATGGTGTTGAAAATAAGACTCTTCCCTTGTCTTCCTATCTTGCAAATGTAATGTCTGTTTGGCTCCATGCTTTATTGCTTCCATTCTCATCCTGTAAGGAGCCCTGAGGCCTCATGCCTCTTCCCCGCCATGTGTTACTGCACAGTTGGGGCCAGTGCAGTTCAAGGAGAAGGTACTACCCTGGTGGGTTGCCTGAGCCTGTTCTCATCAGAAGACTTACTTGAAAAGTTTCCATCCATCTGTTTATCAGATTTGGGAGTCAATTAGCACTTTCATTTGTAGTATCTGCTTCACTTAAAACTTGGTTTTGTTTGTTTATGTTTTTCTTGCGGTCAGAAAATTTTTTGGCAGGTCTCAGTCAAGCTTTGGAGGAAATTTTTCAGAACCTTCTAGCCAGATACACATACGTATGTCTAAACCTGCTAGTTTGGGTTCTTATTTTCAGGAGGAAACTGATAATGACTTTTGCATTCAGCAAGACACTGCGTGAGTCAAGGTTATGGGGCTTTCCCACCAATTTTTATTCCCACTTTTTTTTCCTCCATCTCTAATTTGCAAGTTGATATACTGTTAACTGTATTGAGATTGCTGATGTTTACTCCAATTTATGCTTGACCTCATGGAAGCAGCTGGGCCTCCAATTTCTCCTCCGTCAAAACCACCAGGACTCCATCATGGACTGTCAGCATGAGTTCCAGTTGCACGGGTAAGTTGTACGCAGTGTGTGGCAGTGCAGCCTCTTCAAGCTGGTGGTGACCATGTCCTCCAAGAACAAACCAGTTCAGAAATATGTTAAAGACACAATCATGCAAGACAAAGCAGCTCAAAGTCCATGATCTTCTCTAGGAAGCATGCTGGGAATCATTCAGGAACTCCATCAGGTTTCACAAGAAGATCAAAATGTTTGCCATGGTGGCAAGTGGAAGTCCTGGCAAAACACTGTCCTAGGGCTTTCTACTGCATTTGTTCCTAAGTGTTCCTAGGTGTTCCTAAGTTACTTTCTGTACAGGCATTTGAGTATATGAAATGCCTTGATCCGCCCATTACTCTCTTCAGTAGTTTCATTGTCAGAATAGAACAATGTGCACTTAAATTGCAAATAAAGGTTTCTCTACTGAAGAAAAAAACCAACACCTTTAAACTGAAAGAGTGGAGGTTTAGATTAGATCTTAGGACAAAATTCTTTACTGTGAGAGTGGTGAGACACTGGAACAGGTTGCCCAGAGACGTTGTGTTCCCAGACCTGGAAGTGTTCAAGGCCAGGTTGGATGGGGCTCTCTGAGCAACTCTGGTCTAGTGGAAAATGTCCATACCCATGGAAGGGGAGGTGGAACTGATGATCTTGAAAGTCCATTCTATGATTCTACGATTGATTCTATGATTGATTCTATGATTTAAGAGTTATTTAATAACTGCATGCTGTGAGAGGTTACTTGTGATCTCAGGCACAAGGTCATACAGGCAGAAGTATATGTTTATATAATAGAAAGGAATTCCACTAACAGTTAAACCCTCAAATATCTGTTTATGTTTCTCCAAGTTCTATTTACTGACAATTCTTTTTTTAATCGCTAAACATGAGCTCGCTGTTTTCACACTATGAACTCCCTCTGCAGGGAGATAGAGGTTTCACATACAATAGGACAGAAAATATAAACAGTGAATAATGAGGACAACATGAGTTTACAGCAATCTCAAACTCAGTTTCTTTAATTTCCTTTGCATGACCTTTATTTGTGCAGGTTCTTCCTGTCTTCACGCAAGGAAAATACTGATCTGAGAAAGAATAAAGGAAGTATTCACATTTCAAAGGCCATAGATACAAAGAATTCACATATGCTCTTTAATCAGACATCACACACTTAAAAAACAAATAAATAAGTTTGCTACACCATTTTGACTGAGTATTCTGTTTTCAATCTGGACAGACTTTGTAAGGAAAATCCTTGTGGCCTTGGTTTCTCTGCTGAACTCAGGAACTAAGATATTATACTGAAGCCAGTTATAATGTTATCATTTTCCACAGCTAACAAACATACCAGGCCACTAGACACAAGTCAGAAACATCTGCTAGATAGCATATAGGTGAACGTAATTGACAGGAAAATATTCTCAGGTATGCGTGCTAGCTCTCTCAAGAAATCTCATTCTCTTACTCTCATCTGGGATGCGAACGACGCTTGTTTGCTGCTGTGCTGTCTCTGCCTTGGGCTGTGGGGGCAGTCAGCAGGCACAGCTGGTGGGCAGGGGGAGCAGGTCAGCTGCAAGAAAGGCAGCAAGAGGGGAGGCTGGGTTCAGGAGCATGGCCAGGGGCCAGCACTTCAGCAGTGGCTTCTATAGGGTTCATGGGAGAAAGGGCCTCCAGGGTTTCCAGTCATGTTAGCCCAAATTAGCCTGAGTTTAGTTTAGTTTTGCTCTTTCTTTGGGGGTGAGATGTGTACAAAAGAGAAAGCAAAACTGAAGGGAATGGACCCCATCTGCAAAAATCTACTGAGGAAGGAAAAATTTATTTTTATATCTTTACACTTAGAATGCTTCATCAAGCAGATGGGAGGGCGTTTGCTCTAGTTTAGACTTTGTGTCCTAAAATTCAGCCTGTGGAGACTAAGACCCCTTTGGGGTCAACTCCTTCATAAAAGGAGTTTTGGCCAACTCCTTCATAAAAGAGGTGGTGCAGCTTTACCTCAAAGTTCTGGCTTACGCAGGATTCCTCACAGTTTAAACATTTTGTGCTTAATATTGCGAAGGTAATATACTGAGGCAGTGGGTGGGTACATTTTTCCTCAGGGATATGGTATAATGTGATCAGAGTACTTTTCAACTGACATTAGCTATATAAGAGCTAGCTTGTCCTCTGTTGCCTGTCTGCTCAATAGAGAAAAACAATTTGGTTGAGAGAACAATTCACTTTATTTTATGAGCAGATAAATGCAATCCAGTGGTTTTACTCTGCTTCCACTGACTATGATAGAGCCTAATTACTGGGATTTACAAAGGTAGGTGAGATGAATCCCACACAAGCTGTCTCAACTTGAAAAATGTACATGGGTTTTGTACAGCTCCTCAAAATCTAAGATGCATCAGGAGGTGCTTGAAATGAGGCTGAATATAGGCATGTTCCTGCATTTTTTTTTAAATTCACAGCCACACTTCCTAGAAAACTGAGTGCAGAATTCTTGCCTGTCATAAAATATATGTGCCTAATTTCCCCAGTAATATATGAAGCTCTCAGTCCTCTCTCTTGCTATGCCCAAAATGCTTGGCATTAGGATAAAGAAAATAAGTGCCATTTATCTCTGAAACAATCTTCCATTCCCACAAAGCAGGGATGCCCCGTGGATTAATGCTGGGCAATTTGGGAGATGTGTGAAAAGTACCAAAGAAAAGCACTCCTTATAGCTGCAATCAGTCTTGATGCTCTCAAGCAGCATAACCCAGTAGCAACTTTCAGTCCAGTTCTTCCCACTCCCTTTATAATATCCACCCAGATGCCACTATGCTCTTGTGTGTCCTTTTCTCATCCTTCAGCTCTCCCACCACAATTTTTCACCTGCTGTTAGTGGCAGTGCTGGCAGAGCCCTGTCCCAAACAACTTCCTCTTGGCACATGCAACGCCCCTCCTAATGATCTGCTTCCCAGTGGCTCTGGAAAGACAAAGATTAGTGACTTGGCTGAACCACACACACCAAGAATTACAGCAGTTTGAGAGTGTCTAAGCAGAAAATCTTTCAACAAGACTGTGCTAAGTCTCAAAACCACACTTCTGTAACAGCATAGTCTGCCAGAGCTGGGTTTTGTCTGCATGAGACGTATCAGCATCTCTTCATACAAATGAGAAAGTTTTACATGACATCAAAATCAAACTTTCTAAACTCAGAGTGTGCTCTGACTGAAGGTGGCATAAATCTCAAGTAATTTCATTGCTATAATTATTCTAGGTTTAAGGCAGTGTAATAGGGTATAAAACATATTCTAGAAAGCACTGCAAGTCCTTACTTTAAGACCGCATTTTAATTTTATGGAGAATTTTAACTAACGCAATTGGAAGAGGACAATGGAACTAGAATGTGGAAACAAGTCACTTTCAAATGAATTTATTTATAACAGCTTCCTCTGAGGCAGCTTGCAAGCAGTGCAACCACTCATCCAGAATGGGGTTATTTTTCTAACTTCAGCTAATGTTGTTTTAAGTACCATTTTAGTAACAGTGAAAGAAAATTAACACTTGATTCCTTTTTATTGTGATTAATTATTCCAATATTTCTATATATTTCCTAAATACTTCCTGTGTTAGATTCTAATATCACTTACACTTTGTTTTCCATTACTTTAATTTCATTAGCCCCAAAGAAATTATTCCAAATATTTGCCAGGATAATTTGGAACATAAGCATTATTTAATTTTAAATAACCATTAAAAAGTGCATAATACAAATGTTACTCCCACCTCCTTTTATTTATTCTGAAAACAGGAAAAACCTAGTGACTCCAAGGAGCTGAACAGCATGCAAAGTATGATTTAAACACTACTAAAATGCAGGTCTAAATAGATTATTTTAATGTAAGTGTTCAACCAGTCCAAGACAGGTTGTCCATCAGTCCATCAGGACAACTCCATTCAAAAGAGCCTTCCAGCAGGCTGGGTTAAGGCTTGACCATCAACCCTGGGACCACATAATTCCATTAACATCTAAAAAAAAAAAAAGTTTAAATAATAAAAATTTGTAGAGAAGGACTGAGCTGCTTAGAGATATGCCTGATTCTGCAGCCTGCATTTACAGCTTTGAGACATCAGCTACTGAGCTAGGAGCCTCCTTCATCTCAGCAGAGGTGCTGAGCTGAGCCTTCACAAATAAGAATTGTTTTCTCAGGAGTGAATAATTCTTCTCTCAGAAGTAAGCCTCTCCAAAATGTCCAGATGGCAACATTACCTAAGTAACATTCTACAGCGATGCTAAATTTACAAGGTGCCCACGGCAAAGGATATGCAGAAAGACATCTGTGTTTCAGTGATACTGCACCAATAGTTAGAACAATCAGCAATAACAAAACAGAAAAAATAATATCCCCTCATGGATATAACTTAGGATATCTCTCACTGATAATACACTGCTACCCAGACTTCATTAAATGTACACTCTGTATGCAAGGATGGAGACTCAGTGGGTTCTTTGGGTAACCTCTGCCAGAATTTGACAACCCTTACAGTAAAAAAAATTGTTTTCTTGTGTGCAGTTGGAATATTGTGTGTTCTAGTTTGTGACCATTACCTCTTGTCCTATCAGTAGTCTTTCAGGTGTGTCAAATGTACCACACAATGTTCATTTATGGAATATTAGAATGTTCAGACCTTGTTTCACAGAATGTTAGACTGCTCAGGCTATATTTCAAAGAATGTTTGAATGTTTTATTTTCTTTTCCTTAAGTTTATTTTCTGGCGTGACCTCCAGTTAGTCAACACAGACATTTACACAACTGGATTTCTCTGGCAATTCAATTGTCCATCAAATAGAGCTCTTACACACACCATTAACAACACAAGGCTAGATATGTTGCATGAGGAAAGAAGCAAATTTATTGAATTATGGTAACAAAAAAACCCAAACCAAAACAGTTTACCTCTTCAGTCATTTTAGTGAGTGTCTTTGCTGAAGTCCTACTAATTCACACACAGTGATTCTTTTATTTTTGCTAAACCTTCTGGTGCTTGTGGAAGGTTTTAGAATTCACCATAGTACAAGACTGTTAATGTATCCATCTTTTTACTGTTTCCACTCCACCTCACCTAGGAGGTGCCTTCCACTAACAGCTTCCATTAGTATTGACTGCGGCCCACATCAAATGTTTAATGTGCGCTGTCAGGTTTAATCATGTGTTTGCTTGAACAAGATCCATTATTGTCTCTGCTTGTATTGCAGACACAGCTTAGTAGGGCTTCTCACTTCACGGATTATTGAATCTTTTTTTGATGAACTCTGCTGTTTGTAGCCTAATAACTACAAGCTTTTAATTATTAAGAATCTTGGAGAATTCTGAATGGTACAAGATAAAGGCTTTTCAGTCAGCACTTTGGACTCTGACTTGCTCCAGCATCTCTTGCCTGCCCTGTGGAACAAATCTAAAATACACAACACATGGAAGCATCAATGACTGTCTGTGTAATACATACATACGTACATGCATACATAGAGAGAGATCCCTGGAGCACCAGCTAAACCAGTTTTGGCTCAGGCAATGTAGTATGACAAATTTACACGCGGACATTTGCTTCAAACACCTTCTGGACAAATTCACCTCTGTTGAGCTCCATCACCAGTATGTTAAAGTGCTTGTTAAGGCTGCATGTAGCCCTCTGGTGATTGTGTTGATGGATGATAGCTTTCCGCTGCGGGAAGAGATCGAGCGCCTAGGGCTGATTCTTTCACATGTGTTAGCCTTATTTTTTTGACCATGAAGTTTTGTTCATATGCCAGTATCTTAGCAACAGCAGACAGTCTGATTCTACTGAGTTCACTATTTCCTGCCTGGGAAATGAATACAATGATGACATTCCAGTTTAACCTTCTATTTGCCTTTTGGGGTATGCAATGACAGTTTATTTAGTGCTGTGCATTACACAGCAACAGCTCCGGGAGCAATCAGCCCAGAAAGGGTCTGAATAACTTTGCTGTGATAGGGACAGCAATCATTACACCAGAAGTACAGCCCAGTAACACAAGTACTTCGGCAGACTAAGTTAAGGTTGCAACCTAAGAGTTTTAATGTCCTGAAATTAGGGACCGACAATAACAAGGTAACCTGCAACTTCATGAAATATCCTAAAAGGCATCAGCAAGAAATTAAAAGTTTCTGGAAATGATATATTACTTAGATTACAGAGGAAGAGACATAAACTCTGTGGGAGATTATATCTGTACAGCACTAGGACCACAGTCACGTTCAGCAAGGTACTATTTGAATTGTTTGGAAGACAGCATTCATATACATATATCTCCAAATATTTTGTGCTTAAGGAAAGATTAGAAACCAAGAATAGACTCTATTTCCTTCCGATACTGCTGGTTCATCCTTTAAGGTTATCTCTTATGGTGCGGAAAGGCACTAATAAAGTTAAATGAAAGAATAACATGACCTATCTTAACTAATTATCCCTTTAGGGTCCTACTTTAAAAAATAGTTTTTTCTCTCCATCTCTGTCATCAGTATCCAAATGTTCAAGGTTATGCTGCAAGGTACGCATTGAGAGCCCAGTTCTGCAGCCCTTATTTGCAAGTCGTGAGGAAGAAAGCTGAACAGGATCTGTGGGTGGCACTGGTCTAATGCACGCAAATAGGCAAAAAAACCCCAAAACACGTATTGATTCCAGGCTGATAGGTTCTTTTTCAAACACGAATATGGCACATAATGCACTTTTAATATCTGAACAGCAGTGTCCATCTGTCTCCCTCTCCTCTTGTTCAGATTTTCCAGCTACGTCTAGCACTTGGGCCCACGTATTTGGTTGTACTCAGTTCTAGCACACCCTAACGCTTTTGTGTGACTTTCAACAACACTACTTGTCTCTGAAGTTAATGCAAGAATCTGGCTGTTTGGAGACCTGCCCAGTATGTGCTAACTGACCACAGCAAACTTGTATGGGAATGTGAGCCACATCAGCTTCATGAAAACTAGTGTCTCTCCTTCCGAAACTACAACACACCAAAAGCCTCCCTGGCTTTTAATTTGCTTCAAAACTCGACATTTGCACACTGTGATTGAAGAGCGATCACAAGAGGCCTTCAGAGTGAACCAGCGACATTAGAAAATTGGAATTCTGAACGAAAACGCGTTCATGGTCATCCTGAGACTATACACTGAAGAAATGTTTAGCATAAGATGCAGAGTTTTAGGAGAGGTGTTCATATAAAGATTTTTCCTTTCAAAAAAGTGTCTTTCTCATTCACTTGCACAAAAACAGGAAGAAAGAGGTAGGATTTGGAAGGGAAAACCTCACTGTATTGGATTCAATGTGCTTGAGGCTCTCTAAGTGTCTTGGAAGACTTTGATTTTATTCGAGAGAAACACTGTCATTAAAAGAAAACTGGGAAAATTTTGTTTGCAATTATTCTTAGGAGTAAAATTCAGATTAACATGAGCCAATTTCAGAAAATAACTAGGACAATAGCAAAATAAGGAATATATATTTATGAGGACAAAAATAATTTTAAATAGACTTTTCAAGCTCTTTAATGTTAAAATACATGTATCAATCAACAGTATTTTCTTTAACTAACCAGGAGAAATTGTTTAAGGCATCAAATTGTCGTCTCTAAAAATTAGTTACTCTTACTGCTCAGGAGAATATTAATAATAGAAATCCATATTTCTGGACTAGAATATTTTTTGAGGATCATAATTACATGTCAAGATAAAACGCCAGTCTGCAATGTTCAAACAAAATATAGTTATTTTGGAACAATTTTATGATTAACATCTAAAGGAACTTGGGAAAAACATCCACTTGACTGATGCAATTCTGATGCAATTGACTGATGCATGCAGTTCTACTCTGCTTAACAGAACATTTTATTTGAATACAAAAATATACTTTTTTATGAGCATGAGAACATTGCCTCATATCTGACAGCACGTTTTTTGCTTCTGTGGGGAATGAGATCCTGATTTTGTGCTGCTCCTATCCTTAGCCTACTGTTTTCAAAATTATCATGGAACAATGTGTTCATGCTCAAAAAATGACAAAGGAAGGCAGGCCACAGTTTGACTCTTTCTGAGGCAAAGTAAAGACAAACAAGAACCTCATTGTTTACATATATTTAAGTGACATGAAGCTACATGACGAAAGTGCACGGTTTTTTTTTAGAAATGGGGATCAAGACATTGCCTTCACAATGCTAGTGAAAACCAAAAGAACAGCATTCTAGTACATACACATAACGATTTTATACAAGCAGAAGGACGGCATTTCATGGATGTTACTTAGGAATGCCTCAGTTAAATGTTTGTTGCGACTTCTAATGATAATTACAGAGACAAAAAGTTTCCCATAAATACTTTAGAACAGAACACACTGCTACTTTACACTCATAATTCTTCAGCTAACATTCTCCTTTCTTCCCACTGCTCCTTTTCATCTGCCTAGTCTAACATTTAGAAAAAGTACTAAAAGGACAAAACAGCAATTATTGTTTCAGTTGTCTTCCTGAGTAGTCCTTAAATCTCACTTGTAATATCCTAATTTTCCTAAATAAAGTAATACAAAATTATTAATAAAAGTCCATCTTTGAGAATTAAGTATTCTAACCAGGACTATATTAGAAAACAGTGAGACATAAACGTTTTTATCCCTATTGAAGAAGCAGCAGGCCACTCAGGAAGACTAAAATGATATCATGAAGCCATGAAGAAGAAAATTAGAAAGGCCAAAGCCTAACTAAAATGAAATCTATTAAGTCAGTAAAAGATGACAAAAAGCAAAAAAATGTTTTTAAAAATATGTCGTCAACAAAAGGAGGGCTAAGAAGTATCTCCATCCTTTATTCTATGCAAGGGGAAACACAGTGGCAAAGGATGAGGAACAGACTGAGATACTTAATGCCTTCTTTGCCTCAGTCTTTATTAGTAAAGACCAGTTATCCTTAGGGTATCCAGCCCTCTAAACCATAAGGCAGAGAGAGGCAGAGAGCAGAATGAAGCCCTCATAATCCAAGTGGAATCCAAGTGGCCACTGGAAGTGGCCAGTGACCTGCTACACCACTTAGACACACAAAAGTCTATGGGGCTGGATGGGATCCACCCAAGTGTACTGAGGGAGCTGGTGGAAGTGCTCACCGAACCTTTCAACAATTTTTCAGCAGTCCTGGCTAATGGGGGATGTCCCACATGACTGGAGGTTAGCAAATGTGACACCCATCTACAAGAAGTGCAGAAGGAGTATCCAGGAAACTACAGGCCTGTCAGCCTGAGCTGGGTGCCAGGGAAGGTCACAGAGCAGACCATCTTAAGGGCCACCATGTGGCACATGCAGGACAACCAGGGGATCAGGCCCAGCCACCATGGGTTTGCAAAAAGCAGGTCCTGCTTGACCAACCTGATCTTCTATGACCAGGAGAACTGCTAAGTGGAATAGGGAAAAGCTATGGATGATGTCTACCTGGACTTCCTTGAGCCTTCAGCACTGTCTCCCACAGCACTGCCCTGGAGAAAATGGCTGCTCATGGCTTGGATGGGTGCACAGTTCACTGGATAAAAAACTGTCTGGATGGCCAGGCTCAGAGAGTGGTGGTGAATGGCGTTAAATCCAGCTGGTGGCTGGTCACTACTGGTGTTCCCCAGGGCTCAGTACAGGGACCAGTCCTGTTTAATACCTTTATCGATGATTTGGATGAGGGGATCAAGGGCACCTTCAGTCAGTTTGCAGATGACACCAAACTGGGTGGGAGTGTTGATCTTCTGGAGGGCAGGGAGGCTCTGCACAGGAATCTGAAGAGGCTGGATCAATGGCTCAAGACCAATTGTATGACGTTCAACAAGGCCAAGTGCCAGTTCCAGCCCCTGGGTCACAATAACCCCTTGCAGCACTACAGGCTGGGGCAGAGTGGCTGGAAAGCAAACCAGCAGAAAAGGACCTGGGGGTGTTGATCAACAGCTGGCTGAACATGCACCAGCATGTGCCCAGATGGCTAAAGAGGCCAATGGCATCCTGGCCTGTATCAGAAATAGTGTGGCCAGCAGGACTTGGGTAGTGACCGTCCCCCTGTACTCAGCACTGGTGAGGCCACACCTCAAATCCTGTGTTCCGTTCTGGGCCCCTCTCTACAAGAAAGACATTGACGTGCTGGAATGTGTCCACAGAAGGGCAACAGAGCTGGTGAAGAATCTAGGGCAGAAATCCTATGAGGAGCAGCTGACAGAACTGGGGGTGTTTAGTCTGGAGAGAAGGAGGCTCAGGGGAGACTTTCTTGCTCTCTACAACTCCCAGAAAGGAGGTTGTAGCCACTTGAGGGTCAGTCTCTTCTACCAGGTAACAAGCAATCAGACAAGAGGGAATGGTCTCCAGTTGCACCAGGGGAGGTTTAGATTGGATATTAGGAAAAAGTTCTTCCCCAAAAGGTTGTCAAACATTGAAGCAGGCTACCCAGAGAACTGACAGAATTACCACCGCTGAAGTCTTTAAAGAAAATGTGGATGTGGCACTTGGGGACGTGGTTTACTGAACATGGCGGTGCTGGGTTAATGGTCAGACTCAGTGATCTTAGAGGTCTTTCCAACCTGAACAATTCTGTGATGATTCTGTAATTCTATAAATATTTCACACAAGACAAAAACTAGCATTATTAATCTTAACAACAAGGTGAACCAGTGACAATTTAATTGAAGGAGTATAGAAGATAAAAATCAAGATATGGGAGTGGCAGAGAGGGAAAAGCCAAAAGCAACTAATTACCATGAGTTTCAAGAAAGGCTAGGGTTCAGAAGACTATAAAGCCTACACTTCCAGGGACAGTGGGGCTGCAAAAAGCATGCCAAGTGGGGTGGCACCTCACCAATGTAAACTTTGAGGGCTTTTGCCAGGAGCACTGAACTATCCTACACTTTTAGAGTGCCTTCTTCAAATGCATGGTCTATGGGAAGACCTGGGTTTTCTTACTTCCTTTTCAGGTAACCCTCAGATATTCAAAGAGCACAAGCACTTTTCTTGGGGGTATTCACACTCTTTTGTGAAGCTATACTGGAGCTGCAATAGGAAGCACAGGAGGCAGTTTCACAACACAGGACAGGGACAACACTTAGGAGCCTTATAAGTGTTCTTGACTCTCACTCCCAGCCCATGACATGACATGACATCCAGTTCCTTAGGACACAGCAACTTCAGTCAGGGAAAAAATCAAATTTGCCATACGAAAGAGCAGTTTAACACTGAACCTGCATGCTATGCCCAATACTTTCTGTTTGCTTTGCTGGGTTAGTTTTCAGATGGATGTGCTGGGTTAGTTTTCAGAGGGATGAGCTCCCCAGTCTGCATGGAGGAGGTAGAAACAGCTGGGGACATGCTGCAGAGAGATCAGGCAGGTTTGGGCTTGTACCAAGCTAAAGAGCTAAAGGTGGGCAGCACCACACAGGGACATAAACTCGCTTTAACTGGCTCAGTTAGCAGAACAGCTCCATGGTTAGCTGTCCTGCTACAACTAGGGGAAGAGGTGTGTGGGGCCAGAAATAAGCAGTCATGGATGGCAACAGAAGAGCAAAAACTCCCCTCAGCTGTGATTGCCACCTGCTCAGGAACTGGTAGCATTCACTGTCAATTCTACAGCTTCCTGCAATTCCGGAAACAAGAGAATGTACTGGCTTGTTTAGGGTGGACAGAAAATCTGTGACCACTCTGGGAGGTGCCTCTGTTAACCAGCACGGTGTTAAAAAGGACTTCTGCCTAGCTGAGCTGGTCTTACCATCACAACCCTTTCTGGAAGGCTCTGTTAGAATCCATCAGCAATTAAACCCCTCAGGCAATATATAATAGACTTTTAAAGAAGACTCTCCACAAAGCTTTGAAATACAGTCTTTCACTGCCTTTTACTTATATGTCATCAATTCCTTTAAAAATGGAACAGGTATTTCATGCTAGTGGATATTTACAACTCATATGTAAATGTTGTTCTAATTTGATAGCATTTTTACTTACGTTACATACTTTAACTTCTGCATACAAGACCAGAAATTACTATCAGGTCATTTACAATAATCTCTTTATCTTGGACTCCTAAACTTTACTCCACGCTAAGCTAAGTAATTTATTTTATCAAAGTGTAGGCTGTACTTGACAGCTGCCACAAAATCCCTTATATTCCTGCAGTTTGATGTCTTCCCCACCGCTTTATTGTCAGCACAGCAGTTTCCTTGCTGTCACCAGCAGATTTTTCTGATTTTTATGACACTCTCTCAGACTGCTCTGTACAGCTTCAGTGCAATTCACAAGTGCTGGGCATTTCCTAAGCTGAAATGCATTGTGGTTCAGAGTCTCCACAGCCTTGGTGTTCAGCTACCAGTGAAATTACATTTAACTCCCAAGCTGTTTACAATTCAAACAAAAGGATTTCTCTGTATAGCATCCAAAACCGACAAAGTTACAAGTACTTTAGCTTCTTACACAAAGATCAAATATAAAAAAATCTCCCTCCTCATATTTCCTTTGGTTGCAGTCTTCTGCATACCATATAGCTTGGCTTGTATCTACAGAGCCTCTTTTTATGTATCACATAAGCTTTTACCGATAAGCTCGCTCTTCTAATCCTCTAAGGGTTCCATACAAATTCAGCCTTTTCCCTTCTAAACTTCTTAATTTCTTACTTATTCAGAAGGTATTTCTACACTTGACTTCTTAAAGACTTGGAGATATATTTTTTTTTCAGAATAATTGTCAAGCTTTGCACCTAACTAGCCCATTAACAAATCAATGACTCATAAAAAGAGCTAAATTCCCCTCTTTCCCATTATCCTAAACCAGGTTTGACTGTACCCATAAGATGGCAAAAGGTCTTGAAGTAGCACAGTAAAAATTCTGCGGTTAGCTAAGTGCCAATCGGATTTATAAACCCTGTGTCCATTAAAATTTGTTCCAAATATTTTGGCTAACCACTTTTCTATCAGATCAAGCAGAAGGTGCCTGTATCAGAATTCCCCAGACCACCCCACAGGTCCTTTCAGGTCCCTTCCCATTCCTTGACTCCTGAGCTCACAGCACCTGCAGCTGCTCTTCTGCAAATGCACGCTTGGATCCTGCTCCTTCTTTCCAGTCTCACCATAGTCAGCTCTCTTTCCATCACACTTCGCATCTGCTTTCACCTTGGATGCCCTTTCTTGGATCAGGCTCTTCTGTTTTCCCTTAGGCCTTCTCCTGAATCACAGGTATTGCATTCTACAATCTTGGCACTGCCACAAAGCCAGAACCAAGCCTGGCACAGAGCCAGACTTGCTGTAAGCAGCATTCCCTGGAAACAGCTTAGTGCACTGAGAAACTCGTGAGAGCGAGTAGGCAGGAGGGCAAAGCAATCTCTCCTGGCAATCTGACAGTGAGGAGCTTTGCTGCCTCACTGCTGGCAGAACATCTCGGTATCCACACTAAGCTGACCTGGAGCACTGCAGGAGACAGGCTTTGCACAGCTCATACCAGGGGACCATGTATGCCCGGGACAGCTCTGGTTCTGGAAGTGTGACCTGCTGCAAGCTCCAGGACGTGGATCCTGTCCTAGTGAGGAATACAGATGTGATTCCCACATGGACTGCAGATTATAGCCCCTTCCTATATTTATATTTTACAGAATCACACACTCGTATTGAGGTTGGAAAGGACCTCTGGAGAACATCTAGTCCAACTCCCTCTGCCATGGCAGAGTCACCTAGAGCAGGTGACACACGCATGAGTCCAGGTGAGTGAATGTCTCCAGAGAGGGGGGCTCCACAACCTCCCTGAGCAACCTGTTTCACTGCTCTGCCACTCTCAATGTAAAAAAGTTCTTCCTCATGTTGAGGTGTAACTTCGTGTGTTTTAATTTATGGCCATTGCTCCTCTTCCTGTCACTGGGCACCACTGAAAAGAGTCTGGCACCATCCTCTTGCCACCCACCTTTGGGATATTTATATACATTAGTGAGATCCCTTCTCAGTCTTCTCCTCTCTAGATTAAACAGTCCCAGCTCCAGAAGTCTCTCCTCCTCTGCACCCTCTCCAGTAGCTCCTTGTCTTTCCGGAACTTTGCAGACCAGAACTGAACACAATACTCCAAGTGTGGCCTCACTAGGGCCCAGTAGAGGGGGAGGATCACCTCCGTTGACCTGTTGGCCACACTTGTCCCAGTGCACCCCAGGATATTATTTGCCCTCCTGGCCGCAAGGGCACTGCTGGCTCATGGTCAGCTTGTCATCCACTAAGACTCCCAGTTCTCTGCAGAGCTGCTCTCCAGTAGGTCAGCCCCAGCCTGTCCTGGAGTTATTCATCCTCAGGTGCAGAACCCTACACTTGCCCTTGCTGAATTTCATTAGTTTCTTTCTGTCCAACTTTCCAGCCAATCAAGATTTCACTGAATGGCAGCCCAGCCTTCAGGTGTATTTGGAGCCATTCCTTCTCCACAAAAGAAAAGGAAGCATCCCTGACAAAGGAGCACACCGCTATGGAGAGGAAATCTTTGAGAAAAGCTGGACTATAGGTACCTAGGAACTCTTCAGTTGGGATGCACTCTATTTTAGAGACATTCATCCACCTTTTTTTGCCTTGTTTGGTCCACCTTCCTGCTTCACACATTTTTTAACATTCTGCTTTCATTTTACATACTAATTTAAATAAAGCCCTTAACAATACCTTAAGTTCGATATGTCTCTGCACAACCCTTCTGAAGCTCTCAGCTCTTCACAGTCAGACAGGATATAAGAAAGAGCTATCCATAACTGGCACTGCTGCTGCGAACAGGATTGGATGAGGTGGTATCACAAACAAAATAACCAGAAAAGAACAGAAAACATAAGAAAAGAGAGAGAAATGAGGAAGAACCTGACTGCGTAAACCAAACGACAACTATTCATGGCTGCCCATACACACACACTGCACCAATCAAATGCTCTGTGCAAAGGAAAGCTACCCCACACTATGAAAGACCTTGTATGGGACTCTGTCATGGACTACCTTCCCAGCACTGACAGGGAAATGTAGTGGCTGCAGCTGGTGCTGGCACTTCCACAGCAGGTTTCCCTCAGGTACTTTGGGGCCATCCGACAGCCATCTGCTCTCTTGGCCTCTCAGAAGCACAGACACAGAAGATCTTTTTCATGTGCTGCAGATCCAACTCAGCTCCCAGCCTGAGGGACTGCCTGTATTTTCCACAGACACACTACAACTGCAGACAGAAAAACTGAGCACTCAGGAAGGTTGCCCATGAATAGTTTCATAAACTCTCAGTCACAGAGAAACAACAACCTGCTGCAACACAGCACTTCTGTGGCTGCTGACAGACCCTGTTAACCTGCTTGCGTGGCTGGAGCTGTGGAGGATGTGGGCATTGCCTGCTTTTCCACGAGTCAGCAACGATGATGGCAAAGCAGCCATGACAATATACCGCACTGTAAAGTACTGCTGACAAAACACTGCTAGCCTGGACAAGGATGGGAGCTCACTAGTTTATACATTCTTGCCACAGACTCTAAAAGTCAGAGACACTAAACTCCCTGTGCTCTGGCATGCTCCCCACTTTCAAAAGAACATTTCCATTAGAATCTTTCCTCACCCCTCATGTAAAGCAATAAATCTCCTTTTGCTAATAATGAACACAGATACTTTTTCTTTCCCAAGTTGATTTCATTTTATGCCTACACCAAGGTCTCTGGAAACTCATCTTACAGGTTGAAACAATAAAGAAACCCTGCCTAAACTATACCATCTGCCAAGAGCACTTTGCAAAGATCTCTGTGGGGTTCTGGAGCCCAGGTAAAGTCAATAGCACCCTGGACAAACATGAGGAACCCGATTTAGGGATCTTGGGAAAACATCATGGAAGATGCCAGACTGCAACTTTTAAAATTATATTGGTAATTACAGAATAAGATTGCTACAGAGAAACAGGCTGCCAGCATATTGTCTATTGGTTGTGTGATTGCATTCAGTAATGAACAGCCTCTTCTAAAACCTGGCACAGATGGTACATACAGTATCACAGCAATAAGGAGCCCTCTGTGCACCGTCCTCTTCACAGCTTACCTTACTGTTAATATTTCCTGTCTATGTTTACTGCAGGCATAAAAATGTAAGTAGCAAGTAATAAATCTATTAATTTTCTACACCTCTGTAAGGTCTTTGCAAACTTCAGTAGGACAAAAAGCCTAGTATTTCTCTTTCTTTCAATTAAGAAACCAGTTCATAAAGTTGCAGGTTTTATTTCTTCTTCTGGGTTTCCTCCACCACAGTGGACTTTAAACAGTTCCTGCTTACTGAACACACAGACACTGCTACTGATAGCATCAGGCAGCACTGTTGTCGGCTATTCTGCCCAGTATTTTTAAAAGGGCACATATAAAAACTATGCATGTTTGTAAAGTCTTGCATTCATTGCTCATTACTGACACAAGTCTACTCTGTCTAACACGAACCCTGTATTGCTGCACAGCTTCTTACCATTAATCATTATATGAAATGCTGAACTGTGAAATCGGTATCAAGGAACGTGATCAGTGTATCCTTTCAAGCTCCCACTCTGCCAGAGAAGACACTGCAGAGAGAAAAAACAAAAAATAAAACCAACAACTTGTACCTTAAAAGGAATGGGAAGCTGGAAAACGTGGACATTGTATGCTCTGCCTAATAGCACATAAAGTTTAAACTCAGCATAGTTGGAGTAAAATCCAACTCTTGAATCCCATTCCAAATGGAATGCTTTCTTATTCTACGATCCTTTAATTTTCACTCCCTGCACATACCTGTGCACTTCAGAGAGGGTGTGATCCTGTAGGACACTGGACATGTAATCATGTAATTGTAGATGTCATTACAATGGAAATGCAGAGAAGACTATATGGCAACTTCAGCTTTCAAGGCTGATCTTAATTTTGGTCTTTACAGTTTTCACATTCTTGATTATGTAAGCTTAACACTTAAAAAAAATAAAATGCAACATCCCAAGAAAACAGTCATAATGCATGATCCCTAGTAAATACTTCTTCCCACAGTCACTACCAAGAAACTTTCTACAACCTGTGTATCAACAGACAAGAACATTGCTTGAGTAAAAAATATTAATTCAAACAATGCTTAATTAACATAGTTCTTCTGTTTGTAACTTACTGAAAACTACTAAAAAGAATCAGAAATGAGAAGAGAAAGAAATCAGAGACTCTTCCCAGCTCCCAGCTCCCACCCCAGATGTCCATCCTGGCTATGAAGTTTCACACTCCCCCAAAACAACTGAGGTGCAAAGAAAAACTATAAATTAAGACAGGTAGGCCTTTATCACCACTTGGCTGAGGAAACAGGTGGATTTGCTTCATTATACTGAATGAGGAATTCTTCGAGGAACAGGGGGCAGAAAGTCCCAAACGTCCCGAACCAGTATGACAAAACCAAGAGATGCTCAGCAGCGATGCTCAGCACCACCAACAGTGCATCTTCAGAAATTTAGCGGCAAGTTATGCCAACAGCGATTTCCATCAGAAAACTCCTTCCCAGCGTGCCGGGCGGGCGTTGGCTCGGGCTCGGGCTCGGGCTCGGGCTCGGGCTCGGGCTC